>FNXX01000014.1:5019035-5442335 GCA_900108845.1 Iljinskaea planisiliqua
AAAGCAAAATAGTAGACTGCAAATGAATTCTACTCGCCAAATGGTCAAATGCAAAACTAACCTATGGTTTAACTAGTAGACGTCAAATGAAGTCTACTTCCGCGAAACAGATGGAAAACCCAGAAAATCATGTTTGAATTACATGAATCTGGTTTTTAGCTTTGTCGACTGTCAAAAACTGTGAGGCTGACCACCACTAAAGAAACCAAGACTCTATGTATGCAAGAATCACCTACTATGCACATATAAACGGGTCTGAAATTTGGAAAAATTTTGAATGTAGGAGTTTTAGAGATGAAAGTCAAGAGAAAATAGCGAAAAATGAGTTGGCGAACTCAAATAGTGAGTTTTAAGGGCTTAAATTACGGTGGGTAGAGCATTAAGAGCTTCAGATCTGGTTGTTAATGGTGGTTGGAAAATTGATGTCGATGGCATTTTCGTGAATAAGTGAAGAAGATGAGGATGTGTCTGTCTTTGTCATTTTCAAAATAAATCAAATATATTCATAAGTAATGGCATAGTAATGGCATTTTCGTGAATTATCAGATCTACTAAAGTTAGAAGGGAGACAATGTGGCATTTGTTGGAGAGAGAAAAATGGAGGGTTACATTTGCAATTGACGTCAAATTATAGGTCATTTTTGCAAGCGGGCCTTGTTAATTCAGCTTGTTCCTTTGGAGGACTTTGATGTTGCGGTGGAGCCAAAGGAAATTGAATTTATTGATGTCCCTCAGTGTTTGTTTTAAAAGCATATTAAAAAATGAAAGATTGACTTAGATGGGCTACAAAAGTTCGTTTATTGCTATCGTGGGATACATTTTTTAAAAATAACTCATATGTTTTCCGTCCCTGTAAAATTACTATTAACACCCTTGTTTAAAATTTTTTTGTTTGAACTACAAAATAAAATTAAGTAGAAATTAATATCCACGTCACTAATACGTCGTAATCAAAGGGGAAACTGAAGCGTCCATCACTTTTAGCAACTGTTCACTCGACGGAGGCGAAAAAATTTCTCTCTTTTTCTTTCCGGCGACGAACCTTAAACCCTAAGTCGACCGAAATTTCATCTTTTCCGGCCGTATCTCCGTCGCATTTCGTCTCAGTTTCAACGGGGTTTCTTCATCTTCCTAAAATTGCGTAAAAATCTCTGCTTTCATCACTCGGTAAGTTTGAATATCTCTCTTTGAGTTTAAACCGTTATATGAAACATCTAGCGGTGATACTAAGAGTTGAAATTGGTGATTATTACGGCTGTTTTCCGCCGTCGTTGTGGCTGATTTGATAGATCTACTGGATTTGGTGTCTGGTTTATTACGACTGTTACGGGTTTGTTAGGGATAATTTATGGTTGATATACCAATATGTGGCTTTTTATCGGTGATTATTACGGCTGATTTCCGCCGTCGTTGTGGCTGATTTGATAGATCTACTGGATTTGGTGTCTGGTTTATTACGACTGAGTTACGGGTTGTGTTAGGGATAATTTATGGTTGATATACCAATATGTGGTTTTTTATCGGTGATTATTACGGCTGATTTCCGCCGTCGTTGTGGCTGATTTGATAGATCTACTGGATTTGGTGTCTGGTTTATTACGACTGAGTTACGGGTTGTGTTAGGGCTAATTTATGGTTTATATTGGTATATGTCGATGAGTTTCTTTATATGTCCTGATTTTATCGATGCATCTGTGGCTGAATTTGTTTATGTTTCGGCTGAGTTAATATTTAGTATACGGTTGAGTTATACTATCCCAATGTTTCGATTGTGATTTATACTCTGTTTGATATAACTATACTCTGTTTTATGTAATCTTCTTATCAGATGGATGAACCAATGAATTACCCACCAAGACTGTATGCGGAAGGGCAGTCTAATCTGGATAATAAAGATATTAACCACAGTGTTCTACTCAAACATATAGATACAATCAGAGAGTCCGTAGGTGAAACTGTGTGGAATGAAATTAAGGAGCACCCAACTGGAATAGCAGCCAAAATCTTTGAGAGAACCATTATATGGTCTGGTAAAACTGTCCACTACCTTCTATGCAGACAGTTAAGAGTAAGGAAGAAGGAGGTTTGGTTTCTCATTGGTGGTCAACCTATCAGATTTGGGTTGAATGAGTTTGAGCATGTCACGGGTTTGACCATACATCCGTTGCCTACAGAGCCATTTGAACCTGAAGCTGCTTACAGAGCGTTTTTCATAGAGTTGAATGTGCCTGCTGGAGAAGGTCCCACTTTAGATGAGCTTATTAATGGATTAGGTAAATGCCGGGCATGGCCACCACAAGACATTAGGCGTAAATGGATGGGGTGGTTGTTCCTGTTAGCAATTGGTATCCATGGACTTCATCACAACTCTAGAATACCGTTGGAATCTGCTAAAAGAGTTTTTGATGATGAAGTCTTGAATAATTATCCATGGGGTCGGGTAGCATTTCAGTCTCTTGTTGGGTCTATCAAGACCATTAGTCATACCGGAAGGACGTACACCGCCAACGGTCTGGTGTACGCGTTACAAGCATGGACTTATGAATCTATCACATGCTTTGGAGCACTTTTTGGTAACCCATCCGACGGGGATATGAGTCCTCTATTGCGATGGAAGGGAAACCGCACACGAAGAGATTTGGGTCCTGTCATTGATGAAGAAATCGAAAAAATGAAAAGGTAAGATTTAAACTGAGTTATATATTATTATGAGTCATTGACGGTTGAGTTATTGTTAATTGATAGCTGAGTTATAATTAAATGTGACTGAGTTATGGACCATAAATGACTGAGTTGTATCACAATTGATGGCTGAGTTATGGTTTACGATGATTATTGTTTATTATATCTTATGTTGTAGGTGCGTGTGATGCATATGATTATTAGAAATGATAGAGATCTATATCATGAGTGGCCTGATCAACCAGAAGACCAAGAACCTGATAATCTGATCCAAGACATATATGATGAGAGGTTTGTCCCAGGCTTCTGGGATCAGAAGATGCCTGAAAAGATGATTGAGAATAATAAGAAGAAGAAGAAAAAACCAGCTGATTTGGATGATTCTCATCATATCGCAAAGAAGCATAAAGGCTTGAAGGAGAAGGATGTTGATTTTGATGAATCTGTCGGGAATAAGAATGATGAAGCAAAGGTAATTGATATGGTATATTGTGTTGATATTTAATGTTTGGTTAGTTTGGTTAGCTTGGTTATGAGTTTTTTTGTGTATCATGTGTTGCAGGATTTTAATGAGGAGGCAGATAATGTGTCGCTTAGAAAACTCATTATGGATATGGAGGCTAATTTCAGCTCAAGAATTGATAATCTTGCTACAAGCATGAAGGCATGTCTTCACAGCTCAGCTAGAGAAGGTGGAGAGTGAATTGAAAGAGTTGAACAAGTGGAAAGATTCAAACCTTTTCCGTCTCCAGGATCTGTTGGCTGTTAATTCATCCACACCCGTCGACCCATCCACTGTGGTTAAAAAATCAGCCGTACCCGTCGACGCATCCACTCAGGGAAAAGATCCCGTCGACCCATCCCCGTCTACCTTTCCAGCGCCACCTATGAAATCTGCAAGTAGTCATCCTCTGGTAAGCTGACAGTGCCATACCTACGACTGATTTATCATTATATCGGCTGAATTAAAAAGCCATTATGACTGAGTTATCTTATTTTATTTGTAAATATTATACAGGGGAAGGATGCCAAAACTATTAAGAATGTTCAGAAGAACCTGACTACGAATATGGAAGTGGCTGATACTGATAATCTCATTGAGGTGGCTGTTGCGAAAGATGATGGTAAGAAGCATGATGGTTTTGTGCGGTCTCCTGTAAATTTGAGAAATAAGAAGACAAAGACAGCAGCACAGGAAAAAAAAGCAAAAGCAGATGCCAATAAAGCTTTAAAGGATAAGCAAGCATTGGAGGGGAAACCGAAAAAAAAGGTAGGGGAAGACCTAGAAAGACTGAAAATGTGAACAAATTAACTGTCATTACAGAGCGGAATGAAGAAGAGTTTACATCAGCTGATGATGCGCTGCATAGTTTAGCTGCTGAAGCAGTTTCTGAATCAGTTTCTGAATCAGTTTCTAAAATAGCTGGTGAAACCGTTTCTACTAAAGATGATGGTGTGGCTGAGATAACTGATGTAAAAGCTGGTGATGATGAACCACAGAAGATACTTGATGAAAAAGCTGGTGATGATGATGGAAAAGACAATAATGATGAAGAAGTAGGAGATACCACACTTGATGTTATGGAGGACGACATGCGCATGATACCTGAGTCTGAGGATGATGAGGATGAACAGCTAAGGCTTAAATTGATAAGTGATCTCAGGAATCAGAGTGTTAAGCTGTCCATTAAGGGGAAAGATACGAGTAAACTAAAAGATAAGCCAACAAGTGTTTTTCCTCATATTAGAGACGACGGACTGAAATGCATGAGGAAGAACTGTGAACCTTCATCCGCAATATATGATCCTATGGCACCTGTTGATCCGGATAGATTACTGAAACTGACGGAACACCTAGCACCAATGAAGTATGATCTTGTTCATTAATTTGTTAATTACAGCTTCTTGTTAACAATGTTTTAACATATTGACTTGTGTTTGTCTGTCAGGGGCATCAAATTGGGAAAGACTAAAGACCCTCGTGAGTTCTATAGGGTCATCATTTCCCCGCGAAAGGCGTGGCCAGAGCCAACGTATGGATGGCTGGACGAATCTGTAAGTTTTATGGCTGAGTTATTATATGACTTATTATACATTATGGTTGAGTTATAATTTTTCGAAGTAATATAGGACTTGTGATTTATTTCGGCTGAGTTATACTAATAATTTTTATACGTTACGGCTGAGATAGACGTATTATACATTATGACTGAGTTATGTTTTTTTTATTCCAGCATATCAGTGCGTACCTAAGAGTACTCAGACGTAGGTTGATTACAGAACCCTGCCCATATCATACCAACGGCATTGCGTTTATAGATCAGTACTTCACAGCTGCCATGATCCATGATTACCCTCAGTTCAAAATGAGACCAAGCACTTCAAGTTTAACGGGACCAACTATGAAGCTTAGCCAGAGGTTTGTATCCGGAAGATCAACAGTCTCGTAAGATGTGGCTGACTGATGTTTGGCATGTGTATTTCGTTGTACAAACCGGAGGTAATCATTGGTTGGCGCTGGACGTGGACCTGATTCGTGGCCACATTGATTGCTACGATAACATTGTGGATCCGGAGAAGAAATCACAAATTCGTGAAGATTGTAGGCCATTTAGGGAAATGATTCCGTACATGCTGAACGATGTATTTCCTCTCCCCGTACGACCTTATAGCTACAAGCAGTTTACTCTCAGATGGAAGAGTCCAAAGAATGTGCCTCAAAACGAGTGTCCCGGAGACTGCGGTGTGTATGCGCTAAAATACATTGAATGTCTCGCGCTTGGTGTTACATTCGATGGCCTCTGTGATGGGAACATTCAGGGTTTACGGGTTAAGATGGAGCAGATATACTGGCGGAGGAACCTAAATTATACGAGGGATTTATTAAATAAGGAGGCACACAATATGTAATTTTATGTTTTATTTCTAGGAATGTTTATTAAGAGTCTCTTATATTTAACCCTAACTTTTCATCTCATATTCGGATCTTATTCTCCCTGTCTCATATTGTATCTCATTTTCTCTATTTTTATCTGTGTTACAACTTCTTCTCGACATGGACGTTGTTCCTTCCATCAACAGTCAGTTTGAGAAAGAGGTTGAAGCGATCCTAAACGCTGCTGGTCGTGAGATCCCGTTCTAAACCCTGGTAGTGGGTTTAATTTCAATGTTGACAAGACCTCTAACACGTATGAAGAGTTCGAGGTCACATTATCTGTCGCCTTCAAGGAGATCCTGAAAAACAACTTGGTGCATGCGTGGCCGACTTATCGTAACATTCCATTCCATTATAAGAAAAAATGGTTTTTCACACTCGCGGTAAGCACCGATATTTCCCTTGATAGTAAGCAAACTAAAAACTTATTTTGACTCTTATGAATCAATATTTTTTTTTTTCTGTGTAGCGTAAATACACGTGGGATCCGAAACATACATTAGCGGTTTGGAGGCAGTTTAACTTGACGGCTCGACAAGTATACGTAATAGAAATTCAAGATATCAAGTACAAATTGTGTAGTTTGGGCGATAAGCCCGAATGGATGAATATGATAGTGTGGAAAGATTTGTCAGACATGTTTAGTGAATTAAGTTATTTTTATTTTTGACAATTTAAGGGAATGTATCTGAAAATAAACATATGTGTTAGTTCACCCATGTCTTTCCACAAATGACTATTGGTTTATTAAATTAACATTTGTGGTAGTTCACTCAGCCGTAATGCTTTGATAATTAAGTCATTAAACAATATTGGTTTATTAAATTAATTATATCTCAGCCGTTAAAACAATAGTGTCGAAATATTTTCTTGCGTGTCTATGTATAATCATCGAGTTTGGTATGATAACTCAGCCAAACAGCGAATTCATTATGATAGCTCAGCCATAACACGAATTCAATATCATAATGCAGGCAACGATTACGTTTTCAAACGTTGTAGACGGATGCCACGTCATCGATAAGGTGAAGGTTCATTGTGGAATTACCAAATTAGACCGCCGCCGTATAGCTGTGATAACTCAACCACGCCAACAGATTCTCTCAATATAACATATGTTACTCGATTCCTTCGACTTAAGATAATAACTCAGCCAGACCACGAATTCAATAAATTTTGAATTTTTTTTTTTTATTATTCTGAATTAAACTTTTTTATTTTATTTTATTCTACAGCGATGTAATAATTACTCCAGTGCAGTGAGTTTATTATGCGTGTGGACGCTTAATGATCTTGGTGTTGTTGTTCCCCATAAACACGCTTTTCCTGCAAAGAAAATAAAAATTCAAAAAATTCCCCTATTCCCCAAACGAAAACTCGATCCGCTTCACAAATCCCAATAAGAATTTTTGTTCTGTGAACAATATCGACCAACAGATTCTCTCAATATAACACATGTTAGTCGATTCCTTCGACAAAGGTTAACTCAGCCGTCTCGTTACGATAACTCAGCCAAACGACGAATTCAGTAAATGTGAGTATTTTACACTTTCATGTACAAACTAAGTTAGAATTGCCATTTCTATGAAGATTACCTGATAAATATCACTAAGTTACCTCATGTTTGTGCATTTTCAAACCTATCCAGCAAAACTATATAACACATATCCTAACCCTAAACCATAAACCCTTACATTGTCAAACCCTTTTGTGCTTTACTTGGACAGCTTCACGAATTATACTTTCTTTCATGATATTTCCTTGGTAGCGAATGACTGTACATCTATTGTCAATAGTATAATGAACATGAATATAAGAATTGTATTTAAAAATTTAAAATAAAACTTAATTGATTATTATTTTGAAATAATAACTCAGCCGACTTAAGATAATAACTCAGTCACGTAATAACTCTTTTCCCTAAGCGATGCAAATCCTCAGTAATTATAGCGAATAGACTTATAGACTCATGGTGGAAGTTACATATATCTGTACCCATATACACCTTTTCGTGGTAAATAAATGAGTCGTATATAACCTTTCATATCACACTGCTTAACCATATCTCTTACTTCAATTTTTTTTTTTAAACATAAAAAACACCAATGGATTTCTATAGGCTATTTTGCTTTATATGTTATTTGTTCGTATATTGAAGTTTTATGTACTGTTTTATGTCAAAAGTATATATTACGGATGAGTTATAATTGTTCCAGCTGAGTTATAAGACCTTGACGGCTGTTTAATGAAGTAATGTACATGATGAGTTATGAAAATAAATATATTCAATAATTATATTAAAATAAAAACTTCACATCCGAATAAAATATAACTAATTCATTTGACGATGATGTATATGAGAAAATTGAAATCATATTAGAAAGATATATTTGTAAAACTTCATTATTGTCAAAATATTAACCCGATTAAATAAAAATTGATTATTACAGTAAATAATAATGAGAATATTGACTAAATTGGAAACACGATTCACGAATTAGGCCAGGGTCCGACTTGGCCTATCAATCCAACTCATCAGAGGCCCATCACAAGTTGGAATCAAGCCCATTGGAGTTCACAAGAAGGCGAAAACCAGTTTACAAACCTGGTGAACTCCAACTCGCTTGAATCGGACATACGTGCCTTAATTGGATATTTCCGGTCGAACCATGAGGAACTAAGCTATGAATCGACCTGTTATCGAATCTTGATTCGTCATATCTTCTGTGGGTCTTGGAATCGGACCGAAATTCGTTACGGTTTAAAAGTTATTCAACTTCTAAACCAGAGGAATCTCCACTTGCCTTATTTGGAAGCTTATGGAGTCAACCAGCTACAAACAAAACTTTGGCGACCAGGAGAGGCATCTAAGCATGCAGAAGACACATCTAACCATCCAGGAGAGTCAGCTACCATTTTTCCATTCACCAGCAGCCACAGGATCAGGCGGATCCTCTTGTTTGTATACTTACCATATCCGGATGCATTCACACTTGGTGCTATTAATGACCAACGGCTCTCTCACCAGGACTTCTGCGAATTGGACAACTTCTATGGCAACCATAAGGTTCCAGGAAAGCTCACCTATCCCCTTAAACCGTCCAGATACAAAGACAGCCGCACTTGCCCCATTTGGACAGATTCTCTCATTATTGTCCAACGGTTAGTTTTTCTTAAAGTTTTCTGTATTTCTTGTTTCTAGACCTTTAGAAAACGTGTAGGAGCTCTATATAAAGCTCCATTCTGTCTCATTTGTAAATCACCTTTCAATCCAGAATTAATCAAAGTATTTTCGTTTTCTTTCAAAGTGTGTTTCTTTGAGGAATTGTTCTTGTTCTTTAGGATAGAGTGTGTGATTCACTTCTATTCTCTAGGAGCCACGAATTTAAGTTTGTTTGTGAGATTCAGGTAACCTTGTTCGTAGATTGAGAGAGTCAATCATCAACATCACCTTTCCATCTCCATTCGCTACCGGTTTGAACAAAGAGAGCCCTTCGGCCAGTTGTTCCGTCCACCACCACCACCAAGATAGGACCACCCCCTATCCGGGCTGTATCATCTGGTATCAGAGCTTCAAAAGCTCCTATCAATCAGGTTGTGTTCATCCAACCCTTATCTATTTAAAATTCTGCTTTGCATTTGTTTCATTCCATAAAACCGAAAATCATACCAAAAAAAAAATAATAATAATATTTACTTGTGTTTTATTTGTTTTATAAACTTGAAAACCAAAAGAAAAAATAAATTTCCTTTATTTTGATTATATTTTCGTTCAAAAATCATAAAAAAAAAAAAAATTCCTTGAATTAGTTTTGTTTCGATTTACTTTCAAATTTTAAAGCATGAAAATTGACAAAAAGAGTTACTTCCTTAATCAGATTATTTGTTTCCCAATTTTGTGTATCACCTCCTTCTTTGGCGTGGGAAACTTGAATACTTATTTCTCCTTGACTTGTTCTTTGAAAGGTACACCAAAGCTCAGAATTATGGAGGATGAAGATGGAGCAAGCGGATACAATACCTCAGAAGTAGATTGGGGTGAAGAAGAAAGTCACTCTTGGAGTGGAGGAGAAGAAGAATTCGACAACAACTCAAGGCATGGAGAAACTGATTCTGGAGTCAGTATAGAAGAAGAAGAAGGCTGTGAAGGAGATTCATGGCCAGAAGAAACTGAATCCCAATTCGGTACAGAAGAACAAAGCAACCATGAAGGCTATGAAGAAGAGAACGAACAGGCAAGTAAAGCTAGAGAAGTTTATGAGTCCCAACTTGGAGATTCTGATGAAGAAGAATCATGGCATGAAGAGACTGAATCTCAGTTCAGTATAGGAGAAGGAGACCACGAAGTTGAAGTTCAACATGAAGAAATACCATGGTGTGAAATACCATACTCTGATCATGAGGAAGAATCAAACCATGAAGAAGAATATGAGATTGACCATGAAGAGTCCATCTATGGTGAGGATTCAGGGCAGAGTCAACACCACAACTATGAAGAAGAAGAGGAACTTGAGTCTCCATACCCAGGCTCGGAAACTCAAGAATCCATGGAAGGCCATCAACAAGACTATGAGGCAATGAGTGAAGAAGAAGATCACCCAGAGGAGTCTTGTCCAGGAGAGCCATACCACATCTGTTTTTCAGGTCGTGATCAAGGACCAGAGGCCTATCTAAGATGGGAGAAGGATATGGATGAATGGTTTCAACAAAATCATGTTTCAGATGAGGAAAGAACAACCATTGTGAGGAGACTCTTATTGAAGAAGCTTATCTAAAGTGGGATGAAGATGCATACTTTCGCCTTAATGATATATCATGGTTTTTAGTGTTTTTAGCCATGATATAAGTCTTGTTTATAGAGTCTTTTTAGTGTTTTTGGAGTCTTGTAGAGTCATTTGCAGGTTTAGGTACGTTCGAGGCTTACTTGGAGATTATGGATCATTTTGGAGTTAATCAGGAAGCTGTGCTGAAGAAATCAATCAGAAACCACTTTTGGAGACGGTGTCGGTCGACACCACACTTGGTGTCGGTCGAGACCCATCAGACAGGCAATTTTCTACGCCAGTTTTGAAGATTTTGAAGAAAACGAAATTTGCCCAGACTTTTCCTTATTTGCAAATAAGTCCCTATTCTAGTTTTTAGGATATTTGTATTATTTTAAGGTCATTGTTTAGACCTATCTTTTATCTAAGCTTTATTTTATTTTGTGAGAGATTTGTAGTAGAGTTTTGGAGAGAATAATTCAGACTCCTTGAGAGAAGATTCAGAACTCCTTTTATTCTCTATTGATTTCTTTTATGCAATCTTATTCAGTCATGTTTATTGTTTCAATCTCCATGTCTGAGTAGTTTGCTAGATAGGTTTAGGGTTTCTCATTAGGGATTTGATGGATTGTTAAGTTGATTGATTAGTTAAGGATTCTGGAACACTAGTTCTTTATATAGGGTGTGATTAATGCTTGATCTGAACTGGCAAGTTAGACTATTGATCATAGGTTGATTCTCGCAACGAAAGTTGGTTAATTAGCTAGAAAGAACCTTAGATGAGCAAAATAAGAAGTAGCAGCTGCAGAAAACAGAGATGCCCAGATTGCCGGAGCACCACCTATCCGAGGGAGAACCCTTGCTGACTACAACAGGCCTGATCAATTCTATGCAAACAGGTCTGCCATTAACCCTCCGGGTTTTCAGAGAGCTGATTTTGAGCTGAAACCTGCCTATTACACTCTTGTTGGTCAGCATCTTTTCTATGGTCTTCCTCATGAGCATCCTATGGACCATATAGAAAAGTTTGAAGATTTGGTGTCTAGCATCAAGTGCAATGGGGTGTCTTATGACTATCTCTTCTGCAAGCTTTTACCTTATTCTCTTGCTGGGGATGCTTCCTATTGGCTGAAGCAGTTGCAACCAGGATCTCTAACTACCTGGGTTGATACAAAGAATGTCTTTCTCAACAACTTCTTTGATGATGCAAGGTCTGAGGAGCTAAGGACAAAGATTTCTACATTCTCTCAGGGACCTGCTGAAGCATTCAAAGCTTCTTGGTTGAGGTTCAGATCTTATCAGAGGGATTGTCCACCCATGGCTTCAGTGATGTTCAGCTGCTGGGTATTTTCTTCAGAGGCATAGATTGGAGGTACCAGATGGCTTTAGATGCTGCAAGTGAAGGAAACTTCAATACCAAAAGCCCAGAGGAAGCCAAAAAGCTTATTGAGAACTTGGCATCTAGCAATAGTACCAAGAATGCAGACTATGATAGGAAGAGGCTGTCTGGAAACATGGATGGTGCTCAGAATGCTGAAGTGAAAGCAAAACTTGATTCTATCCACAATCTCCTTGTGGGAAAGAAGCAAGTTCAGTTTGCTGCAGAGGTTGAAACCTTTGAACCAGAGGAAGAGGATGTAAATTTCATCAATGGAGTTGGGTTTCAAGGTCAGAGATTTGGAAATCAGCAAGGTTATGGTTCTTCTTACCAGAAGCCTTTTCAGAACAACAACTTCACAAGAACTTATGGTTCTTCTTCTTACCAGAAACCTGAACAGAATAGCAAGATGGAATCTATGTTGGAGCATGTTTTGGCAGGTCAGACAAAGATGACTGTGAACTTCAATGGGAAGCTGGATGCTTTGTATACTGATTTGAATGGGAAGATTGAGTCTTTGGGTGCTCATGTTAAGAAGTTGGATATTCAGGTTGCTCAAACTGCTGATTCAATAAAAAGGCAAGAAGGATTTCTTCCAGGAAAGACTGATATCAACCTAAGGCATCATGTTAATGCCATCATGGTGAGAAGTGAAGAAATATTTGTGGGGTCTGCAGAGTTTGATGAAGAATTTGGAGGCACAAACCTGGTGTCGGTCGACACCAAGGAGGAGTGTCGGTCGACACCAACCAAAATTCTCGAAAAATCGAGTCCTGGCGAACCGTTGTCGACCATGCCTCATGACACCAAATTGAAGAGGTCGACACCAAAAAATTTGAGTGTCGAGCGACACCAGATGAGGGTGTCGATCGACACTCGACCTGTATTTTTCAAATTGCCGTCAGAAGAGCGTGCTGATCGTCCAGAACACCATTACCTACTGAAGAGAGGGCCTACAAACCTAAGATACCTTACCTGAAACCCAAAATGTCTAAACAAGAGGTGGAAGAGGCCAGATGCAAGGCAGTAATGGACAAGGTGCTGATTGAGATACCATTGGTTGATGCAGTCAAGCTTTCATCTGCATTTAAGAGATATGTTAAGAGGATGGTTGTGAATGGTGTAAGCCCTGAGGAAGCAGCTTTGCTCACAAAGGACATCAGTGCAATCCTCTAGAAAAAGACAGTATCATGGAAAGAGAGGAAGGTGAAAGTATCTGAACAGGTCAGTGCTATTATTCAGAGTAGGATTCCAAAAAAGTTACCTGACCCAGGGAGTTTTTGTGCTAGACTGCTCCATCTCAACAGGAAGGTTTCTCTTTGTGATCTTGGCTCAAGCATTAACCTGATGCCTTATTCTGTTGCTGTAAGACTTGGGTTGACTGACTTCAAGTACCACCCACACATAAGTCTCACCATGTAGCTGTTCATTCATTCCTTGGTCAATCTCATGCACAGACTGCCTATACACCACCTTGGATGATGAGATGTTCTTCCCAGAGGCATTCCGTGCCACTCTCTGATCCACCAGATGTCTGAGCCCCGACACAGTCAAGCTAATGACTGAAAAGAAGCGCTTAGTGGGAGGCAACCCACTTTTTAGGTTAAATTTTCTTTGAATTTTGTTTGGTTTTTGCTAATTTTTAGTTTTGGTTTTTTCTGGTGTCAGAAAAAAAAAAATTGGTGTCGACCGACACCCACTTCCAGTGTCGCCGACAACCACCCGACCAGGTACGTATTTTTATTTTTTCTTGTTCATTTGTTTTCATCTTTGTTTCTTTCCGATCCTATGGCTTGATAACACTGGGAAACGTAAAATAAAAATTAAGTAAATATAGGATAGGTTATATGAGTAACACGCGGCTAATAGGGTACATTATAGGGGCCAAGCGATATCTGTGTCAAGCGACGAGCATCTAAGACAATATTTACGAAGATTTTCAATTATATATATACACAATATGTGTATCTCCAACTGCATTGTTATCCTCTATAAATCCAAATAACCGGAGGTCAGAGCTGAGAAACTCCATCTTCAACAAACTTACTCATACTTTATTTTTGTTCGCCAGATCAATAAATCACAGGCTTCTTCCCAAAATAATCTGAAAAAGTCAGGTCTGTCGCCTTTAGTTAAATGTTCTTTTATGGGTCGATTCCTATTTCCTATTTGTCTTCTCTAAACCAATGTTGGTTAGTGGGTGACATTAGTGTCCTTATTCTGTCAACGGAAAGTATACATATTTTAATGGCTCTCTTCATCACTCTTTACCGTATGATTGTACTATAGATACAAGAATATTGTTGAGGTTCCTCAACAAATATTAAAATTTGTCTATAACTGTTTGGGAGTAAAGATATATGTTGGACGGTTAACTGTTAAGTACAAGCATGATAATGCTATGTTTGGACGGATAAATGTTTAATTACCTATTTTTGTTTGTAATATTACCCATTATGTATTTGCTTAACAGTTCTATGTTATCTCATCACTCTAATCCTAATAATTGGACCTTGCAAATGTAGGAGAATATCTGAACAATCCAACTGATCTCTTCGTGGGTACGACATTTAAAAATCGGGAAGCATTTAAGATTCACATGGCTTTATATGCAATAAGTAGAGTCTATAACTGTTTACGGGTAAAGATATAGGTTCATCGGCTAACTGTTAAGTATAAGCATGATAATGCTATGTTTGGAAGAATAAAATTTTAATTACCTATTTTCATTTGTACTATTGCCCATTATGTATTTTTGACAGTTCTATGTTATCTCGTCACTCTAATCCTAATAATTGGACCTTGCAAATGTAGGAGAATATCTGAATAATCCCACTGATCTCTTCGGCGGTATGATATTTAAAAATCTGGAAGCATTTAAGAGTCACATGGATTTATATGCCATAAGAAATAAGTTTCGATACCGAAGCCCTCAATCTGCACCAGAAGCAATGGTGCTTGAGTGTTATGGAATCTCCTGTACATGGCCTGTTTACGTAGTCCGATTAGATGGGTCTGATCTTTTCGAAGTTTGAAGGATAAAACCAACCCATAGCTGTACTGTTGATGAGCGAACAGGTAATGGGAGGCAAGCCACCACCAATGTCATTTGAGAAATACAGAGGCCAAGATTTACTGGACCAGGGGGTGGGGCTCGACCAAACGATATCATTGGTATGATGCAAGAAGATCAGGACATACACATATCTTACTCGAAAACGTGGCACTCCAGGAGGTGGCAATGGATTACGCCAAAGGATCTTGTGGAGAATCGTACCAACATCTCCCCATGTATCTTAAAAATCTAGTTCTAGCAAATCCTGGTACACATGTTGATCTTCATACTGAGTTGAATGCAAACATTGGTCAGCGGTTCAAGTACTTGTTCTTGGCGATGAGTGCATCAATCAATGGATATGCATACATGCGGAAAGTCATAGTAGTGGACATCGCTGTCATCGCTGACAATCTTATCCTCCTGTCTCAAAGACCATTAACTGTGCACACATTGTTGTGTCTGTCTTTGCCTCCGAATACTCTCGAGACTGGCACGATAAACACATTTAAAAGGGAAATATGTCGGTTGTCTCTTAACCGCATCAGCTCAAGATGAGAATTATCAGATTTTTTCTTTTTCTATTGCGTTCGTAGATGGAGATAATAATAAATCCTGGGAGTGGTTCTTAAGAAGATGTTCAGGATTCTGATCTGGCGTCAGCATTATCTGAACTTAGTCTCTACCCCCCCCCCTCCAATCGATGCGATGGCCACCTGGGCTGGGTAGGTCACGTAAAAAGTGTTTTTTTTCCGGGGAGATAAGCTTCTATTCAATAGCTTATATTCTGGTGGATAACTAAGTTGTTAACGTCGGATATTGCTGTCACAGAAGTCGAAGACAATATAGAAGCGTACAGTGTGCAGTCGGTGCAACAGCGTCGGTCACAACCAGGAAACATGTAAGATTCCCATATGAAGACAATCATATTAGAAGGGGCAGGTTCCTTGCTGAAAGGTGTATGCAGAGAAGGTGGTTACTAGTACTGGAGCAGAAAATAGATTTTTGTTTAATATGTGTAATATTGAGGAAGTATCCCAAATAAGGTTTGTAGCCTGTGTATTACTAAGCTTGATTTTGCATATAAATAAGAAAGACTTGCCTCTAGTTAATGTAAGAGAGAAGCTAATGTAAGTATGCCTCAGAAATACACTAGAGTTTGGAAAATATTCTGCCGGATAATAAAAAACTTATTTGAATTATAAATTAAATATACATCCACTCAATATATTATGTTGCTAAGAGAGTTACGTTTATAGACTACTCCATCAAAGAAGAAACTGGAATGTAGAATATTATAAGATGAGTACGACACATCAATATTAGCTAAAATATGAAGCGACACTTAACCGGAAATTCATTTCATAATATCATCAACCGAATTACAAAAAAAGGCTAACTTAGGATTTTGCCAGAATATTCCAAAATATGACACATACG
The DNA here is from genome assembly GCA_900108845.1 of Iljinskaea planisiliqua. Classification (NCBI taxonomy): domain Eukaryota; kingdom Viridiplantae; phylum Streptophyta; class Magnoliopsida; order Brassicales; family Brassicaceae; genus Iljinskaea; species Iljinskaea planisiliqua. Next base: position 5,035,289 of record FNXX01000014.1, read on the forward strand.
TTGATACACTACAACAACTCATGATATTCCTTGTAAACCATCACCGCTAGTCTCTGGGACTCTTTGCCAAGAGCTTCGGGAGTGATACATTTACATACCTCAGCCTCACCTATAGTGTTTGATTGGATAAGCAACACTTAGGTATCCCCAGAATCGGTGTTGATTCCGTTTTGAGGAACACACTTAGCACGTTTAATAGTGAGAGGCTTCAACTCTCGCACGGTTAACTTGCGACCAGACTGCTTCAATAGATATGTAAACATCTCGGTTATAGGGTTAAGCTCTGTTGCCATCATTGAGTCACTACGAAGTGCCACGTTGCAATCGAGAACGAGAAGCACCCAGTTCGTACAGTCGACACAGAGTCCAACCCAATGTTTTTTGTCCATGTTGAATGGAAAGTAAAACCATTGGAGATCAGGTTACGAATAATTTACCGCATCAGAGTAGTGGACCAACGCGTTGGAAAAGTGTTGAGTTCCTTTACTCTGAAGTTTTGAGAATTTGGAGTAGTTTTTACTAAGGCATGCAACAAATTTGGAATAAAAAAGGCAGCTGATACTTCTGACCCCGTAAAGTGTTCTGGTATATCGCATAAGAATATCAACCATCTGCAAAAATATTGCATAACATAATAAAATACCAGTTAACTTAATTTGTTATATGTCTTCGAGTTACTTATCCATTTATTATAAATTGAATTTTATATACCTTTGGTATTTTCTCTCAGCAATTTCACAAATTTTTTTAATAAACACCACCTTACCTGCCGCATTGCTGTGGCTGGAGAGATAATAGGGATGATGTTAGAAACTTAATAGACTTTCCCAACCAAACTAATTCTGGAAGTATAAAAAATGCTTACAAGGGGAAGATCAATTTATCCATTTCCTTCACAAACTTCTTACCGAAATCAGAATTTTCCCCTGCACATTGGACGTCATATGAGCTTCCCTTGCCCGTTGAAGAATCGGAGTGTCACACTTATAGACTCCAACAAGTGGAGCATGTACTTTCTTCTGTCTTTTAGTTTTCTGGTATTGATACTCCCCAACAACATCCACGTGGTTGTGCTAAGGAATAGGATCATGCAGTTGAACATGAAGATTGGTGTTCAACAAAACAGAGAATGACGCGGGAAGCTATGTGTTTTAAAGAAGAAAATGATGTGTCATGAGCTTAGTTATCACAGCTGATATTAAGGGATTGAGGAATATTCACATAAAAGAGATAAGGACGAACAGAAAGATTTAGTGAATCTTGTTTGAAGGATATAAAAAGGGAACCTGGTAGAATAATTAGGTTTGCCGTTTTTATAAGAGTTTTTAGAGAACTTGAAGTAACAAGGTTTTGAACGGTGAGTGAAATACGAGAGATCACAACTGGTGTTGTGTAGTGAGGTTGGGTAGATTAGGAATTGGTCAGTTTCGATTCACGGTTGTGTGAAGTCGAATTAATCTGATTAAACAAGTGTTTTGTTTAAAAGATTTCTAATAAAAGTCAACCAGTTTGAGGAATTTGTTATTGCATATCGATATATCTGTGTTCTAGGTTTTTCATTTGGTACCAGAGCGTGATACAAACCCCCTGCCGAGGTTGACGTCCCAGCCAGCCCCACAACCTCAACCGGCCATTCCAACTATGCGATCAAGGCCACTAACTCGGTCCGGAGCCAGAACTTTGCAAGACGGATTCAACAAAGCAGTGAAGGCCTTAATCCTCCAACTTGAGGTTAAGGAGCTGTCGAACCAACTGGGCCAGATTCATATCGCGCAATCCAAGTCCAGCCCGACCAAGTCCGAAGAGGAGGACCGGCCCAAAGAGCTCCCTACTAAGGATCGTCAAGCCCGGCCCAACACAGAGGACCAAGGAACCAGCCCGGCCGCAACGATCCAGAAGGCCCAATCAGCACCAGCACGCGGCCCCAACACAAGTCCTACTTTGGCCGGCCCAAGAGAAGCCCACGGACTTACCTTGTTCGATATTTCTCCCCTTGGAGCCTAAGTAACGAACCTGGCCGCTAACAAGTCCACATTCAGGGAGCTTTCCAAAACTCAAGCCGCTACTCATCCAGCTATGGTAAGTCTGGTAAGTGAATAATTTGATTTCCGATTGACTAACGAAGTTTCCTGTTTTGTCTGATTTTCTTCTTAAATAGCGTAAGGCACTTGTTAGCCAATTTCCATAGTTTTAAGGCACTTGTTTAGCCATTTCTGTTTTCTTAGGTAGTTTTAAAACAATTTGTAATTTGCTTCAAACACCCCTCGAAGGGCAAAGCTGCTCGGACTATTTAATAAAGTCCTCCCAGCCGTGTATCTTTTAACCTATATCAATAAACAACCAAACTTTCTTCCAGAAAGCCTTGTGCTCTGCGCAACCTTGAGATTTCTTGGAATTCTCGACTCAGTCTTTATCAAGTCCTTTCCATCCGACTTGTGGTGACTCTTGCTCCATCATCCTCGTACGATCAACCATACTTTGTCCTGTCTGAAAGAGCCGCACAGCCAGCAGTCCGGATCCATCTAATCACTTCGTTCATCCCCCACCTTCGTCGAGCCAAAGAAAGAGCCGCACGGGCAGCTTTGTCTCTCCCCACCTTCCGCGAATCTTAACCTCGTTTTGGGGTTTGTACCATCTGGTATCAGAGCTGAAAAAAAAAACTCCTATCAGGTTTTAGCTATCCTTTTCTCTTCGTTATAGCATTCGATTCCTTTTCTTCTAGTTTAAAAAAAAAAAGTCTGTCCTTTGTTTTAAAACTTCGTTTGTTTCATTTTAAAACCCAAATTTCAAAAAAAAAAATAGTATCTTAGTTGTTTGAATCATTTAAAAAAAAAAGAGCATTCACTTCTTGTTTCGTGTTTCAGAAATCGCGTTGGTTAAGCTCACACACCAGGTGAGAACGAGTCCGACCCAGCCGTCCATCACCCGTGTTGCATACGAACCCTAGTTTTGAATCCACATTAGGAAACTTATTAGGTACCCAAAACAATGGGAGACGCTAACCAGCTGGCCCAAATCCTGGAGGTCCTTAACCAACTCAACACCCGTATGACCACGCTGGAACAACGCCAGCCCCAGGCGGACGCTGCAACGTCCGAGGATACGGGAAGTACCGACGTGGCCCGACATCCTAATGGCCCGTACGCCCGCGAACCAAACGACGAACCGGCTAACGTCCACCCAAACGGACAGGCCAACGACCGCGACCGCAACCGGCAGCAACGCGGACGAAACCCGAGGCAGGAAGAAGGTGAACCTTGGCAAGGCAAGGACCTTAAGCTCACTCCTCCGACCTTTGCTGGTCGAATCAATCCGGAAGCCTACCTAGATTGGGAGCGACGCATGGAGTACAACTTTGAGTAATACAACTACTCAGAGATCCGGAAAGTTTCCTTAGCTTCAGCACAGCTAACGGACAACGCCCTAGCCTGGTGGGATCGAGAGGTCGCCGACAGGAGACGACGAAGGATGCCCCCTGTTGAATCATGGGAAGACATGAGCTACCAGCTCCGGAAACGGTACGTCCCAGCCTACTACCACAGAGATCTCCAGAAGCGGTTCCACAAGTGGAACCAGGGGACTAAATCCGTAGAAGAGTATTTTGAGGAATTCGAAACCCTCAAGAATCGTTTAGAGGTGCAAGATTCCCAGGAGACGTTGATGGCCCAGTTCCTAGACGGCCTTCACGATCGGATTGCCCGGAAGGTAGAAAGGCAACCGTATGGGGATTTAGATGAGCTCGTGCATTCGGCCGTACAAGCTGAGCAGCACATTAAGAGGAAGAACGCCTCTACCAGCCGAGCCAAGACCGGTTGGACACCCCCAGCACCGCGCACCTTCGACAAGGGAAAGGCTATCGACACCACGTCCCAGTTTAAGAGGCCGGTTCCAGAAGCCATGAAAGGAGCCACCACCGGCACAAAACCAGCCCAAGCCCAAAGAGCCCGAGACGCTACCTGTTTCAAATGCAAGGGTAAAGGCCATTACCAGCGAGACTGTCCCAACCAGCGTGCTATGATCCTCCGAGAAGACGGCGAGTACGAATCACAGGATGAGGCCGAGGAAGAATTGGAAGAGTCCGAAGAAGAGGTCACGGACTACCCGGACGTTGGAGATATCTTGGTCACACAGTGGTCCTTAAGTGCCCTGTACGAACCCGAGACGATCCAGCGGGAGAACATCTTCCACACACGATGCACTGTCCAAACCAAGGTATGTAGCCTTATCATAGATGGTGGTTCTTGCACTAATGTGGCTAGCAATTACATGGTTGACAGATTAGGTCTCAAGACCACCAAGCATCCTAGACCCTACCGACTTCGATGGTTAGACGACAAGGTCGAAATGAAGATTGGTGAACAAGTACGAGTCCCCTTCAGCATTGGCAAGTACACAGACGAGGTTCTTTGCGATGTGGTTCCAATGAAGGGCGGACACATAATTCTAGGCCGACCGTGGCAGTATGATAAGGAGACACTCCATCACGGCCGCACCAACTTCTACAGTTTCAACCACGACGGTAAGAAGCACAACTTAGCGCCCCTGACGCCCCACGAAGTCCATGAGCTACAACACGCTATGGCCAAAGTAGCCAAAGACTCCCAGGTAAGTAAGACCAACTTATTCATTTCTCCGTCCAAGGTTTTTAAGTCTATAGAACAAAACGTACCGGTACTGCTCATGATCTTTCGAGAAGGGTATTTTTCAGGTCCGGAGGAAGTTAGTCACCCCGAGGAGATGACCAAGCTGCTGACCGAGTTTAAGGACGTCTTTCCCGAAGAGATTCCAGCCGGCCTACCCCCGATCAGAGGCATAGAGCATCAGATCGATCTCGTACCAGGAGGTCCCCTACCCAACCGACCGGCCTACCGTATAAACCCGGAGGAAGCCAGGGAGCTAGAGCGACATGTCCAGGAGTTAATGCAGCAAGGCTATGTCCGGGAGAACCTCAGTCCGTGTGCGGTTCCAGTCATCTTGGTGCCAATGAAGGACGGCACTTGGATGATGTGTGTTGACTGCCGAGCCATCAACAACATAACCATCAAATACCGACACCCTATCCCGCTTCTGGACGACATGTTGGACGAGTTGAGTGGAGCCACGATCTTCTCTAAGATCGACCTTAAGAGCGGCTACCACCAGGTCAGAATGACGGAGGGCGACGAATGGAAGACAGCGTTCAAGACCAAGAGAGGTCTCTACGAATGGCTAGTCATGCCATTTGGGCTTACCAACGCCCCAAGTACCTTCATGCGGCTCATGAACCATGTTCTGCGAGGCTACCTCTGTAAGTTTGTGGTTGTTTACTTTGATGATATCTTGGTTTACAGCACTTGCTTAACAGATTATATAGCACACCTTGAGATAGTCCTTGAGACCTTGCGGTCTGAGAAACTATATGCCAACCTCAAGAAGTGTGTATTCTGCACTGATCAGTTGGTGTTTTTAGGCTTTGTTGTAAGTGCACAGGGTGTAAAGGTCGATGAGGAAAAGATCCAGGCCATTCAAGACTGGCCCACACCAACGAACATAGGCCATGTTCGGAGTTTCCACGGTCTCGCTAGTTTCTACAGGCGATTCGTGAAAGATTTCAGCACAATAGCAGCCCCACTTACTGCGGTGATCAAGAAGGACGTAGCCTTCTCATGGGGACCAAGTCAGGAGACCGCATTCCAGAACCTGACGGACAGCCTGACACGCGCACCAGTTTTAGTTTTACCTGACTTTAACAAGACTTTTGAGGTTGAATGTGATGCCTCAGGTACAGTTATTGGTGCAGTCCTAACTCAAGGAGGAAAGCCGGTCGCCTTCTTCAGCGAGAAACTCAGTGGAGCCACCCTCAACTACCCCACATACGACAAGGAGCTGTACGCCTTGGTGAGGTCTTTGGAGACATGGCAACACTATCTACTCAGCAAGGAGTTCGTGATCCACACCGACCACGAGACGCTCAAGTACCTCAGAGGGCAGAACACGCTTAAGAAGAGACATGCCCGGTGGTTGGAGTTCGTGGAGACCTTTCCGTACGTGATCAAGTACAAGAAAGGAAAGGAGAACGTGGTCGCTGATGCACTATCCCGGAGGCATGCCCTTATCTCAGTCATGGAGGCCAGGGTCATGGGATTCGAGCATCTCAAGGAGCTATACGACACCGACCCGGATTTTGGAGAAATCTTCCAGCAGTGCAACCGCGGACCCATGGGACCATATTTTAAAAATGACGGTTTTCTTTTCAGGGACAAGAGGCTGTACATTCCCCAAAGTTCAATGCGCGAGTTGATCCTTACAGAAGCCCATGAAGGCGGCCTGATGGGCCATTTCGGGATGGACAAGACCAAGAGTGTCCTGGCCGAACATTTCTTCTGGCCGCATCAGAAGAGAGATGTGGAACGGTTCTGTTCCAAGTGCACGACCTGCCTAAATGCCAAATACAGGTCCCTTCCTCACAGTTTATACTCTCCCTTATCTATTCCTAACATGCCTTGGGAAGATTTGTCTATGGATTTTGATATGAACTCCCTTGATCACTCTAAAGGAAAGGCTGACGTCCTGTGAATGATGGATGATGAGATTGAGCACGAATTTGGTGATGAGGGGGGGATTCCGTGGGTTTTATGGATTGAGGGTGAAGATTAGGATTAAATACAATGGTTTTATGGATTGAATTCAGATGATTAGATGATTAGAACATATAGAAGAGTTTCAAGGTCACTAGGTGTAATGAAACTCGGATTTCATGAACTCATTCAAGGAATCAAAGGTGAGAGAAGAGATGCAATCTATTGCTTTTCATTAATGTTCTTCGCTGATCTTACATTGGAGGCTAATTACAGCTTAAATACAACTCTCAGATGACCTAAAACTAAACAACATGCTGTTTTAAAACAATCAGGAAACAGCATGGTGTTTTAAAAGTTTAAAACAACAAGCATTCTAAACACAAATTAAAAGAAACAACAAGGTGTCCCAACCCACAGGTTCCTAATTGGTGCACCTTTTAAATCTAAGTACAAGCCATTGTGACTTGTACATTATTACCCAAAGGTAATGACTCCTAAGCAACTCAACATAGTGACTCATCTGCCTCATTAAAAACCATGCTGAGAAAACCCAGTGGGACAAAACTCATCATGGGAAAAAGAGTACAGACTCATCACCTTAAGTTACTTAGTTATCATTACTGGGTGGAGTCTTCTGGCTGAAGATATTGAACACTTGGATAGTAGGTAGGGTAAGTAATCCTTCAGCTAGAAGGGAATGAACTTCCTTAGCTAGTTCTTTAGCTCTGGATCGTGTGACTCTTCCTACTATCTCTGGCTCTTCCTTTGGCTCCTTAGATGTCGTGCTATCCATGATTACATCAGATTTTGTGCTAGGTTTGCCTAGAATTCGGCACAAGGATTCCATACTCGTGGTGGTAGATAGGTTCAGCAAGATGGCCCATTTCATACCTTGCAACAAAACCAACGATGCCACTCAGATCGCGGATCTGTTCTTTAAAGAGGTGGCACGACTTCACGGCCTACCCAAGACCATTATCTCCGACCGCGATCCAAAGTTCCTGAGCCACTTTTGGACAACGCTATGAAGGAAGCTCAGCACGAAGCTACTCTTCTTTACTAGCTGCCATCCGCAAACAGATGGACAGACCGAGGCCACCCACCGGACGTTAGGCACCCTATTGAGGGCCACTGTTGGTAACAATTTGCGTAATTGGCTAGATTGTCTTCCTTTAGTAGAATTTGCTTACAATCGTGTCAAGCACTCTGCTACTAATCTGTGTCCTTTTGAGCTTGTGTATGGGTTTAAGCCACAGGTTCCTCTCGACATAGCATCTGAAACCTTATCTCCGAAGGAACAAACCAACCAAGATGGAGTCGCCAAGGCCGACCTAATGAAGAAACTGTATCAAAAAGCGAGGGAGAACCTTGAGAAGAAGAACGAGAAAGTGAAGACGCGCAAAGACAAGCATCAGAAAGAACTAATCCTGGAACCAGGAGATCAAGTCTGGGTACACTTGAGGCCAGACCGGTTCCCAAACGCACGAACCAACAAACTTTCACCCCGAGGCACCGGACCTTACCGAGTCATCCGAAGGATCAACGACAACGCATACGAACTAGACCTCCGAGGTGAGTTTAAGGTATCTCCAGTTTTTAATGTTTCTGACCTAGTTCCCTACGTGGCAGGAGATTCAGTTCTGAGGTCAGAACCTTCTCAAGGGGGAGAGGATGATACAAACCCCCTGCCGAGGTTGACGTCCCAGCCGGCCCCACAACCTCAACCGGCCATTCCAACTATGCGATCAAGGCCACTAACTCGGTCCGGAGCCAGAACTTTCCAAGACGGATTCAACAAAGCCGTGAAGGCCTTAATCCTCCAACTTGAGGTTAAGGAGCTGTCGGACCAACTGGGCCAGATTCACATCGCGCAATCCAAGTCCAGCCCGACCAAGTCCGAAGAGGAGGACCGGCCCAAAGAACTCCCTACTAAGGATCGTCCAGCCCAGCCCAACACAGAGGACCAAGGAACCAGCCCGGCCGCAACGATCCAGGAGGCCCAATCAGCACCAGCACGCGGCCCCAACACAAGTCCCACTTTGGCCGGCCCAAGAGAAGCCCACGGACTTACCTTGTTCTACATTTCTCCCCTTGGAGCCTAAGTAACGAACCTGGCCGCTAACAAGTCCACATTCAGGGAGCTTTCCAAAACTCAAGCCACTACTCATCCAGCTATGGTAAGTCTGGTAAGTAAATAATTTGATTTCCTATTGACTAACGAAGTTTCCTGTTTTGTCTGATTTCCTTCTTAAATAGCGTAAGGCACTTGTTAGCCAATTCCCATAGTTTTAAGGCCCTTGTTTAGCCATTTCTGTTTTCTTATGTAGTTTTAAAACAATTTGTAATTTGCTTCAAAGACCCCTCAAAGAGCAAAGCTGCTCGGACTATTTAATAAAGTCCTCCCAGCCGTGTATCTTTTAACCTAGATCAATAAACAACCGAATTTTTTCCAGAAAGCCTAGTGCTCTGCGCAACCTTGAGATTTCTTGGAATTCTCGACTCAGTCTTTATCAAGTCCTTTCCATCCGACTTGTGGTGACTCTCGCTCCATCATCCTCGTACGATCAACCACTTTTTGTCCTGTCTGAAAGAGCCGCACGGCCAGCAGTCCAGATCCATCTAATCACTTCGTTCATCCCCCACCTTCGTCGAGCCAAAGAAAGAGCCGCACGGCCAGCTTTGTCTCTCCCCACCTTCTGCGAATCTTAACCTCGTTTTGGGGTTTGTACCAGAGCGGGTAACCTATCTTGATCGAAAGATCTTCTTACAGGTTGAGAACCTGCAAAGAACATGGATGCATCAAAGGAATTGCTAGCAATCCAACGTACTCTCATGCTTGATGAGAATAATTTTGGTCATTGGAAAGTTCGCATGAAACAACGTCTCAAGGGTATTGATGAAGATGTTTGGACTGCTGTTGAAACTGGTTGGACAGAACCTTTTATCAAGTCAGAAGAAGAAGGTGAAGAAATACCTAAACCCAAGGACACATGGACAGAAGCTGACAAGTTGAGCTCTAAGTTTAATTCGAAGGCAATATCTGAGATTTTTAATGCTATCGATCCTGAACAATTCAAATTGGTACAAGGATGCACGTCAGCTAAAGATGCTTGGGATACTCTGGTTGAATACTATGAAGGAACCTCAACAGTTAAAAGAACTCAGTTAGATTTCTTGGCATCTCAGTTTGAAAATGTGTGGATGAGTGAAGAAGAAACTGTTACGAGTTTCAGTTCAAAATTGAGTGTTATAGCAAATGAGGCAGCTGTTCTGGGAAAAACTTACAAGGACCAGAAACTTGTTAAAAAACTTATTCAATGCTTACCAGAAAAGTTTTCTTCTTACAAAGCTCTGTTCAAAGCTGGAATGAATACTGATGAAATGATGTTTTCATCACTCTGTGGAATTCTCAAAGCAGAAGAAATGGAAACCTTAGCCAAACAAGCTAAAAATGGAAAAGGTATAGCTTTCGCTGCAGAACAAGATTCTGATAGAATTCATACCCTCTCATATACTCTAAATCGAAAAGTAGATGAAAGTGTGAGTCTGTTGGCTCGAAATTTCAAAAAGGCTTTGAAGCGAATCGAAAAAGGGAAAGAAAGAAACTCAAGTTTTCAACAACACAGTGAGTCGGGTCCAGAATGGAAGCGTGACAAGGAACAAACTGGTCATCGAAATAACAAAAATAATTTTGGACAGAACAGTGGAAAACGACGAGATGTTCAATGCCACGAATGTGAAGGTTATGGTCACTATAAATCTGAATGTCCGCTTGCAAAGAGGAAGGAGCTTCGGTGTGGAGAATGCAAAGGATATGGACACGTCAAGAGTGAATGTCCAAACTTTCAGAAGAGAAATGATAAATCACTGATAAGTTTTAGCGATACTGAATCTGATGAAGACAGTGATGATGATGGGATGCTCAACATGGTAGCTTATGTTGGAGGAAAATAAATAGTGGAATCGGATCCTGATTCTGAAACAGACGATGAAGAACTTGATCCTAAGCTGGAATATCGTAAGCTATATGATAACTGGGTTGATATGAGCAATGTTAACTTAAAACTTCTAAAAGAAAAAGCCATGTTGGAAGCACAGATCAACATTCTTGAAATGGAAAAACCAATATCTACGGTGACTGATGGTTCAACTCTGATAAATGACAAAGACTCTGATCTTTTGGTGAAACTGGGGATAGAACAACAGAAAATTGTTGATTTAGAACTCAGGATGATTCAATTATCAGAACAGTTATCTCATGAAAAGGAGAAGAACAGAGGGCTTGACCATAATCTAAACGACAATTACAAGAAGATTAGAATGCTGAACAAAGAACAAAAGACCTCGACGAATTGCTTGCTATGGGTCAACCTTCCAAGGTGAATTAGGGACTTGGATACACAGGTTATGGTGAATCAAGTTTTACTGCTCAAAATACAAATCAAACCGGTATCAAAGGATTTGTTCGTTCAAAAATCACATTGGAAACTAATGATTCTAAACATGCTGAACCATGTGCAACGGTGAAAACTCAGACGCTACAGAAAATTGAAGCTGCTACATTTAAGAAGAAACGGGGATGCTATTATTGTGGTCTAATAGGACACACACAGCACTATTGTTATGACTTCTACAAAAGGATCAAACAAGCATGGAATCAGAATAAGTGTTTCATAGATTCTAAACGGTATGGTAAAGTGTGGATCACTAAAGAATTTATGTATCCTCAAGTCAGTAAATCAAGCTCTCAGGAAAGGATAGAATTGGTTTGCAATTTAGCAAGATTTGAAGATGATTCTGAAGATCTTCTTGGAAATGTTGCTTACACCTCTACAGATCAACCAAAATCGATGTCATGGTATTTTGACAGCGGTTGCTCAAGGCACATGACTGGGCAACAACAAGTACTGTCCTCCTACACAGAAATAGAAGCCGGGAAAGTGACATTTGGTGATGGAGGTAAGGGAAAGATAAAAGGGGTTGGTGAAATTCTTCAGGATAATCAGCCATCTTTGATCAAAGTATACTATGTTGAAGGTTTAAAAGCTAATTTAATCAGCATTAGTCAACTCTACGATGAAGGGTTAAAAGTAATTTTCACTAAAGTCGACTGTCAAGCTGTAGATGAATGTGGAAAGATAGTGTTATATGGGGTAAGATCAGGTAACAATTGTTACATGTGGCAAGCATCTGAGCAATGTCTCAAAGCAGAAGAATCTCAGTTAGATCTCTGGCATAAGAGATTGGGACACATGAATGTGAATGGAATGGTGAGCTTAGTCAAAGCAGATGTTGTTCGTGGTATACCTAAGTTCGAGAATGAAGTTACTTCTGTCTGCAAAGCTTGTTGTCAAGGGAAGCAGATTAAAGTTCAACATAAGCAAGCAAAAGAAATTGGTACCACAAGAGTACTTGAGCTTGTGCATATGGACTTAGTGGGACCAATTCAAACAGAGAGTGTAGGAGGAAAGAAATACATTTTTGTGCTTGTCGATGATTTTTTCAGGTTTACATGGGTAAGATTTTTAAGAGAAAAATCAGAGACGTTGGAGAGCTTCAAAATTCTAGCTCTGCAATTATCCAACGAAAAAGGTCCTATTACTCAGATCAGAAGTGATCATGGTGGAGAGTTTCAGAATGATGCTTTTGACAAATTTTGTCATTCCCAGGGCATCAGACATCAGTATTCAGCTCCTAGAACACCACAACAAAATGGGATTGTGGAGAGGAAAAATCGAACTCTCCAAGGTATGGCCAGGACAATGATGCATTACAATCAGATTCTGACTCATTTCTGGGCATAAGCAATTAGTACGGCATGTTACATTATTAACCGTGTATATGTGAAACCCGGTACTAAGACTACACGTTACAAAGTGTGGAGAGGAAAAACTCATAATCTGAGTCATCTACATATTTTTGGTTGCGTGTGCTACATTCTCAGAAACAAAGACAACTTGGGAAAATTTTCGATTCAAGAAGTGAAGAAGGTGTGTTCATGGGATACTCAACACACAGCATGGCATACAGAGCCTACAACAAAACGTCAAAGATGATTATTGAAGCAGTGAATGTTGTGTTTGATGATAAGAGTGGAAAGACTTTCGCAGAGGTGGTAAACAATGAACGAATTGAAGCTACACATGGTCAGGATGTGTTTAATCAAGACAATCACATTCTTCAAGAAGGAGAACTTGAGATTGAGGAAAAGCAACTTCAAGTATATCGTAATCACTCCATTGATGATGTAATTGGGAATCTAGATGATGATAGAAGAACCAGAAATATTCAACTAAATTTCAAGGAGATGGTCAAACTAGCATGTTTTATCTCACATATAGAGCCAAAGAATGGTTCTGAAGCTTTGGATGATGATTTCTGGACAACCGCTTGTCATGATGAACTTGATCAATTTGTAAGACACAAAGTTTGGGATTTGGAACCCAAACCTGAAGGTGTGAACGTGATAGGCACCAAGTGGATCTTTAAAAACAAAATTGATGAAGATGGAAACATTGTACGAAATAAAGCCAGACTAGTGGCACAAGGATATTGTCAGATTGAAGGGGTAGACTTTGATGAAACCTTTGCTCCTGTTGCCAGATTGGAATCAATTCGTTTGCTTCTGGGTATCGCTTGTAAGCTCAACATCAAGTTATACCAAATGGATGTGAAAAGTGCATTTCTGAATGGAATTTTACAAGAAGAGGTATATGTTGCACAACCCAAAGGATTTGAAGATAATTCCCAAATCATGTTTACAAACTGAAAAGAGCTTTGTATGGATTAAAACAAGCTCCCAGAGCTTGGTATGAGCGCCTTGCACAGTTTCTTTTAAGCATTGGATTCAAGAGAGGAAGTCTTGATAAAACCCTGTTCATCCTGAACAAGAATCAGGGGATGCTGGTTGTTCAAATATATGTTGACGATATTCTGTTTGGAGCAACTAAGGATCAACTGGTGAAATCTGTGCAAAACATGACTCGAGAGTTTGAAATGAGTATGATGGGGGAGTTGAATTACTTCCTAGGCCTCCGGATAAAACAGATGGATGATGGTATTTTTGTTTCACAAAGCACTTATGCACGAAATTTAGTGTCACGATTCGGAATGCATATGTCTAAGGAAGCTAAGACACCCATGAGTACTACATGTAAGCTGTCTAAAGACGAAAAGGGAACAAAGGTTGACGAGAAACTGTATCGTGCAATGATAGGGAGCTTACTGTACTTAACAGCCAGTCGGCCTGACCTGTGTTACAGTGTAGGTGTTTGTGCAAGATATCAAGCTTGTCCTCGTGAATCTCATATGACAGCTGTGAAACGGGTCATCAAATATGTGAAGGGTACAACGAATCTTGGGTTATATTACACTGAAGATACTAACACTAATTTGGCTGGATTTTGTGATGCAGACTGGGCAGGATGCTTAGATAATAGAAGAAGCACATCCGGAGGTTGTTTCTTTCTTGGAAATAATGTTGTGTCATGGCATAGCAAAAAACAGAACAGTGTTTCTTTGTCAACTGCAGAAGCTGAATACATTGCCTTGGGAAGTTGCTGTACTCAACTTCTTTGGATGCAACAGATGCTGCCAGATTATGGTATGAACTCTGGTACTCTTTTGGTTCATTGTGATAATATGAGTGCTATTAATATTTCTAAAACCCCAGTTCAGCATTCTCGTACTAAACACATTGCAATTAGGCATTACTTTGTTAGAGATTTGGTTGAGACAAAGATAGTTGAGATCGATCATGTATCCTCTGAAAAGCAATTGGCTGATATTTTCACTAAGGCTCTTGATCTAAACATTTTTTTGAATTTGCGAAAATCAATTGGAATTTGTGAAGCATGACCGGCTTTGACTCTGAGAGGGGTTGAGTTTGTGCAACATAAATCTGAAAGATATCATGTGAGGTCTGTATTATTTTTATTATGTATCTCGAAACTTCTTTTGCATCTGAATTTGCGTAGCAACAGCCTTCTATTGTGTGATTTGTCAAGTATAGATTACTTTGGGAGTTTATGCAGGATGGCAACTTTGATAGACACTCAGTTTGGGACAGAACATAAACTCGTTAACCCCTGAATCTGATCACTGTCTGGAGTTGCTGAGTGAGTGAAGAAAGATTTTTTTTGGAAGAAAGTATTAAAAAAAAAAAAAAAAAAAAGAAAAGGCTCTGAAGTACTGAGCTGAGGACTTATTTAAAAAAAAAAAAAAATCTACAAAAAGGGGTTAAAGTCCAGAAAAGTTAACAAGGGGTAAAATCCAAATTTGCTCTTCCTAGTATAAGACCTGATGAGAAAGATACTCATTTTGGAACATGGTGATACCACACTATGCTTCTGAACATAATCCGCGCGCTTGTGTTGATTGGGCCTTCTGGATAGTCGCGGCCGGGCTGAATTCTTCGTCCTCTGTATTGGGCCAGACGGGGCGATCGTTGGTGAGAAGTTCCTTGGGCCGGTCTGTAACGTCCCAAAACCACACTAAGGCCCGAACGCGGACCATGGGGCCAGAAAGGGAGGCCGGGTCGAAAGACCTTGGTTGTTAAGGTCATGGTCCGTAAGGGTGAATGCCGGACAGGACGATGGTCCCAATCCGAGCTAAGTATGGGTGGAAAACAGCTCTCCCGAGCAGGAACGTCAGCTGGTGACAGTTGGGGAAGCTCACGGGCCGGAAGGGGCAGTGACACTCCAGCTAAGTCAGCTGGTTCAGCTCGCGGCCAGCTCGGCCAGCTGGAGGGAGTGACCCTCAGCTGGGGCCAGCTGGTGACCCAGTGAGCTAGCTGGGTCAGCTAGTGCTCGGGGAAGTTGAGTTCGACAGGCGAAGGGGCATGGGTGAAGAGGTGCCTGTTCGCAGGGACACCACGAACCAGGGCGACCCTCTCTGAAAGGAGGTGTCTGGTCGTGTGGTAACTGTCGAACAGGGGAGGGCCTCGCCTATAAATACCAGGGCCCCTGCGACTTGATCGACATCAGTTCCTGCAGAGGAAAAACCGTAGACAGAAAGAAAAGAGAGATGAACCGATTACGATCGGAAGTGAGAAAGAAAAAGGCTACGACCGGGAAGAGATGTCCGGGGAAGGGGAAGTTTCGGCCGTCGATAAAGGCAAAGGCCTTGCCGATCCTGATCAGGCCCGAAAGGTACTTACGACTAAACCCGTGTCTAACCGTCGATCCTGGATCGCCCCCTGATGATGTGTGGTGTGTGTTAGGAACTCAGAATAAGATGGAATCGGTCCATGTAAAGCCTTCGGGCAAACTTTAACATGCTGTATCGAATCCTTATATCAATAAGAGTTCCTTTTCATTATCTATCTCCTTGAAATTCCGCAAAATGGTAGATAGAGGAACCTCCTGGATTAGAAATGTTAAGTTGTTTGGATAGGGCCTTAGTCTCTAGGGGACTAAGAAGTGGGACAACTGATCTGGATCGTGTATCCGGGTCGGGGTGTTTCACGGTCTTCCTCTTCGGGCCTGGTCAGGCCGGTCTTGGCGATATTGATCTGGCCCAGTTGATCCGACAACTCTTTAACCTCAAGCTGGAGGATTAAGGCCTTTACTGCCTTGTTGAAGCCATCTTGTAACGTCCTTGCTCCGGATCGAGTTAGAGGCTTTGATCGCATGGTCGGGATGGCCGGTTGGGGTCGTTTGGCCGGCAGAGATGTCAACCTTGGTACGGGGTTTGTATCATCCTCTCCCCCTTGAGAAGGTTCTGACCTCAAAACAGATTCTCCTGCCACATATGGAACTAAGTCAGAAACATTAAAGACCAGTGATACTTTAAACTCACCTCGGAGGTCTAGTTCGTAGGCATTCTCGTTGATTCTCCGGATGACTCGGTATGGCCCGGTGCCCCTGGGTGACAGCTTGTTGGTGCGTGCGTTTGGGAACCGGTTGGGCCTCATGTGCACCCATACTTGATCTCCTGGTTCTAAGATCAGCTCTTTCCGGTGCTTGTCCCTGCGGGCCTTGACTTTGTCGTTCTTCTTTTCAAGATTCTCTCTCACCTTTTGGTACAGTTTTTTCATTAAATCAGCTTTGGCGACTCCATCTTGGCTGACTTGTTCCTTCGGAGATAGGAATTCGGATGCTACGTCTAAAGGAACATGTGGCTTAAACCCATATACAAGTCAAAAGGACACAGGTTAGTAGCAAAGTGCTTGACACGGTTGTAAGCAAATTCAACTAAGGGAAGAAAATCCAACCAATTACGCAAATTGTTACCGACAGTGGCCCTTAATAGGGTGCCTAAGGTCCGGTTGGTGGCCTCGGTTTGCCCATCTATTTGCGGATGGCAAGTGGTGGAGAAGAGGAGCTTAGTTCCGAGCTTCCTCCAGAGCGTCTTGGGTAGGCCGTGAAGTCTTACCACCTCCTTAAAGAACAGATCCGCGATCTGAGTGGCGTCGTTGGTCTTGTTGCAAGGTATGAAGTGAGCCATCTTGCTAAACCTATCAACCACCATGAATATGGAATCCTTGTGCCGGATTCTAGGCAAACCTAACACAAAATCCATAAACAAATTTTCCCAGGGCATGTTAGGAATAGGCAAAGGGGAGTATAAACCGTGAGGAAAGGACCTGGATTTGGCATTTAAGCAGGTTGTGCACTTGGAACAGAACCGTTCCACATCTCTCTTCTGATGCGGCCAGAAGAAATGTTCAGCCAGGACACTCTTGGTCTTGTCCATCCCGAAATGGCCCATCAGGCCGCCTCCATGGGCTTCTGCAAGGACTAACTCGCGCATTGAACTTTGAGGAATGCACAGCCTCTTGTCCCTGAAAAGAAAACCGTCATGTTTAAAATATGGTCCCATGGCTCCTCGGTTGCATTGCTGGAAGATTTCTCCAAAATCCGGGTCGGCGTCGTATAGCTCCTTGAGATGCTTGAACCCCATGACCCTGGCCTCCATGACTGAGATAAGGACGTGTCTCCGGGATAGGGCATCAGCTACCACGTTCTCTTTCCCTTTCTTGTACTTGATCACGTACGGAAAGGTCTCCACGAACTCCAACCACCGAGCATGTCTCTTCTTAAGTGTGTTCTGCCCTCTAAGGTACTTGAGCGTCTCGTGGTCTGTGTGGATTATGTACTCCTTGCTGAGCAGATAGTGTTGCCATGTCTCCAAGGACCTCATCAAGGCATACAGCTCCTTGTCGTACGTAGGGTAGTTGAGGGTGGCTCCACTCAATTTCTCGCTGAAGAAGGCGATCGACTTTCCTCCTTGAGTTAGGACTGCATCAATACCTGTACCTGAGGCATCACATTCAACCTCAAAAGTCTTGTTAAAGTCAGGTAAAACTAAAACTGGTGCGTGGGTCAGGCTGTCCTTCAGTTTCTGGAATGCGGTCTCCTGGCTTGGTCCCCATGAAAAGGCTACGTCCTTCTTGATCACTGAAGTAAGTGGGGCTGCTATAGTGCTGAAATCCTTAACGAACCGCCTGTAGAAGCTAGCTAAGCCGTGAAAGCTCCGGACGTGTCTTATGCTTGTTGGCGTGGGCCATTCTTGTATGGCCTGGATCTTTTCCTCATCCACCTTTAGACCCTGTGCACTAACAACAAAGCCTAAAAATGCCAACTGATCAGTGCAGAATACACACTTCTTGAGATTGGCATATAGTTTCTCGGACCGCAAGGTCTCAAGGACTATCTCAAGGTGTGCTGTATGATCTGTCAAGCAAGTGCTATAAACCAAGATGTCATCAAAGTAAACAACCACAAACTTACAGATGTAGGCTCGCAGAACATGGTTCATGAGCCGCATGAAGGTACTTGGGGCGTTGGTAAGACCCAACGGCATGACTAGCCATTCGTAGAGACCTCTCTTGGTCTTGAACGCTGTCTTCCATTGGTCGTCCTCCTTCATTCTGACCTTGTGGTATCCGCTCTTAAGGTCAATCTTAGAGAAGATCGTGGCTCCACTCAGCTCGTCCAACATGTCGTCCAGACACGGGATAGGGTGCCGGTATTTGATGGTTATGTTGTTGATGGCTCGGCAATCAACACACATCCTCCAAGTGCCGTCCTTCTTAGGCACCAAGATGACTGGGACTGCACGTGGGCTGAGGCTCTCTCGGACATAGCCTTGATGCATTAACTCCTGGACCTGTCGCTATAGTTCCTTGGCTTCCTCCGGGTTCACACGGTAGGCCGGCCGGTTGGGTAGGGGCGCTCCTGGTACGAGGTCGATCTGATGCTCTATGCCTCTGATCGGAGGTAGGCCGGCTGGTATCTCTTCGGGAAATACATCTCTGAACTCGGACAGCAGCTTGGTCATTTCCTCTGGGTGACTAATCTCCTCCGGACCTGCGAGATACCCTTCTCGAAAGATCATGAGCAGTACCGGTATGTTTTGCTCTAAGGACTTAAGAACTTTGGACGGTGAAATGAATAAATTGGTTTTACTTACCTGGGCGTCCTTTGCTCCTTTGGCCATGGCGTGTTGTAACTCATGGACTTCGTGTGGAGTGAGAGGCGCGAGATTATGTTTCTTGCCGTCATGGTTGAAGCTGTAGAAGTTGGTGCGGCCGTGATGGAGTGTCTCCTTATCGTATTGCCACGGTCGGCCTAGGAGTATGTGTCCGGCCTTCATTGGAACCACGTCACAAAGCACCTCGTCGGTGTACTTGCCAGTGCTGAAAGGGACCCGTACTTGTTCACCAATCTTCATCTCGACTTTGTCATCCAGCCATCGAAGTCGGTATTGTCTAGGATGCTTGGTGGTCTTGAGACCTAATCTGTCAACCATATACTTTCTAGCCACGTTAGTGCAAGAACCGCCATCTATGATAAGGCTACATACCTTTGTTTGGACGGTGCATCTAGTGTGGAATATGTTCTCCCGTTGGATGGTCTCTGGTTCGTACAGGGCGCTTAAGGATCGCCGTGTGACCAAGATGTCTCCAACGTCGGGATAGTCCGTGACCTCTTCTTCGGACTCTTCCATTTCTTCCTCGGCCTCATCCTGGGACTCGTACTCGCCATCTTCCCTGATGATCATGGCGCATTGATTAGGGCAGTCTAGGGCATAGTGGCCTTTGCCCTTGCATTTGAAGCACGTGACGTCTCTGGCTCGCTGGGCTTGGGCTGAGTTTGGACCGGTCATGGCTCCTTTGCTGGCTTCTGGACCGGGCTTCTTGAACTTAGAAGCGGTGTCGATGGATTTGCCTTTGTCAAAGGCGCGCGAGGCTGGGGGCGTCCATCCGCTCTTGGCTCGGCTGGTAGAGGCATTCTTCCTCTTGATGTGTTGCTCAGCTTGTACGGCCGAGTGTACGAGCTCCTCTAGATCGCCATAGGGTTTCCGTTCTACCTTTCGGGCAATCCGGTCGTGAAGGCCGTCTAGGAATTGGGCCATCAAGGTTTCCTGAGAATCTTCCACCTCCAATCGGTTCTTCAGGGTTTCGAACTCCTCAAAATATTCCTCTACGGACTTAGTTCCCTGGTTCAGCTTGCGGAACCGTTTCTGAAGATCCCTGTGGTAGTAGGCCGGGACATACCGCTTTCTGAGCTGGTAGCTCATGTCCTCCCATGATTCAATAGGGGGGAACCTTCGGCGTCTCCTGTCTGTGACCTCTCGGTCCCACCAGGCTAGAGCGTTGTCCGTCAGCTGCGCTGAAGCTAAGGCAACTTTCCGGATCTCTGAGTAGTTGTAGTACTCAAAGATATATACCATGCGTCGCTCCCAATCCAGATAGGCTTCTGGATTGATTTGTCCAGCAAAGGTCGGAGGCGTAAGCTTAAGGTCCTTCCCTTGCCATGGCTCGCCGTCGTCCGGTCTGGGGTTTCGTCCGCGGGGTTGGCGGTTGCGGTCGTTGACCTGCCCGTTTGGGTGGCCGTTGGCCGGGCCGTCGTTGGGGTCGCGGGCGTACGGGCCGTTAAGGTGTCTGGCCACATCAGTGCTGCTGGTATCCTTGGACGTTGCACCCTCGGCTTGGGGCTGGCGTTGTTCCAGTGTAGTCATACGGGTGTTAAGCTGGTTGAGGACCTCCAGAATCTGGGCCAGCTGGTCTGGGGCGTTAGCATCTCCCATTGTGTTGGTACCTGCCAAACACACGCAAAAGAAGTGTGAGTTCTAGGCGTAACACGGTTGGGAATAAAGCAGTAAGGCGATATGCAGGATTCGACAGTATTAAATGATCAGGTAACCCTAAACCTAATGCACTAGTAACCGGTTATGGCAAGAAATTATGCAGATTTGATCTTAACCAAATATGGAAAGTGGATATGCAGATATGATTTAACCAAATATGGAAAGTATATATGCAGATACGATTTTAACCAAATATGGAAAGTCAATGATGCGACTTTAAATGCACAATATTCGATCCTAAATGAGATTACCTAAACTAGAAGTAACCTAACAACTTTCCAAATGCAGGATTGAGAAGTATAATTCGCAGGCAGCAGAGATGATATGAAGCGAAAACAACAGTAATGATATGAATCGAAAGGAAAAGAAAGAGTGAGTGATAGAAGGATGTGCGGAATGGTGGAAGGGTCATAGGGTGAGGAATGGTCGATTGGCTCGGACTCGATTTCGCCTGGTATGAAAGCTCAACCAATTTGATCACTGAAACACAGAAACGAAGTGAATGTTCTTTTTTTTTTTTTAACTAAACGATTCAACAACTAGGACATTATATTTTTTTTGAAGTTTTGGGTTTAAAGATGAAACAAACGAAGTTTAACAACAAAGGAAACAGATTTTTTCTTTTTTTCTTTTTTTTCTTTTTTTTTTTTTAAAGAAAAGGAATCGAATGCTAAAATGAAAATAAAAGGATAGATAAAACCTGATAGGAGCTTTTGAAGCTCTGATACCAGATGGTACAAACCCCGGAACGAGGTTAGGATTCGCGGAAGGTGGGAGAGTCAAAGCTGGCCGTGCGGCTCTCTCTTTGGCTCAAACGAAGGTGGGGATGAACGAAGTTGTTCGATGGATCCGGACTGCTGGCCGTGCGGCTCTTTCAGACAGGACAAGTTATGGTTAAGCGAATGAGGATGATGGAGCGAGGGTCACCACAAGTCGCATGGGAGATACTTGATACAGACTAAGACGAGAATTCTAAGAACTCTCAAGGTTGCGCAGAGCACAAAGCTTTCTGAAGAAAGTTCGGTTGTTTATTGATCTAGGTTAAAAGATACACGGCTGGGAGGACTTTATTAAATAGTCCGAGCAGCTTTGCCCTTCGAAGGGTCTTTGAAGCAAATTAATAATTGTTTTAAACTACCCTAAGAAAACAGAAATGGCTAAACAAGTGCCTTACGCTATTGAAGAGGGAAATAAGACAAAACAGGAAACTCGTTAGTCAAAAGGAAATCAAATTAATTACTTACCAGACTTACCATAGCTGGATGAGTGGCGGGTTGAGTTTTGGAAAGCTCCCTGAATGTTGACTTGCTAGCGGCCAGGTTCGTTTACTTAGGCTCCAAGGAGAGAAATGCCGAACAAGGTAAGTCCGTGGGCTTCTCTTGGGCCGGGCAGGGTGGAACTCATGATGGGGCCGCGCGCTTGTGTTGATTGGGCCTTCTGGATAGTCACGGCCGGGCTGGATTCTTCGTCCTCTGTATTGGGCCAGACGGGGCGATCGTTGGTGAGAAGTTCCTTGGGCCGGTCCTCCTCTTTGGGCCTGGTCGGGCCGGTCTTGGCGATATTGATCTGGCCCAGTTGATCCGACAACTCTTTAACCTCAAGCTGGAGGATTAAGGCCTTTACTGCCTTGTTGAAGCCATCTTGTAACGTCCTTGCTCCGGATCGAGTTAGAGGCTTTGATCGCATGGTCGGGATGGCCGGTTGGGGTCGTTTGGCCGGCAGAGGTGTCAACCTTGGTATGGGGTTTGTATCACCCGTCCTAAGGACGGGATTTGTTATTATATATTTTATAATTTTTAATAATTTAAATTTGTAAATTTAGAAGATCAAAATTAAATCATTAATTTATTAAAATATATTAATTGATAATTTTGTTAATTAATGTTAATTACAATTTTTTTAAAAAAAATGCATTATCGAAAATATCATGAAAATATATCTTTTTATTTTTGATAATTATTTAAGACGTGTTAAAATGTATTAATTGTAGTTACTATTTTTTGTTAAGATTTTGATTTATTATATATCTTAAGATTTGAAATCAAGAGAATATCTTTATTGAAAGATTTTGATCTTATATATGGTTAATATTTAGATTCCGAAAATTAAATTTTAAAATATATTTTTGGTTTTTGAAATTATGTACCTTTTTATAGTTTTTTTTAATATCACTTGTATTTTTAAGTATCTTGCATATTTGTTCACATTTACAAATGACAATTTTGCCCTTAATGAGACTCTTAAAAAATCAAATAGGATCAATGGCCAAAATCGTAATATAACACGGTACAAAAGGTTTTTTCTATAATGTTTCCTGTTTTAATAGTATAGATAAATATCTTTCTAATAAAATTAAGTTTTCTTAAGGGACAATTACATAAATACACTTTCTTTGATACACTTTTTAAAAATACACTCATAGAGATGACATTTTAGTTTTGCACTTTACTTTGATATCTAATGACTAAACTACCCTTGCTAATAACACTGTCTTCTTCTTCTTCAGCAATATCTCCGATCTCCTCCAAATTCACCGATCTCCGATCTCCTTCAATTCTTTGATCTCCGATCTCCTCCAATTCTCTGATCTTCGATCTCCGATCTCCGATCTTCAGTCAATCCAATTATCTCTCAACCTCATCCTCTCATCTTCCTTCTCCTTCTGCCAATTCACGCCCCATTCAGAAGCCACCTCCTCTCTATCTGCTTCGCCGAATACCGACACCTCCTCCTGCATATCATGCTCGTTAATTCCCTCTCCTATCTCTGTATCGGCACCGGTGGTTTCGACGAATACGATGGTGACAAAAGTCGACACCATGACGAAAGGTCAAGGACGACGGATTAAAAGAAAGAGGAAGAAAGGATTGTAAAGGAAGAAGAAGATATTTCAGCAGAAGACAAGGAGGAAGACACCAATTCTTTTATTTCTCTTCATTCTCTCTGTGCTGCAAGCTTTCATCTTCTTCAGGAGTCGAATGGGTTGTACCTTAACCTAGGATCTGTGAAGATCAGTCTCCTCAAAACCAGTGATGAATTGCTCGACGAAGTAAGGGCTAGGAGTGAATCGGCCTCTCTCCCTGAGAAGAAGCGAAGGGTGAGCGTCGTCGAGAGGCTGACAAGCTTCGAGAATCGCCTCCAGGTAACTGTTTATCCAATAGTTCCCCGCCATCTATTGGGATTGGTTGATTCGAAGAGAGAAGATCCTCGTCTTCCTGCATATATGCTTATGTGTGATGGAATTGGGATTCATTGTCTGTTGGTTATCTCGTACCTTTGGTTGTTCGCATTTGATTGATAGACGACAAACACTCAGCTGTTTTGGTTCCACGCTTTGTGGAATTCCTTACGTGGTATGACTTTCCCCAGCTTCAGGTTAGTTTCGAGACACATGTGCGTTCAATCTCGTTTTATCAATAGCTTCACAAGCTCCATGTTTTTTTTGGTTTCATGGAACAATTTTTGAAGTTTGAAGCGGCTAGGGCTTTAACAAATATTGTATCTGGAACATCTGATAATACTGAAGTGGTGATTGATCATGGAGCTGTTGCAATACTAGTGAGACACCTAATATTTGTTTCAAAATAGGCCAAGTGCTTCCACACACCATTGCAGCCTTCTGAAATTGTTTTTTTGTTTTGTTTTGACTTTTAATAGAAATAAGAATTTGGATGCTTACACTGCTTGGATACAATTATATTACAGCTCACGTTAACTTGCCTTCTTTGACATTGTGCAGCTAATGGTTGTGTTCATTGCTTTTGTATACTGTTGAGTTGACAGATGTAGCAACCGAGTTCCTCGAAGGAATGTATATGTTGTTTGATGACGATGAGGTAAGTCTCCTTTTTTATTTTAACTAATGGCTTAGGTTGCAGTTTTTATAGTTGTAATAATGAAGTTTCACATTCTAGGACAATAATCATGAACCATTGAAGGTTGCCAAAAAGATCGATAGAGAGTATGGTGAAGGGTCTAAGATGAAGAACAGTGAGAGCGGGAAGTCTGGATAGAGAGGAGGTAGCTCAAAAGCCTCAAACATTACAAGTCAGGATTCCTCCTTCACATCCCAGTGGTTCAACCCGAGTGGTGATAGTATGCGGACCAAAGTGAAGGAAACTCTACGCTTTTTCTATGGAACTTGTAGAAAAATTTTGCAGGAGGAAGAAGCAAAGCCTGTGAAACAAAAGCATGAGATTTTGGGGTTTGATTTGCGATCTAATTAGCTTAACATAACTTATGATTTAGGTAGTTTAGATTCCATTTAAGTCAATTTGATTTGTGATTTCTGAAAAATAGTAATTTCTGAGAAAATGATGTCTTTGTGAATAAGAAGAAATTTTGTGAAGAAACTGATCTTTTATGATTGATCCTGATTTTTTATAAGCACTTTATAAAGTATTTATAAGAGATTTATAAAAATTTTATAAAAGATTTATAAAATCTTTATAAAAGATTTTTATAATATGAAAACCTTATAAAACCTTATCAAAACCTTATAAAATTATAATACATAATAATACATTTATAAAACTGGACAAAGTCTTTATAAAAATTCTATAAAGTCTTTATAAAAGATCTATAAAGTTTTTATAATCTTTTATAAAGTTCTTATTGAAAATGGGCAATTATAAAAACTTTAAAATACATTATAAATCCTTATAAAAACTTTATAATATCTTATAAAACCTTATAAAAACCTTATAATACCTTATACAACTTTATAATACCTTATGATATCTTATAAAACTTATAAATATATACCTTATAAAACCTTATAAAAACCTTATAAAAGCTTACAAATTATTTAGAAACATTTTATAAATGATTTATAAACCCTTATAAAGTTCACATAACGCTGTGGGCTAAACTTCAAACTCACAAAAGGTAATCGTTAAAAATTTATAAACGTTTTATAAAAAACATAAATACCTTATTTTTGTTGCTTTGGCTACTTTGAAAAAGCAGAATCTTTCGATACCATCAAGTGTTCAGCATGTTTCTCATTTACGTATCTTTAGATACCATGATGTTGTTCTGAAAGATGTATGTACTACTATTTGTGCCAAGATAATGATGAATGACCTTGTATGTAATCCAAGCTTTATCGAGACTCAGTTTTAGATTTAATCAAATGATCTGGTTGTAACACATTATAAAAACGTTATGAAACATAGGATCATTTATTTAATAAGGTTTTATAAAAATTTAAAAAATGTTTATAAAAACATTAGGCCCGAGTTATACATTAGGCTAGTAAAACTGAATTTGCTTGAAATAGCACATTTGAGATAAATTGGTCTAGTAAAATAAACATTAGGCTAGTAAAATATTAGGCCCGAGTTGAGACAAATTGGGCCCTTTAATTTCTTATCTGAATAAGTTTTTTTATAAAACAATTTCTGTAAAAACACGAAAAGCACACACACACGCACGCGAACAAACCCTAAAAATTCCTGGAAACCCCCTTTTCTCTGAGCTCAAATCTACCAGAAAACAGCCGCAGATACCGGGAATAAGCACTTATATTATCGTCTCCGGTAAACATGGATAACGAGAGTACATCTAATCCAGAAATCGACATATCTCAGGTTAGATTTACTTTTGTATATCTAAAAAAATCCTCAAACTTTTAGAATTATTTGACTCGATCGCTTCATTTCTTTTGTTAGATTATCTGTATGATCCTAAAATCTGATTCGAAAACCTTAACCTTTTTATGAACAAAATTTTATAACCCATTATAAAACACAGGTTTATAAATCCTTATAAAAACAATTCTCTGGATTTTACAGGAAAGTAGTGATGAGTTTTGTACAATTTTAAGATTGCCAGAAACAATGTATGAAGCTGGCAAAGAACCTAACATACCGGTAAGCATAATTCAGCATTCTAATCTGACTTATATTGAGAAGGTAGCACAAATCTTAGGGCCTGAGGAGTTTTCAGTAATAGAGAACTCTTGCATAGGATCGATAGTGAAACTGGCAAGAAGAAACAGTATCCAATTCTCTGGGAGGCTGTTCGATTTCTTAATGGAAAGAAGAATACTCACAAAAGGAGAAAATCTTTGGTTTGCTTTTTCAAACCAACCTATGTGATTTTCTCTGCGTGAATTCTTCCTCACAACTGGGTTGAGATGTGAAAAATTAACAGAAAGAGAACAGCCGCATTTTGGGAAAGAGAAGAAACCTTATGGATAAATGCTTTCTAAAGGAAAAATCGACACAGTTAGAAGCTTGTATGACTTGTTATTAGAAGAAGGTCATAAGAAATCAAAGCTTGAAAGGCTATCTTTAGGACTAGCAATAATAACAGAGGCTGTGATTATTGGAGAGGATCCAAGTTTCTTAATCCCAAAATCCAGATTGTGGGATTATTGGAACTTGGATAGGTTTTCTGGAGTGATGTGGGGTAGAATAGGATTCAACATTCTATCAGAGAGTGTTAGTAGACTCAGTACAAAAATGTGGAAGGAAGAGAACTATTATGAAGTCAAGGGGGTTGTACTAGCTCTAAATTTGTGGGCCTTGTCTTCAGTTCCAGAGCTTGGTAGAGCTTTTGGTAAGCAGTGACATATGTCATCATCTACAGATCCCTATTGTCTACATTGGCAATCCACTAGAGTACCCAGAATTGCCGAGATTTTAGAGGTGGAGAAATTCGAAAATGTAAGTGTATTTAGTTTTATAACCCTTTATAAAAATATTATAACTGTATATACGTACAATCATGTTTTCCTCTCTTTTTGCAGGTGGTTGTCCACACAGAGATAGGAAATGAAGATGAATACCAAAATTTGGTTCAACCCATGAATTCTCAAGATTTGGATTTTAAAACAGTCATTGAACTTGTGCAAAAAGGATACAGAATGAAGAAAATTGACTGGGTTAAGAGATATCTTGATATATTTTCTGCATCAGAGGAAATTTTTCACAGAAGAAAAGATATTCCTTCACCTAACTCTCAGGAAGAAAAAGTTGATAAGCTACTAAACATGGTGAAAGACTTGTTTATGCGTGTAGCTGTAATTGAGGATATATTAGGAGTTGACCCCAGCAAAGAAAAGGAGGAGGTAAAACCAATCAACCCATTTTCGAAAGCAATAGTTAATTTTTTTGAGACAGTGATTTATAGTTAGTATTATCCTATCCTTCTTCATAGGTAAGGGAAGAACATGATGATACTTCAAGAAGGCATGATTATGGAAATGATTGTAGCAGGGAAGGATCTTCAGATGGTAATCATTCGGCAAATGATGAAAACACACAAAATACAGAGAAGATTATAGGAGATGAGGGTACACCGATACTTGAAGAAAATGAGAGTACTCAGAAGCTATTTGATGATGAAGATACCGAGAAGGTTGGGGGAGATGAAGATGCAGAAAAGATAGTGGAAGATACTGATACAGAAGTTCTTGATGCCACTGACCCAAGTGGTAGTGTGCAAGATGCAAGAGATGCAGAGATTGGAGTTCTTGATGCCACTGATCCAGGTGGTAGCGTGAAAGAAGCAGAGATAGGAGTGAAACAAAAATCGCAGGTAAATATTATTCTATAAAGCCCTTATAATATTTGGGTAAATAACTTCAAATGAAGTGACTTATTAAATATGTAGGTTACATCTCTTACTCCAACATTCAGTCTTCTTTCACAAGAAAGCTGCCACAACATGTTCATTGAAGAGCACGAACAAGATCATCAAAGTAGAAAAAGAAGAAATGAGAAGGTTATTTATAAATTCTTTATAAAAACTAATATTAATAGATATTTACAAAAAACCTAACACAACCTAATGAGAATTGTTTGCTTTTGAATATAAGGATCGTGTTGATGATGTTGGTGTTAAATCTGATTTTCAACCTCTGATGAAAAAGAAGAAAAGATATGCACAACAAGGGGATGAGGTTAATAACATTTGGTTTCTAGTATGTTGTTTTATAAATCTTTATAAAGCGTTAAAAGAGGTTGGGTTGTGTTGAATAGGTCAATGAAGAAGTTGAACCTTCACTTAAGAATAAAAGGGATGATGTTATTACTCTGAGAAGAAGTGATAGAGGACAAATTCCATCAATACATACACAACCGCCTTTCACTGGAGGAAGAAAGAAACATCCAATCATTCATCCTTTTCAACCAGTGGACAAGATTCGAATGCAAAACCTAACTGAATGGAGAAAATCAAAGAAAAACAAGTAAGTTGAATTTATAAAGTATTTTTAAAAAAAGAAAATGAATATATAACTATTAGTTTTGATGCAGAGTTATTAAAATTCAAGACATAACCGTGAGTGCAAAGTGGTTTGCAAACCTAGAGACTCCAGGCAAAAAGCTTTCAGAAACGGTGAAGATTATAATTTTGTATTTAATTTGATTTGTTTATAACCCTTTACAAAATACAAACTAGGAAAACAGTTTGTGTAGGGTCTCTAACTGGAAACTACTAATCTTATATTTTCTACATGCTTTATTGTTATTTTTGTTACAGAATATTGAAGCAGGTTTGGAGTTGCTGAGAATGAGAAAGGAAAGAAATCCAGATTTGTTCCTTAACAAGAATGCTTCAATACTTAGTGTAATATTCCTGGACGAAATTGACCAATTGTTTGACGAGTTCGTTGAAAAAGGCTGGGATCCACTTTGGTGATTTTGAAAAGTACTACATCAAGAAGGGGATCGACTATCTCTATGCAGTTTTTCAGATTGAAGGAGATTGTTGCTGGATTGGAGTTGAAATAAACTTGGAGAAAAGGAAGATAACAGCAATGAACTGTGCAGCAGTTAAGTACTCAGATGAAGTGCTTAAAAGATATGTAAATGCATACGCCAAGGTTGTTCCTCACATAATTCGACATATCTTCAAACATGACAACATGGATACAAGTGAGTTCTGTATAAATGTTGACTCCAAAAGTTTCTCGCAGGTAACTTATAAAACTTCCTATATGTCTTCACTTTATAAATGCTTTCCAATATTCTTAAAGATTTTCACTTGCTGATGTTTTATAAAACCTTACAAACAATTATTAACTTCATAAATTTGTTTTTTTTTTTGTTTGACAGCCATCTAAAATGGAAGACACTGGCATTTATGCATTGAAACTGATAGAGTGTCAGGCTATGCGCATTAGAGACTTGAGCAAACTTACTGAAGAAAACCTACCAGATATAAGAAAGAAATTAGTTGTAGATATCTTCACAGAGTTGCAGTGACTCAGTGTCTTACTTGTATCACTCCCCCGAGGCGATAAAGTCTAATCGTTTTATTTTGTATCACGTTGGAGTTTATTAAAAAAACTTATTAGTATTTGTGAATGATATAGTCTTTTATAAGGATTTATAAAATATCAGAGAAAACATATAATTTTATAAAAGTCCTTATAAAACTTTCTAACAAAAACTACTATGGAGATGAAAATAAAAATTTGATAAGGTTTTGTAAAAGTTTATAATTGGGCCAACAAATATGGCCCATACAATAAGAAACATTTTAACCTTCTTTTTTATTATCTTCTTCGATTTCTCCTCCATCGTTATCATCTATGTCCCTTCTCATCAGACATTGCTGAAACTCCTAAATTCACTTTTTAAAATCCTAGATTCACTTGTACTTTCAGATTAGATTTCTCTCGATTGCTTAACTACCGACTTCTCAGGTAAAAAGATATTCTTTATCAGGTAAGAAGATGAGTGATAGTTATGATGCGATATTGTTGCCAAAGAGATTATTTATTCCTGGAAAGGAATCAGGAGGTTTAGAAAGGATTAATAAAAACTGCAACTTGAAGCTTGTCAATAAAGTATAAGAAGTTTTAGGAGTTGATTTTGAAAGAATTGAAGCATCGTTTTTGGGTTCTATTATTAAGATGTTAAGAAATCAGAAGAATATGAGCTTCTCCAGGAATTTGATTCATCAGCTTCTGCAAAGAAGAATATTGGCCACATGCAAAGGATTGTGGTTTTCTTTTGGAGAACAACCAATGCGGTTTTCTCTAAGAGAATTCTACCTGACTACTGATCTTCCTTGTATAGTTGAAGGAGAGGCGAGTCATAACTTGAAAAAAAAAGAAGAAGAACAAGAAGAAAAAAGATCAATGGATGACAAAGGGACAAACTTTGAGAAGTTTGATTACACTTCTGGAAGAGAGAGGACAAGGTATAAATTCTAATGAAAGGATTAGATTAGGAGCTACAATTCTAGTGGAAGGAATATTGATAGCTAACAATCCAGTTAACCAAATACCGGTGGAAAGTCTTTTAAGAGCTCAGGATTTTCAAGAGTTTTGTAATTTGCCTTGGGGAAATATTGCATTCGACTCATTGGTGGACAGTGTGAAAAGTCTTAGTGCTGAGATGTTGAAACGGGAACAATATCGTGTGTCTGGTTTCATTTATGCAATTCAGCTTTGGGCTCTGTCTTCAATTCATAAATTAGGAGCAATTTATGGAAGAGAAGATGAATCAACAGAGTTCCCATTATGCCTGCGCTGGATATACACCAAATCGCCAACAGAAAGTGAAGTCAAGTCCATCGCAGATGATGAACAGGTATTGCTTCCTTCTTTAATATGTGTTTATATATATTTATAAAAGGTTTATAAAAGCATTGTATAAACACATTATAAAATGATACTTTATATGTGTTTTAAAAATTGTTAGGTTGATGTTAAATGTGTCATTGGAGATCCAGCTATGCACTCCAATTTGGTTGAGGATATCGATCATGCATTTGAACAACTCATGGACCTTCTGAAACAAGGTTATTATATGAAGAGAAGAGATTGGCTAAAAGGAAAAGTCGATATTATGGTTGCTGTAGCAGAAATTAACAAAATGGGTACTGTCCCTGAAGATTTCCGATCTGAGGATGAGAAGTTGGGTTACCTTACTAACCGCATGATAGACTTGGAACAAAAAGTAAAATACTTGGAAAATTTACTTAATCAACAATCCCAAGAGGTAAGTTATTTTATAAAGTCTTTATAAAACGTTTTGTTAAATATAAAGTCTAAAAAGTGTGTTTGTAAACTTTTAGCCATTCGGAAACCAAGAAATACCAATGGATGACAATGTAGCAGAAGAAGAAGGAAACCAAGAAATATCAGTGGCTGACAATGCAGAAGAAAAAGAAGCAAACGAAGAAATACTAGTGGCAGGTGAACAAGATGGATTTGAAGACTTTGAAGTTTTTGTTTCTAACTTAAACTGGCAGAACAAGCGGGAAAAAAAAGACTAAGGTGTGTATCCATATAAATTTTATAATCCTTTATAAAATTTGTTTAAAAATTTAGATAAGAAGAAGTGCTCTATTTTATAAACCATTATAAACTTATAGATATTTATAAAAAAATATGAACAGTCTATCTATGTTATGTTAAATAACTTTCAATTATTATTTCAAAAAACATTAGGTGGTTACTGAAGCTGGGGAAAACTCATATCATGTCACCGCATATGACCCATTTGCTGCTTTGGAATCCACTAAAATTGAGAGTTTATTTCATTTCCTATTAGATGCTGAGTATGTCATCCTTCTTTATTTTAAAATATCTTCATATTACATGTCCTTAATCATTGGCAAATCTTATATAAAAATATTGAATAATTATGTAGGGAGGAATAAGATGTAAGAAAGCAATCTATTGCAGATTTCTACAACGTCTTAACAACTTCTAGGGAGGCATGGCCTAATAATTCATATGGGTGGTTGAATAATACGGTTAGTACTATTTTTGTTTTAAATGGTAAGTCTATAGAATTTGGGTTAGATAGTGTCTTTGTTAGAACAACAACAGGAATTTGTTCGATGCAACACTTGTGAACATGGATGCTGAGTATGTCATCCTTCTTTATTTTTTTTCTTTTTTTCTTGCAGCATATGTAGTGTGCAATGCAAATGTTTTATCAGCGATCTCAACATAATCCCTCTCCGTACCATTCACAAAGGATTGTGTTCCTTGATCAGTGGTTTGTCAGCAAGCTTGTAAGAGATTTCTCACACTTCATTGCTAAAAAATGGAATGTTACAGACTACTACAAAGGGGTCTTCAATGGCACGAATCCTTCTGACGCAGCAACACACAAGAGGTGGCTTTTTGATGTAGATCATCTCTATGCATGCCATCTTATAAATGGTAATCATTGGGTTGCTCTAGATATTGACTTAAGGAATGAGAAAATTCATGTTTACGACAATATTTTGACATTGGTGGATGATGATAAAGAAATTAAGAAAGAATGTCAGCCATTTGCAAAGATGATTCCTGCTATTTTGAATGAAATGGTCCCTACTTCAGTACGGAAGAAGAGTAACAAGCAGTTTGCTGTCCGGAGACTGAAATCTATACCACAAAACGATACACCTGGGGACTGTGGTGTGTACACTATAAAGTTCATTGAATGTCTTGCAATAGGTTGTAGTTTTGAAGGGCTGAATGATGGTAACATTCCCCACCTCCGATGGAAACTAGCGTCAGAGATTTTTGACGAAGTTGGACACCCCACATATCAATGGTACTAAGTAAAGAAGTTGCTTCTTGATTGTCTACTCTTGATTGTATAAACATTTATAAATATTTTGTACCATATTGTTTTATATAAAAAGTCGTGTTGATACAATGTCTAATGCAAAGACAACAACGAAAGTGATTGTTTATAAAGTTTTAAAACATTTTATAAGATACTTATAAACATTTATAAGATCCTTAAAAATTTTCAAATGTGATGAAAGAACATTGGCAATGGACGGTGCCGGATCAAAAAGAAAGTGATGTTTTAGAAAGCCTTATAACATTTTATAAGATGCTTATAACTTTGTATAAGATCCTTATAAATGTTTATAAAATCCTTATAAATTTTTACAAGAACCTTATAAAATCATTATAAAGGTTTATAAGAACTTTATAAAAGCCTTATAAATGTTTATAAAATCCTTATAAATGTTTATAAAATATATCAAATTCATTGTATAAGAATTTTGTGATATTAAATTCATTATTATATTTTATAGCTCAAAAATTCTTTGTTATTAAAAATAGATCAAACAACGAAAGTAATGTTTTATAAAAATTTATAAAGAAACATATAAAATTTTATAAGATCTTTTATAAAAAGAATTAAATGGACCTGTTGTTTTTGAAATAATATTTAATCTTTAACTAAAAACAATTTGCAAATTTATAAAACAAGCTTAGAAGGTTCTTTTTGAATTCGGCCGAAAACAAAACAGGTCCAAACTTTATTAAAAGTAGGTTTGTTTTTACTTTTTTACCATCAGCCGTCGACTTCCTCTCTCTCCACTCCGTCTCTTTCTCTCTCGAAACCCTTCTCCTTCTCTGTCGAACACCGAAACACTTCTACTTCTCTGTAACGTCGAATCCCTTCTCCTTCTTTGTCGAACGTCGGTTCCCTTCTCATTCTCTGTCCGAAATCGGCATATCTCAGGTTAAATCACAAAAAAATTAGATTTGTTTGCATTGATCCCCTAATTTCTTTTGTTACTTTCTCTGTATGATTCTAATTTAAAATCCTTCCCATTTTATATACAAATGTTTTATAAACCTTTGTAAAAGTCGATTGATTTATAAACCCTTATAAAAACAATTCTCTAGATTTTACAACTTTTGTTCAAATTTATTTATAATTGTTCCTTTATTACTCTAAGTGGGATTTGGTTTATATCGATTTCTTTAACTTCTTTCAGATAAAAGATGAGTGCTTCACATAGTCGTGATCTGATGGTTTTGCTGCCTAATAGATTGTATGTTCCTGGAAAGGAACCAAGAGGATTAGAGAGGATAAATAAGCACTGCAACTTGAAGCTGGTAGAAAAAGTAGAAGAAATTTTAGAAGATGATTTCAAAAGAATTGAAGAATCGTTTTTGGGTCCGGTGATTAAAATGGCAAAAAATGAGAATAGGTTGAAATTCTCAAGACATCTGGTTCATCAACTGTTGCAAAGAAGGATATTGGCGTCATGCAAGGGATTGTGGTTTTCTTTTGGAGAACAACCAATGCGGTTTTCTCTAAGAGAATTCTTCCTCACTACAAATCTTCCATGTATAGTTGAAGAAGAAACAGCACCAAAATTAAAGAAGAAGAAGAAGAAGAAGAATGATCAATGGATGACAAAGGGACAAACTTTGAAGAGTTTGGTCAACCTTCTGGAAGAGAGAGCACAAGGTATGAGTTATAATGAAAGGATTAGATTAGGACCTACAATTCTAGTTGAAGGAATATTGATCGCTAACAATCCTGTTAAGCAAATACCAGTGGAAAGTCTTTTAACAGCTCAGGATTTTGAAGAGTTTTGTAGTTTGCCTTGGGGTAATATTGCATTTGAATCATTGGTCGAGGGTGTGAAAGGTCTTAGTGCTGACATGCTAAAGAGGGAACAATATGGTTTGTCGGGATTTTGTTATGCGATTCAGCTTTGGGCTCTGTCTTCAGTCTATAAACTAGGAGAAATATTCGGGAAAGAAGATGAATCTACTGATTTTCTATTGTGCTTGTGCTGGATAGACACTAAATCGCCAACAGAAACTGAAGTGAAGATGATTGCAGACGATGAGAAGGTATGTGTTTATCAACCTTTTATAAACATTTATAAAACGACTTTATAACCCATTTATAAAAACTCGTACAAAAAACTAAGTCATTTGTTTTTTTTCATATTGGTTAGGTTGATGTTAAGTGTGTCATTGGTGATTCAACTATGTACTCTAGTTTGGTTCAGGATATGGATCCTGTATTAGAACAAATTATGGACCTTCTGAACCAAGGATATCGTATGACAAGAAGAGATTGGTTGAAGGGAAGACTAGACATTAAGGCTGCTGTAGAAGCTATTAATAAATCCAGCACTGTCCGTACAACTTTTGAATCTAAGGATGAAAAGATTAAATACCTTGGTAACCGAGTGGTGATATTGGAGAGAAGAGTAATACACTTGGAACGTCTGCTTAAAATTAATCAACAATCTCAAGAGGTAAATTATTTTATAAAGTCTTTATAAAACTTTATATGATATATATTCTTATAGATATGCTTGTACTTTTTAGCCATTCGGACAACAAGTAAACGAAGAAATGCCAGTGGCTGAGAATGCAAGAGAACAAAAAGGATTGGAAGAGTCTGAAGTATTCATTTCTTACTTAAACCGCCAAAAAAGCGAAAAAAAAAAAACACTAAGGTTTGTTTTCCAGTTTCAAATTTATAAAGGTTTGTTTTCCGGTTTCAAATAATGTGACAATCTCATGCATATTTAGGAAGTGGCAGAAGAACAAAACACAGAACAAGAACTGAACATGCCTCCGGATGTGGGAGATGATGTGGGAGAAGAAAATGCAGAGGAAGAAACTGAAGCAGTAGGGGATGAATCTTCAAAACATCAAGATGAAGTAGTAATCGTTCCCACAGATGCTAAGTCACCAGGGGGAGAAGCTTTTAATCCTCAAGAGGTAATCCTTCCCACAGATGCTCGTGAACCTGAGTCAGCAGGAGGCCAAGCCTCGAATCATCAAGAGGTAATCGTTCCCACAGATGTTCGTGAACCTGAGTCAGAAGGGATTGAAGCTTCAAACACTCAAGAGCTAATTGTTCCCACAAATGCTAATGAACCTGCATCAATAGGTGGTGAAACTTCAAACCGTCAAGAGGTAATCGATTAATGTTTTTTATAATGGTTTATAAAAAAGTACATCTATAGGAAAACAAAAAAGCAGAGCATGAAAATGTTATGTATATTTAGGAAGTGGCAGGAGAAGGACAAAACAAAGAGTATGAACTGAACATGCCTCATGAACATAATGAGATAAGAGAGGAGAGAAAGAATGATGAAGAAGCTGGGGGGGGGGGGGGGGGGGGTTAGAAAAGAAGGAAATGCAGAGGAGAAAGAAAGGCAGGAAGGAACTGAGGCAGCCGTGGGGGAAACTTCAAAACTTCAACATGTAAACACTAAAATAGTTTATAATAGGTTTATACAAAAAACATGGATAGGTTATTTTTGTTTCTTATAATATATGGCTCTTTTGAAAAAACAGATGAGGAAAGACTCTGTCGATATTGTTGTTGGAAACGTTTTGGAAGATTTGGCAAAAACAAAGGAAATCGGATCTCCACTTACAGATGAAGATGTGAGAAGGAAATTGCAAGAAACTGGACACCACCCGATCTATAGTCCTTTTCAACCATACATTGAAGCTAGAAAAATTAGCTTGGATCAATGGAAGGAAGCAACTAAACAAAGGTAAATTGTACTTCACAAAAAGAAAATATAAATATGAATGTTGTCAGATATTTATTTCAAAAATTCTTTTTGATCTAGGCTGTTTAAAGATGGTTTGGACAATGAGGTGAATACACAGTGGTTCATTCAACTAGAGACACCTGGAAATAGTATGACGAAAGAGGTAAATATTAAAAATTTTAAACCTTTATAAACGATTGTATGAAATTTATGATCTTGAATGATAAAATACTTTTGATGGAAATTTGCTCTTGTTTGTTTTAATAATAGCATATGGAAACAGCGATTCAGTTGCTCCAAGTGAAAAGAAAAAATAGTCCCAATCTCTTCCTAAACAAAAGAGTTGCGGTTTATGGTGAAGATTTTATAATCACTCTCAAATAATGCATCAAGAAATGGCAAAATGATCAGAATTGTGATTTTGACAAAAAGATTCAAGCCTACATCACGGGGAAGTTACCAAAGGTTGCAAACACAAAAAAGAAATGGATCTCCGATATTGACATCATCTATGCACCTTTCCCAGTGAATGCAAAACAATGGGTTGCCTTTGTTATCGACTTGAAAGGGAGGTCGGTTAGTATATGGAATAGCACTGTCGGGAACACTAACTACGAAGATTTGGCTTTGCCTTATGAAAAGATAATGTCAGTCCTGCTGAAAAGGTTCATTAAAGGAGTGAAGGACATCTCAGACTTCAAAAGAAAATTGGCACCACCGTATATCCCAAAGGTAAAAATGATTTCTCTTATAATATTTGTTTGGTGATGAATAACTTTTAATTCAACATATGTTGAATATCAGGTAACAGAGGGTGAAACCTGCGTAGAAACCGGGTTGTACACACTGAAGATGATAGAGTGTCATGCTAACAAGATGAAAGACATGACCAAGCTTTGTGATGAAAATATCAAAACCTTGAGGATTAAGTTGGCTGTGGATATTTTTGCTGAACTAAATAATGAAGTTGAAACCAAAACAAGAAAGAGAAAAGTTTCTATGTTAACTGGTGAGACTAAGAAGTCGAAGGTAACTCAAGAGTAAAAACGATTCATCTTGAGTTGTTTTAACAAAACTTTTTTCGTTAGTCATGGTATTAATCTTTTCAATTGTATAATTTTGTTAACTATTACTCTTTTTAGGAAATTTATAAACGTTTTCTAAATATATTTATCAAGGATTATAAAAAACAAGGTTGTGTGGTTTAAAGAGGCAGTACCTAGATGCTCCTTCATTACTTGGCTTGCAATGCTCTCTAGGCTACCAACAAGGGATCGTCTCTGCCGTTGGGGAATCATTGTAACTCCAGATTGCGTCCTATGCGATCAGGCTGTTGAAACTCATGATCATCTTTTCTTCAACTGTCCATTCTCAGCTACAGTTTGGAGTTTCTTCTCTTCGGGTTTGGGGTCTCAGGCCCCATCAACGCTTCATCAGATTTCCTCCTGGATTGCTGCTAGTAATTCTTTTTCGTCTGCAGCAATGGCCTCCGTTGCAAAGCTGGTGTTTCAAGTCATCATCTATTCTATTTGGAAGGAGCGCAACCGCCGTATCTTCACTAGCTCGTCCTCTGTTTCTTCCGTCATTTGCTCGGCTATCGACAGAACTATTAGGGACCGCCTTCTCTCCTATCCTGCTTCGTCTGTAAGTTCGGCCTCTCTCCTCGAGTTATATTTCTCCTCTATTTCTGTAACAATGTAATTTCTTTATTGTGTTCTCCTTCTCCATTGGTGTAATAAGTTGTTTAATAACAACACTGTAACTCTTTGAAAATGGTATAATATTTAACATTAATACCAAAAAAAAAAAAAAAAATTGTTCATCAATTACGTGACAGTTAAATTTCTATCAATTTCCATATTTTTCTTTGACCAGAACTCCATTATTTACGTGACAAAAGAGAAGTGGAACGATCAGTTAATATAGTAAAAAACATTTATAAGCTTTTTAAAAAATAGGTTTATAAAGCCTTATAAAAACTAATTGTTCGTCATAAAACTGAGTTTTATAAGTTCATCAGAAAAATGTGTAAAAATGGTCCAACTCGATCATTAGAAAAAACGCGACAGTTAATTTTCTATCAATTTCCATATTTTTCTTTGACCAGAACTCCATCATTTACGTGCCAAAAGAGAAGTGGAACGATCAGTTAATATAGTAAAAACATTTATAAGCCTTTTATAAAATAGGTTTATAAAGCCTTATAAAAACTAATTGTTCGTCATAAAATTGAGTTTTCTATATTAACTAGATCATTATTTGATCGTTAGAAAAAACTTGACGGTTAATTTTCTATCAATTTCCATATTTTTATTTCACCAGAACTCCATCATTTACGTGATAAAAGAGAAGTGGAATGATCAGTTAATATATTAAAAACATTTATAAGCCTTTTATAAAATAGGTTTATAAAGCCTTATAAAACTAATTGTTCATCAGAAAATTGAGTTTTATAAGTTTTTAATGAAAATGAAATATATAAAATATAAAGAAAAAATGTATCATATAGGTGTTACACAACTACTCTTGGTGTGTCCTGTTTGCCCACACCTGCTGCATTTGTAAAGTTTGGATCGATATCTTCCGTACTCCCAAAAACTAGGAATCCTGTTTTTCTTTCTTCTGCCACTGGGAATGCGAGTAGATGGAGGAAGGCAAATAAAAGAAGCTATATGTGGTGGAATATTCCAATATGCTTTGTCACCAACAGGATATATACTTTCCGAATATGCTAGCGTCCATCTAAAAGAAGAAATTTATATGATCAGATAAAAAGCAAAGAAAAGACAAAATAAAATTTATAAAGCCTTATAAACAAAGTATAATACTTTTCCTTAGAAAAAACCTCATCAACGTAATCGTTTTCATGATGACCCCCAGCTTTCACTGCAGCAATAGCGTGAGAGCAGGGGAACCTCTCAATATCAAACTCAAAGCATGAACAATGCCTAATTTCCAAATTCACTACATGTTCTCTTAAATCTCCCTTAACATCAAACTCAAATTGATTGATCTTGGCAACCTGAAACCATCTTGATTTAAGGTTGTATAAATCTCTCATCTTTAACCCCACTTCCACTGTGATAGGGTAAGGATGACGCAGTCCCTTATCACGTCGTTCAGTAAATCATCTAGTCAGAATCAATCGGATAGTATCAAAAAGACAAACTATAGGGTACTCACGGCTCAACTTCAACATGGAATTGATTTATTCAGCAACATTGCTTGTCATGATGTTGAATCGATTTGCATGAGAATAAGCATGTGACCACTTATTAATATCAGCTTCTTGAAGATACTTTGCAACCCCAGGATCAGATTCCTTAATCTCATTGAACAAATAATCGAAATCCTGCTTTATATAAGAATAAGCTGCCGCTACAAACAATGGAATAACCGTTGTATTCTTGAAACGGGATTGAATGTTCTTCTCAAAATGGAAAACACAGATTCCATGATGAGCAAGAGGAAAATGTTTTGAAAGACCATTGGCAATGGATGGTGCACGATCAGAGACAAAAACCATATTCTTATCATCAGGAATGATGGTTTTCATACACACCAAAAACCAGCTCCAAGAAGCATCATTCTCAGAATCCACTACAGCAAAAGCAATGGGGTACAGATTATAATTACCATCTTGGGCAGTAGCAGCAAGTAAAGTCCCTTTAAACTTAGATTTCAGATGAGCTCCATCAATACAAATAACCTTCCTCATCAGCCTAAAACCTCTAATTGATGGACCAAATGACAGGAATGCATACTTAAATTTTCCTTCCTCAACTTCAATAAAACTTACAGTACCAGGATTCTTTTCCTTTAGCATGTAAAACCAACTTGGCAAGATATTATAACTGTCATCAGGAGTTCCTCTGGCAAGATCTTGCGCATGTTCTTGACTCCTCCAAGCTTTTGCATACGAAATCACAACACCATGATCGTTCCTAGCTTTCTCCATTATCTGTTTTGGTCTCAGCCCAATCTTTCCCCCTTCGTAATGATTGCTAGCTATGCTACCCAAAATCTTTGCAGTAGCTTGCCGATGGTTTACATTTCTTAATGAGGTGTCACAAGTATGGTCAGTAACATACTGCCGCACAACAAAACTCTGAGTGTCCGCAACACTAGTTGCACGGAATCTCCAACTACACCTTTCGTCAACACATCGAAGAACATATCATAGTGAGTCAGAATACACTGTATGAAACTCAAAACTTTCTCTCATAGCAAACATTCGGAACTTTGCACTCATGTCCTTTTTGTTTTTGAAAAACTTTCCACAATACAAACTACCATCATCAACATTAGCATTTGTAGAAACTGAATCTTCTGAAATAATATTTTTACCACGTCTACTAGAAAAAGATGACACCTTTGACGTCTCTGGTCCTCTCTAAAACATCAAGAATATTTATAAAATCCTTATAAAATAGCTAACAGTAACTAAAAAATTTATAATTCCTTATAAAAAATGATTTTGTGTGAGATTTGATTAGTACCTCATTGCCAATAAGACGAAGATCAAAAGCAGTAAAACTCTCCTCACCTTGAACATCTGTTGATCTCTACAAAAAAAAGAAGAAATCAGGACAGCGTAGATTAGTTTGAATCTTAAGTTTTTAATAAAGAAAACTTCAGCTAACAATGTTTTATTAGTAAGGGAACGACTTACCAACAAGAATTAGATTTT
This sequence comes from Iljinskaea planisiliqua, assembly GCA_900108845.1. Lineage (NCBI taxonomy): Eukaryota > Viridiplantae > Streptophyta > Magnoliopsida > Brassicales > Brassicaceae > Iljinskaea > Iljinskaea planisiliqua. The sequence goes on from FNXX01000014.1 coordinate 5,076,881, forward strand.
AAAGGAGAAGGAAGATTACTATCACTAACATGCAGATGTTGTGAGCTAGAGACATTATCAACTCTCTGGATCTTGTTTGGTTCAATCACTGTGAATGTGTTGGTTAATCTCTGCAGCATAAAGACTTACACTTATATCTTGAAGATTACAGAAATATATCTTGTACACTTTAACTACATCTTTAAGAATTTTGATAAATACCTTATTATTACCAGCAACATGAAAATCAGAGGCAGTACAGCTCTCCTAAAATAAACAGTTGTAAAATAAACATGAATCTTAACAACCTTATACTTTATGTGGAATCGGAGATCTGGTAACTACCTCATTGCCAAAAAGACCTGGATCAGGTGCAACATATTGAGTACTAGAGACTTCATCAAATATCTTATTTTTTCAATCATTAAAACCGGTCCTCTCTGCAACATAAAATAAGAAAAATTTATAAACACTTATAAAATAAAAACAATTGGTATTGTTTAGTGATTTTGTTTTTTATAAAACCTTATAAAAATACATACCACATTGCCAGTAAGATCTGCATCAGGAGTGCTAGAGACTTCATCAACGATCTTATTTTTTTCAATCATTGAAACCGTGTGCATTAGATTCTGCAATATAAAACATAAAGCTTAATAAAATTATAAGGTACTTATAAAAAAACTTCAGCTAAGTACCGCAAGTTCAGTAACAGATACACATAATTTAAGATTGCCTCCACTCTCTCTAAATTTACTAATAAATGACATGACCTGACGATCATTCCTTAGAGTCGCCGGGGAAGTTCCTTTCAATCTAAAACTACACTCCCACATTCATTGTAGCTCAACTTCACTGAAAATTTGGTGTAATCTATATCAAAGTCTTCAAGAACAGCACCGACCAAGTCCCTATAGCTAATGTGTTCATCGATTGGGCTAAATGATGAACCTCTGTTATCATCGATCACAAAATCCCAAATCCCATTTTGTAAGATCCAATTCCCACAAATTGAGTAAATTTCAATCATGACCGGAGGAATGAGATTCGAGAAGATGGAGAACAAATCAAAGTTTGAATGACCGGCAGTTTTTTCGCCGGAGAAGAAGGAGAAGGAGAAGAAGAAGGAAGAGAGAGAAAGAACTTTCGCATAAGAGCAAAACGAGAGGCAAGCGAAAACTAAAGGAAATTAGGTTAGACTCATTAAGGGTAAGTGAGTAAATTCACCACCACTAAAAAAAAAGTAAAATTGTAAGGAATTCAACTAGTGCTATTTTTGAAAAAGTGTATCTCAAATGTGTTATTTCAAACAAATTCTGTTTTTTTAATATGTTTGTTTTTATCTTAAACATCTTATATTTTGTGATAGTGGAAGTACTTACAGACATGGTGAATAGCGTGCCGTTTTAAGTTTCCCAAACGAACTACCTTCCGTTTAACGTCAAAGCCTGATTGCTTGCTGCTATGTTTTGTCCCAAAGTCTTGCTACTTCCAAGAATCAGCTGTTCTCACTTCTAGAAGCTTTTTCTTTCAGTTTATACTTCGATGGAATTCGTAACAATACTGTTGAGTTTCGTACTGGGACTCATTTACTAAATAAAAAGTGGCTATGGACTTCAAGTTTATAGCAGCAGGACTACGCCATTGCGGGAAGTTGCAAGCCTTTAAGCGTGGGGAATCAATTCAAGCTCATCTAATTAAACAAGGGATCTCCAAAAACGTGTTCCTCGCAAATAACGTGATCTCGATGCATCTAGATTTCAGGTCGTTGGGTAATGCACGGAAAGTGTTCGATGAAATGACTGAGAGAAACATGGTCACTTGGACAACGATGGTTTCTGGGTACACAAGTGATGGAAAGCCCGACAAGGCTATCGAGTTATACAGAACCATGTTAGACTCAGAAGCAGAACCTCCTAACGAGTTCTTGTTTTCCGCGGTTCTGAAAGCTTGTGGGTTAGTGGGTGATCTGCATTTGGGTCGTTTGATTCATGAAAGAATCGGTAAAGAGAATCTGAAAGATGATGTTGTTTTGATGAATGCTGTTTTAGATATGTATGTTAAGAATGGGAGAGTTAGTGAAGCTAATAAAGCTTTTTCTGAGATTCCACAGCCTAATTCAACTTCTTGGAACACTCTCGTTTCTGGTTATTGTAAAGCTGGTTTGGTTGAGGAAGCGGTTGGTTTGTTTCACCGAATCCCGCAGCCAAATGCTGTGTCTTGGAACTGTTTGATCTCAGGGTTCGTAGATAAAGGTAGTCCTCGTGCGTTGGATTTTTTAGTGAAAATGCATAGAGAAGGACACAAGCTAGACGGTTTTGCTTTACCATGTGGTCTAAAAGCTTGTAGTTTTGGTGGCTTAGTGACAATGGGGAAACAGCTGCATTGCTGTGTCCTAAAGTCGGGTTTGGAGTCTAGCACGTTCACACTCTCTGCTCTTATCGATATGTACTCCAACTGTTGTTGTCTGAGTGATGCAGCTGATCTCTTTCGTCAGGCAAAACCAGCATACCGTAATAGTGTCGCTGTTTGGAACTCTATGCTCTCTGCATATTTGAACAACGAGGAGAATAGAGCGGCATTAGAGCTGCTTTTGCAGATGCATCAGTCAGGTTTGTGTTTTGATTCCTACACTCTAAGTGGTGCGTTAAAGATATGCATCAACGTAATCAACTTGAGACTCGGGCTTCAGGTACATGGTCTAGTTGTAATCAGTGGTTATGAGTTGGATTACATAGTAGGAAGCATTCTTGTTGATCTACACGCAAACGTTGGGAATATAGAAGATGCACATAAACTGTTCCATAGGCTTCCAAATAAAGATATCATTGCTTTCTCTGGCCTGATAAGAGGCTGTGTGAAAGCAGGTTACAGTTCTTTAGCGTTTTATCTTTTCAGGGATTTAATCAAATTGGGACTTGATGCTGACCAGTTCATCATCTCAAGTATTCTCAAAGTCTGTTCAAGTTTAGCGTCTCTTGGATGGGGAAAGCAGCTTCATGGGTTGTGTTTGAAGAAAGGTTATGAATCAGAACCTGTCACAGCGACGGGACTACTAGATATGTATGTAAAATGTGGTGAGATAGACAATGGTGTAGTGTTATTTGATGCTATGTTGGATAGAGATGTTGTCTCTTGGACAGGGATAATTGTTGGTTGTGGACAAAACGGACGAGTCAAAGAAGCGATTCAGTATTTTGACGAGATGATTGATTCAGGCGTTGAACCAAATGAGGTAACTTTATTCGGAGTTCTCTCTGCTTGTCGACATTCTGGACTTCTTGAAGAAGCAAGATTCATCCTCGAATCGATGAAATCTCAATATGGTCTTGAACCGTATCTAGATCATTATTATTGTGTAGTTGATCTTCTTGGTCAAGCTGGGAGGTTCAAAGAGGCAGAGGAATTAATAAACAAAATGCCGTTTGAGCCAGATAAAACGATATGGATGTCTCTGCTCACTGCTTGTGGAACTCACAAGAATGCTGAACTGATCACTGTAATTGCTGAGAGATTACTCCAGGCTTTTCCAGAAGATCCATCGGTTTATACATCTATATCAAATGTTTATGCAACGATGGGCATGTGGGATCGGTTAAGTGAAGTGAGAGAAGCTGCTAAGAAGTTAGGAACAAAAGAATTTGGCATGAGCTGGATCGACAATGCCTGAAGCAAAGTGTGAATGATTCTTTCGTTAATATTCTTACTGAGGCACTAGTAGCATCATCTTATGTACATATGTTTTGGACATGGTAGTGATAATTGAAATGATGTTGCTCCTTACACTTGTATTAGTCCTTTTCTAGCTTGATATTTTCTACCGATACTTTAGCCATGTTCTAACTTTCTTAGCGTCTCGTATTGGGTAGTTTTACATGAGTGAAATATGTGTCCTGTAGATATATTATTTACCCAATTAGAAAAAGAGAATATTACACATAGATACTTCTTTAAACCATAATTATGTTTCACGTTTGGAGAAGTTCTTGGTGTACTCTGGTATCGTCTTCCACAGGTTCACATCCTCTTCATCTTTCATCAGTGCTTCACTTTTTTTTCATTCTCTCCTCGACATTGTTGAGTATCTTGACACAATGTCTTCGTCTCCTCCTATTTTTAATTAGGGATCCAAAAATTCTATAATGTGAGAATTTGAGAATATAAATCAAAATAAAAATTTGTTTTATTGCTTACTTAAAAAACTTTTGATATAAGAAAAATTATAAATGTGTAAAATCTTAAATCATGAAATTTTTTAAATCTGCATCTATCGTCCAAAAATTCTAAATATATTTCTTTTTATGTACTAAAAGTTTGGAATTGTATAGAAATTTTTTATTGATGTTGAACATAATTATTTCCATACTTCAGCCGATTTTAGGAGATCGTTCTAAAAATTTTTTAAACTTCAGTGCGGACCACAAAACATGTATTCTTCCGGCTCGGTCCATCTTAATTTGATTTGGTATGCTCGATACAAAATGGCTCGCTCATTATGGGATTGATCAATCTCAATATTGAGATTGATCGATAACAAATGACTTATGGGTGGTAAGAGACGATCAGATCGCACGTCCCATAATGAAGCTATGCAAAGCAAACCGTTTGGCTTGCTCGGTCGAGTCATAGGAACAGCCCGTTCAGCTCGCATGGATTGGATCACTGGGTGATTTGTTCGCTTGCTTGATCAATTAGACGCAGTCAGATTGCAGTATGTCACCATCAATCGGCTTGCATTCTCGGCATGTACGGCTGGGAATGGTCAAGGCGGCTCATGTTTAACCGGCTAGCATAAATTGATGGTTCGCAGATGAATGTGATGATCAGAACATCGTTAAGTAGGAAATACAAGGGAATTGGTCGAAACACTTCAAGTGTGTGAGGAAATTGTACAAAGCGAGTTGGTGGACACGCGAGGCAACCTGTCATGTGCGTAGTAAGCCGGTGATGCGGCAGGACATGCAAGGTGCGGTGATCCACTGAGCTGTTAAGAGCTTCTTGGCTTGGGGTGGTTCGTTCTTGTCCAAGTTGGAGAACACTTTCTTCTATTGTTTCTTCAAATATGTGGTAATGAAAACTCCTTACTACCCTTTTGTTAAATTTTACTTAGTCTTATTCTAACTAAACAAAAGTAAACTAAACAAAACAAAACAAAATAGTTTTTACCTGTTTTCGTAAGTCGAAGCGTCTTCTTTCCTCTTCTTTTCTCCTCTTCTCTCCTTTTTTTTTGTTTACTTCGTTCTAAACCTAAATCCAGTCGCCGCAAACCAATTCTTCGTTTATTTCTGAATCTGTAAAGTTTTAAACACGAGTTCGAAATACAAAGAGACAATTGGGAGTAATGTAAGGTAAGACACCACAGATCTGTTTCCCCTCCCCCGATTGTTCGTTTTACTGTCGATTCTCTAGAGTTTTAAAACTCGAACTCGACTGATTGCATACTCTGATTGCGACAACCGGTTTCCCCAATGGTTGTTTGTGACCGACCGATACCCAAGTATCAGACTGAATGTGCATTCGAAACTCGACACTATTCTCTTTCTGAAGAAGATGCTAGAAGGTATGGGGAACTTGAAGAAAATTTGGTGCCTGCTGAAAATGGTAACCTGGATGTGGAGAAGAAAGGCATGGATAGTGATGGTGTGGATAACACATATGGTGACAGTGGTGTGGATAACACATATGGTGACAGTGGTGTGGACGTCAAGTTGATGGACGCCAATAGAATTGTTGTGGAAGATATGTATATACTGCGGTGGATGGTGATAATGTAGATAATGCATGGACGGTAATTGTTTAGTTTTGTTTCATGTTTCATGCTATTAAAGACATGGTTAGTAATGATTGTATTTGTTGGGTGACACACTGAACATGAGGATGTGGTGCCTTCTGAAAATGATAATCAGGATGTGGTGTAGAAAGACATGGACGGTGATAACGTGGATAAAACATGTGTGCTTGACAGTGGTGTGGACGGCGACTTAATGAACGCCAATGGAATGGAAGTAGAAGATATGGATATATCTGCGATGGATGTGGATGCAATGGTCAACAAAATTGTTGATAGGTGATCAGATGGTACCAGTTGTGTAGTTGGCGAGGCTAGTAAGATGTTATTTTTGGATGTACGCCGTGTGGTCGCGGTGTTAGACGTAACTTAATTGTTATAATGAACGTAGTGTATTGAACGTAGTGTATTGGACGTATTGTAATGAACGTGATATTGTGGATGTAATATTACGAATATACCATTATTGATATTATATGGACTGTAGATGAGTGACCACATGTCCACAAATATAAGAATTATACTCTCCACGTATCACCGTGGATGAGTGATGAGTGGACACAAATATGTGGATATGCATCTCATCTCAAACAAAAGTAACAAATTTTATGTGAACATGACATAACAAACTACAATCCGTACAATACACAACTACATTTTCACGTAAATATGTCCACATGTCCAGTTAGGAGTCCTTTGCAATTTCATAAATACTATTCACAAGATAAATGTCCACCAATATCTGTCCACATACTTGTGTAAACCGTATTTTCAACGTTTTTTTGTGTGGTTAACTCCTAACTAGTTAGAAATTGTGGACATGTATTTAATTTTGAACAAAAGTACCAAACTTGTATTCATTTTTTTGATGTACTTCTAAGTGGACACAAATCTCTAGACATTCATTTCTCTTGATACAAGTTTGTGGCCATGTGGACAACGCGACATGGACGCTGCTGGCGTTCAACCACGTGGATATGATCACGACTTCTAAGCCCTTCTATTCGATCAATCGCATGGTAGATCAAACACATCCAAAATTGTGTGTGGCGTTGATGAGTCATATCAGTCCGTTCGTAAGCAAGTTTTATGTTCCTCAAACGATGCATTTTTACCATTTCAACCGGTAATGCCAACGATGATAATACATACTAGAGGTGAAAGCATAAACTTGATCACTACCACATGGTTGGTCATTGTCCACACACACATCGGTTCTATGGACACCATCTCATGGACAACCTACTGTCCACCCGTTTTCGTGGTCACAAACCAAATAAGGTTTATTCTTCTTACATTTATCCATCTCAGATTTATTACTTATCCATCTTAAATTCCAATGGACTATGATCATCGCTTCATGATATAGGTAACCAAAAAAACCAAACTCGTCTCCAACAAATGCAGTTGTTGCTCAGGTAAAAGCCATAACAAAACCACATGTCCAACCCCAATCTAAACTTGGTGGATTTATATTCACAATAACAATGCCTTTTGATGGATAGAGAGTTGACCAAATATCAGTCTGTGGGGAGTCCTGCCTTTTTGTAATTTTTGGGTTTCTTATGTTAATCTTATCTTTTTGCTGGTTGAACATTAACCATATATTTGAATGTATTATGTTTTCGTGTTTATTGCTTAGCCGACTTCCATGAATTTAGCTACCACGACAATTGCGGCCATCTGATCATCGTTTCATCAACCACGAAATCACCGACCATCGATCACTACATGTACTTACTACAAGCTACATAAGATTATGTCCATGAACGATGTCCATAATTATAACATCCATAAGCCAACATCCATAACACTACGTCCATGTAACATCCATAAGGCTACCTTCGTGTTATTACATCCACAATACCACGTCCACTGCAATACATCAATTACACTGCATCCATTACATCCATTAAAATACGTCCAATACTGCGACCACATGCCATACATCCAATAATATCTTACCGCCTCGCCAACTACACAACCGGTATCATCTGGTCTCATATCAACAATTTTGTTGACCAATGCATCCACATCCAAGTCCATTCCCTTGGCATCCACATCCAAGTCCATTCCCTTGGCATCCACATCCAAGTGGTAATGCATTTTTACCATTTCAACCGGTAATGCCAACGATGATAATACGGCCTAGAGGCGGAAGCATAAATTTGGTCGCAACCACATGGTTGGTCATTTGTCCACACACACATCGGTTCTATGGACACCATCTCAATGACAAACTACCGTCCACCCGTTTTCGTGGTCACAAACCTAATAAGGTTATTCTTCTTACCTTTATCCATCTCAGATTTATTACTTATCCATCTTAAATTACAATGGACTACGATCATCGCTTCATGACATAGGTAACCAAAAAAACCAAACTCGTCTCCAACAAGTGCGGTTGTTGCTCAGGTAAAAGGCATAACAGAACCACATGTCCAACCCCGATCTAAACTTGGTGGGTTTATATTCACAATAACAATGCCGTTTGATGGATAGAGAGTTGACCAAATATCAGTCTGTGGGGGGAATCCTGACTTTTTTTAATTTTTGGGTTTCTATTGTATGTTAATCTTATCTTTTTGCTGGTTGAACATTAACCATATATATGGCTGTATTATGTTTTCGTGTTTATTGCTTAGCCGACTTCCACGAACTTAGCTACCACGACAATTGCGGCCATCTGACCATCGTTTCATCAACCACAATATCACTGACCATCGATCACTACATGTACTTACTACAAGTTACATAAGATTATGTCCATGAACGATGTCCATAATTATAACATCCATAAGCCAAAATCCATAACACTACGTCCATGTAACATCCATAAGGCTACCTCCGTAATATTACATCCACAATACCACGTCCATTACAATATGTCCATTACACTGCATCTATTACATCCATTAAAATATGTCCAACACTGCAACCACATGGCATACGTCCAATAATATCTTACCGCCTCGCCAACTACACAACCAGTATCATCTGGTCTCCTATCAACAATTTTTTGTCCAATGCATCCACATCCACGTCCATTCCCTTGGCGTCCATTAAGTCACCATCCACACCAATATTAAGCACACATGCCTTTTATCCATGTCATCACCATCCATGCCTTTTAGAAGGCACCACATCCTCACGTTCAATGTCTCCAACCTGAAAATACAACAATTAACAGCCGTTTGTTAAGTCTGTTATCCCAATCTGACCCTGCAATCAGACGAATTCGACTTTTAAAAACCTAGAGAATCAACAATAAAACAAAAAAAAATCGAAAAGAAAAAAACAGATCTGGATTTGAGAGTAAAATGAAGAGGAGAGAAAATGTGGTTTGTGACTGGATTTTGGAGTAAAAAGAAGAGGAGAGAAAGAGTCGCTTTAAAAGTAAACCGAAGAAGAAATTCACGACTAGATTTAGGTTTAAAAGAGGAGAGAAGAGGAAATAAGAGGAGAGAAGAGACGTATGGCGACTATATTTTAGAGTAAAAATAATAGGAGATAAGAAGAAAGAAGAAGAGAGATTATTCATTTTTATTTTAGTTTGGATAAAAGGTAAGATTTGTTTTGATTAGGTTTTGTTTCGTTCTGGTTAAATTAGTTTTCATTAGTTCAAGGATATAAACGACTTAACACTCATACAAAGTGCCTCAATTGTTGTAAGTGTTTTTTCTTGTAATAAAATCTTAGAAAGTGTCCTTCTATATAAACAATTCTTAGTTTTATAAGCAAACTATTTCATTTTCCTGTGTTTTTCACGTGTTTTTTTTTTTCTTGAGTAGAAAGTGGGGAATTTTGTTTAATTTTTTTTATGAATCACATAAGGAATGAAGTTATACATTTATTTGTGACTTCCATGGAAAAATTGAACCCTTAACACCAAATAGTATTGCTTTACCAAATACTTCTATGCCTTAAAATTTCACCGACTCGAAAACTGTATCCCACATTTTTCACATATACATACGCAAATGGAACAAAGTGCATGAGGTTCGATCTTTGCTTCCGGTCTTTGCTCGGTCTCTGTTCTGTTGTAATCATTGGTTCTTGGTTGTTTGAAGCAGATTGCACCAACGGTTCAAGTCTCGGATTTGTTTGAAGGTGAGGTTTAGCGGCTTTAATAATCAGTTTCTTCAATCTAGTCCCGAACACCGTACTATTGATTGGTTTCAGTAGGGATTGTGTTACTGATTTGCCATAGATAGTCAGTTCTTTAGCAGTTTACAATCCTGGTTTCTGAGACATGTTTGGTTCGCTATGTTCGCTTGTCGCTCTAACCATTTTTGAGCAGTGGAACAATATATCAAAATCGAACCATTGTACACTTTCACCCCTCCCTAAAAATAAGACTTTCGATGTTGTCCGCTTTCCTCTTTGCTTCTTTTCTCAGCCTAGATCCGCTCTCTGTATAAATCATTTGAACTAGGTGTCCTATGCTCTTTTCTATTTATGTTTTGGTTCGGTTCAAACATGTTAAATTGGGTTTTGTTTTCGAAGGACAAGATCCTATCTTTGCAATGTATTTCACCGGGTTTCTATTACCACTGTTTAATGAACATATGACAAAAAGAGAGGCTAAAAACCTCGTTTGCGTTCCTAATATACTCTCTCAAGCAAGCAAATGAGAACACCTAAGTAACTTTCTTCCTTTGCTCATTTTCAGTTAAGTAATTTTCTTCCTTCGCTCATATTCAGTTAAGTAACTTTCTTCCTTTGCTCATTCAATATAGCCAAAAATACAATTTTCAGCATATCTTCCACTTACAATGATTGGACAAATTTGTGTATGGGTCGAACTTGTTCTTGACTACAGAAAAAAAAGGACAAGGATACAGTCCTGTAACGCAAACTTGCGAGTAAAGAATAATGAGAAAACCATGAAAAAAAATTAGAGAAAAAAACGAAACTATGATGAAAAAATATATATAATAATAATAAAGATAGGAAGGAAGTGAAGATTTTAGTGATATAAAGAATCGATGAGACCAGAATCGAAGCTTGTGCTTATTTACTCTATTTGTTGTTCGGAGTCGATGTGACCGAATATATCTGGACAGTCTTCCCATGATCCGCTCTCGCGAGCTTCCCAGTAGCCTCCTTTGTATCGGTAAGCCTCGCTTCCTTTCTCTTTGGTGAACCACCTCGGCTTCCATCCTCTCTCTTGCATCTTCCTAGCCTGTCAATTTTTAATGCCATTATGAAACTTCAGGATGGGCACACAAACCAAATTGATCAAACTGACCGATGACAATTGTGCAAACGTATGAACAATAATATCATTAAAACTTAATATGTTAGTTAATTATATACAAAAAAGACACATTTCATTATCCGTCATATTTTATACAAAAATTAATAATACAGTCTAATTTAAAAATCAACAAATAGTCTACAACGGAATCTTGAGACCCTAAAATATAAACCTCTTATTTTTATTTTTTTTTGGTCAACCCCTAAAATATAAACCTCAAACGAAAAAATGGAGTCGTTTTTAACAAAATTAACTGTCCGAAAAAATATTAATTTAAATTAATGAAGAGAGTTTTTTTATGTTCTTTTATTCAAAACCAAATAACCAAACCAAAAAAAAAATGCCAACCAGTAGTGAGACTTGTATTACCTGACGTTGTCGCTGTTCCAGCCGCAACTTCTCTGTGTTGGCCATTTCAAACTCTCCGTTTTCCAGAAACCTCTGGTCCGGTCTCAGCCTTGAATCCGTTGGTGGCAGCTTCTCCTACATCCATATCTCATTCAGGTCTCAAATGTCTCACTCAATTTTATGAAAATAACAAAATAGGATTATCTGCGGCATTCACCTTAAGCCCAGGGGTAAACTCATTCAGCGTGATCGCGAAACGTGTTAGATTATACTTTGTTGCGTTTCCAGGAGGTTTGCTCCGTTTCCAGAGAAGTTGAGCTCCTGACATAGCTTCACTCAACTTCCCTTTCCCAGAACACTCACCAGTCACATAGTGCATGCTCTCATCCCATTTCCCGAACATAGTAGCCACTGTCTTCCCACTCTTGTCTTGTATTATACCATGAACCTGTCGCATGCTCTGAACTCATTATACAACGAAAAACCAAATGCTCACTTCTCATCGAATCACGAGAGCCCTTTATCAAGTGGTGGCAAGTTAAAAAATAAGAACCTGGTGAGGATTTCGGTCTATGATCGACTGCTCTTTGAATTTAAGTTTACATGAGTATTCGGCACTGCCTTCAATACGCATTGTACCGTAGTGATCACAGTACAGTTTACCAAGTATGAGATTGTATATTGATGTAGTCACCTACGAGTGGAAATGGTTATCAGTGAAACAAAGAGAATATATAAAAATGGTTATTTGGTTAGTAAATTTGATTGGTACCTTACTCCACTGAAGGATTTCTCCATCATCAAATTGCAAAGTCAATACACCAACAGGATCAAGCTGAATCGACCGACCCCAAAACTTGCTCTTTAGATTGCTGTCTCCCCAAAATTTCCATCCCGTGCCATCGCAATGGCATGCAACAACCATAGGATGATGACTGACCTGACATCAAAACGAATAAGAGGTCTGAATAGCTATAGCTAATGAGTGAAATACACTGAAAGATAGTTCTGCACGTTATGAAACTGAAACCTTTTCTGAGAAAAATCGAAGGCCTTTGTCTGGATAGTCTGCCTCGTACGTTTCACCAAGCAATGGGTTAAAAGGTTTGCAGATTCTTCCTTCGGTTGATGCGTATCCCGATACAGCAAAAGCAGCTACGTTAAGAATCCTCATTAGGCTATTTCCCTGTAAATTTTTACACGTACTGAGCAATATTCAAGAAGGGCTTTTTTAAATGGTACAAGCGTCCAGATGCCTTACCCTTTTGCCCCATTCAAATGCTCGGTCAAGAAGGTATGAATACTCCAAATCCTCAAAACACTTTTGTAGAGAAGATAGTGGCTCGTTGAAATAAACAGGTAGACAGACTTTTGTGAGATCCTTGCCTATATTGTCTTTGATCATAGACCAAAGGCTAACACTTTTCTCTTTTTCAACCGGATCAGGTAAACTCTTCCTCCTTTTGACGCGAGGATAGTTGCATTCGATAGACTTAATGGAAGGATCAATATCATCTTCTGACCCAAAGCCATCATCATCAGAGGAAAACGATGATGTACGAAAGCCAGAACCACTACTTTTGAAAGAACTCGAAGAAAGAAAATCACGTGTATCGAAAAAGGTACGGTCTTCCTCATCAGTTTCTGCATCACCTCGTTCATTATCATCATCAGATTCAGTGGCAGTCCCTTCTGAGATAAAACGAACCAAGTCAATTGCAAACTCAAAAAAAAAACGCAGGTAGATGAAAGGCTTATATGCAGGAAAAATGTTAAACTAAATAATAGTAAGCTCGACGACTCACCACTGAACTTCTCTTGTCTTAAATCATTGGAACCTCCATTTTCAGCCTGTCTTTGACTCTCATCTACAACTGTGTTCTCCAGATCTACCTTTTCTGTCTAGAGATTCATGCACGAAGATCAATTTCTTAGCAAATGTATAGACGGAAGAGCTAGCAAATAAAGAACAAGGAGAGACTAATAAAATCTCTCCTAGGAAGTTTGCAGGATTCGAAAAATCTATGAACACAAACGATGCACCAATATATCATTACAATTCACCAAAGCCACTCCAAAACACTATCACCCTTGCACGTAGATTATAGCACCACCAACATAACTTTAGCAATCAAAGAAATTTCTGGTTGATCTTTATTCAAGAAATCATTGAGAATAAAGATATTTTGTGAAAGTTTGTAGTACCTCTAACTGCCTAAGGGTGTCAATGAGAAGCCACTGCTTCTGCTTGAGAAGCACCAATTGGCTCTGAAGTGCTGAGAACTCAGACTTCATAATTTGCTCACAGTCCTGAATAGCTAACTCACTAACTCCTTCATCAATCAACCGTTGCCGAAGCTTCTCCGTCGACATGGCCAAATTGTTGGTCGGAGCCATCAATTCACTATTAGACATCCTTGGAAACATATCTTTCACAGCTTGCAGTGCCTCAACCCATGTTGTTCGGTCCTCTCGTGTCTCTGCTCTCAAGTGGAGCCTCTTGGTGCCAGTGAATATCGAAAACCTCTTCTCATCTGATCTACTCTCCCGTACTGAAGAAACCTGCACATAGCACATATATCAAACTACAATTCAGCTTCCATCACAACGACGATACAAGTTTCAAAAACGTGATTACATCATTATTCTATTTAACGATTCCATTGTTCTAATAAATGATCAAGAATCGAACCTTGAGATGGACTTCACCGAATGGCTTGCGACAGAGTTGGCTACTGCCGCTGCTTCCACCATGTTTGTGGTGCCGAGAGATCATACGAGCGGACTCTTCTCCGATCACTTTTGATCCCTTTTCAGTTTCAGGACTAACAAAGATCTTATCAGGTCCATGGATTTTCTAATACGAAAGAACACCATCCTGCAAGACGAACCACCTTGGCCTCCATCCTCTACCATAATTCACCCACTTATGCAATATCCCAGCGATTCCATTCCCGACGATATCGTTGATCTTCACATCAACCGGCGGTTCTCTAATCGCCGACGCCGGTAGGGCTAAAACGCGTTGCCCTAACCGATTCGCGACGTCACTTTGGTGGTTAAAGGAGAGACTCTGGAGGATATGATGATTGGATTGATGATGATTATAATTCTGAGAAGCAGATCGAGTCATAATCGGTTCGGATCGAGTCGCACCGAAAGGCGGTTGCGGTTGTTGTGGCGGTTGCTCCGGCAACGGCATCGAAGGGGTGTGTTCGGCAACAGTAGAGACGCAGCAGAAGGGATGCATGTGAGAAGAGGTTTTTAGGAGAAGTAATCGAATGGTTGGAGATCGTTGGATCCAATGATTGTGCGGTGGAGGAGATTAAGAACGTACCGTTCATGGCAGAGCGATGAAGGATTGATGAAGAGGAAGCATAGAATTGATAAAGGAGAGAGAATCGAGAGGTGGTTGTTGGAAATGGGTCAAGAGAAGAAGCGAAAAGTTCGGTAGCAGAATGAAGAAGAAAGAGTCACCGCAGAGGCGAAGCATTTTTGTTCTTTTATATATAATTATATTTTTTTCATTTAATTTACTAAAATTTCATTTTTTATTTTATTCAATGACTTGAGGAAAGGGGCCAGAAAAATCGGTGCTGTCTTTGAGTTGATTCAGACGTGGCGAGAACGCTGAAGATATCAACTTATTTAACACTAATTGCATGTATTTAATAATTGGATTTTTAATGACTTTTAAGATAATTTTAGATAAATTAAAAATTTGAAATAATTTTAATTAAAACACTTTATAATTCTATATAAAACCATAAATTTTAATATTTTTAAATAAGAAGTTCTATCAGAACACTTTAAAATCACAACAAATCTAAAATTCATTACTTAAAATATTTCCAATAGTTTTTAAAATCTATATTTAAATAACAGAGAATTTATCATTTTAAAATAAATCACCTCAAATTCTTGATTGAATAAAAATACATTCTCTAATACACTATTAATTGTTGACAAAAAAAAAAACATTATCATCTTAACCGTGATATAACTTTTCTTACTCTTCATTAACTTTTATTTGTTAACTCAAAAATAATATTATTTAAATAATAACTAATATAAATTTTCAAAGATACAGAAAAATCCAAAAACAAAATTCAAAAAACAAAAAAGCTCCAAAATATTCAAAATAAAAAATTATTTAAAAAAATGCAGATATAAATTTAAGATTAGAAATAAAATATTATATTTTCATTTTTGATGTAAAAACTAAAATATTTTTAAAATATTTACAAATAATATACATTAATCCAATTATTTAGTTAAAATTGTATATTTTACCTTATAAAAGATAGTATTATAATATAAATCAAAACTTGATGAATGATATATAATTAAAATTTAAGATTAAAAATAAAAATATAAACTATGTATATTTTTTTAATATAGAAACTGAATACTATAGAATAAAATATAGAAATGATATATAATTGTTTGAATTTGATTTAAGTTCTTCCTTATGATATATTTTTTTTTTTATATAACTTCTATCTGCCCTATGATTTATCTTCCATGTGGACAATGGCCATCATCGAAAATGGCTGACGAATATAAAATAAGAGTCTCAGGTAAAAAATAAATTACATCTATGGTGAGCTTATCATCCGAAAGAAAGTTATATAATTATTGTCACTAAGGGACACTTCTGCACAGTCAAAATATCTTTCGGAAAAACAAAAACAAAAGAAATTGGGAGAATTTTGGTGAAAATACCAAAAAAAAAAAAAAACAAAAATTGAATTTCTAAAAAGAGATAGGAAGAGAAAAGAAGAAAGAAAAGAGGTTTGGTTAGTTTTTAATTTGGGATTATTTTTTTTTGTTATAGGGTGCAAATTCCCAAAGAATTTCATCCGTATAAAAATTGTATTTTGATAATAGTACATATGACTATGGTGAAGATGGTTTTTCAAGAAAATGTTATCTAAATAATGTCACTAGAGGATAATTATGCACAAATAACACTGCTAAGATGGTTTTTGAAAAGACACAAAAAATAATAACTTAGAGTATAAAATTGTATTTTTGATAATAGTATATATGACTATATAGACTGAGTATTTTAAAAAAAAAAAAAATTAATTACTTATATGATATTATATTACTAAAATATTAATTACTTTTTACAGGTTAAATTCACAATTTTTACATCTGAAATGAAAATATAAATATTTTTATTTCTCTTCTTAAATTTTAATCTGCATTTCTAAAAAAAAATATTTTATTTTTTCAAATTTTTGAAGTTTTTCTGGAAATTTATTATTGTTTATTATTTTATTAATTAAAAGAAAAAGTTAACATAAGTTAACTTACAACATTAAATTGATGGTGCTCAATTGATATGTATTAAATTTTTAAAATAATTAAGAAGATGTTTTGTTATAAAAAAAATATTAAAATGACGCCATTCAATCATAGACTCTAAACAATTTATGTAGATTTTATAATCCATAAGATTTTAAAGCTGATATCATTTTAAATTTTTTGTGCAGAATACTTTGGACTTTATTTTCAATAATTTACTCATGAAATTTATTTGAAATGACTTAATATACAAAAGAAAATTAAAATTATTTAGTTTTGAATAAAAGTAAATTGTAAAGAAATATTTGAAATCTTAAATGAATAACACCAAGGTAAATTCTCTAAACCAGGACAAAAAATTGTTTATGTAACAAAAATAGCACACAATGGTGAAAGGGAAAAAAAACATTCATTAAAAACGAAAAAATTATTATAACTTTACTTTAACTAACATAAATTCTCATTTATCATTTATCATTACACATAAACTCTTATTTCTTCTCAATCTCATATATCTTAAATTGTAAACTCTAAATCATAAATCTTAAAACCCAAAATCTAAACCATAATTAATGATTAGTGAACTCAAACTCATTAGTATAATATATACTTTAAATGATTATTCTAATTAAATGTTGTTTTGGTTCAGTGGTATAATTTTCTTTACACTCTTTAATAAATTATATTATTGTCACTTTCACTAGTATGTACTATTTTTTTTACATAAACTCTTTTTGATGCTATTTTAGGGTATTAGTTCTCTAAACTAACACCAAAAAGTGTTTATGTCACAAAATATCACACAGAGGTGAAAGTAACAAAGTAACATTCATTAAAAGTAAGAAAAACTATTATACATTTACTTTTAATTAACCTAAATTTTCATTTCTCATTACACTTAAACTCTCATTTCTTCTCAATCCTGTAAATCCTAAACCTAAACCATATTTTCTAAATCTTAAAACCGAAAATCTAAACTCTAATTAATAATTAGTGAACTCAACCTCATTAGTGTAAAATATACCTAAATATTTATTCTAATTGAATGTTGTTTTGATTTAAATGTATAATTATTTTTAAACCATTTATTGACTATTATTTTCATCAATTTCACCCTTGTGTGCAATTTTTTTTTTGACATAAGCACCTTTTGATTATTTTAAAGTATTTCTCTTAGCCTTGGGCAAAAAAACCGGACCCGAAATACCGAACTGAACCTGAACCGAAATAAAGGAACCGAACCCGAACCCAAATTTATAAAATACCCGAACGGGTCCTAAATTTCAATATCTGAAAAACCGAAACCGAACCGGAACAGAACCGAGAACCGAACGGGTACCCGAAGTAACCAAAAGATAATTATATATCTAAATTATTAATTATATTTTGACTTATAATATAACCTATTTATCCAAAATTATAATTATAAATTTAAATATATGAATAATTTTTGGACCAAAATAACTAAAATATTCAAAATAAGTCAAATATACAAAATTTTGTAGGTATATTTGTCAAGTTTAATTACTTTTTATTTAAATTTAATCAATTTTATTTTATTTTTATACATTTTCGGGTACCCGGACCCGAACCGAAAAGAACCGAACCCGAACCGAACCCGACCCGAAATTTTATAAGTACCTATTGGGTCCAAAACTCCTGTACCCGAAAGACCCGAACCCAAATGGACCCGACCCGAACCCGACCGAAAACCTGAATGCCCAGGCCTAATTTCTCTAACACCAAACTTTAAAATATTTTAAAATTAGATTACAAATATAAAATAAAATAAAACTTGATTTAAGCGCATGATTTAAAATCATTAATTGAATAACAATAGAGTATAATTATATTTAAATTCTATTAAAATTCATTATTGAACAACACATTCAAAGTGAATATAAAACTGACAATATTGTAAATTATGATAATATATTTTGTTGTTGAAAGTGATAAACACACTATTTTTTTCTTTAGAAAAAATAGTTATGTAGATTTCAAATTTTATATATAATAGAAAATAACTTTCTTTAACTGTTTGCCACATCAACACTAGAGAAAGTGACTCTAACGACCCAAACCCGAAACCCATCAAAACTCAATTCAATTATGTCAAAATCCTAGGTTTCTCTCCCCAATAAATAGCCTCCTCTTGTTTACTTTTCCTACAAAAATTATATCGCGTCGAAACTCTGCGGAAATTTATCCGTCGAATAGCCACATTGAAAGATAAGTCACTGGAGCCACAAAGAAAAACCTATAAGGCAGATTCGATTAGTTCTGGGAGAAGAAAGAATCGAATTAGTAAATCTAATCCAATCGATCTGAAACTTGGTAGGTATACTCTTGACTCGTTCATTGATCTACTGCCGCAAACAGTTTATCATTCAGAGATGTATACTGAAAGGTGTGGTTGTTTCTTTGAGCATGTTCGGCACAGTGTCAGATTCGCATCATCAGTCCGCCGCAACATTACGAGGCGATTTCCCGCCGAACCGGGAAGATCCATGATACGATCGACCTATCGTTGAAAATCCCCGAATGTCTTCTTTCCAGAGAGACTAAGTGATTTCCGATTGGAGGTAAATGTAGAAAGTTATATCCGTATTTCCAAAGCGTGTCTGTGTAGTGCTGATCCGCCACTAGTCTCTTGAGATGTGAGTTTTTGTTAGGCAAACATAATCCGTTTGACCTGAATCTTTGTAGAGAGTTTGTAGAATCGTAGATATAGCTCTCGGTTGAAGGAGAACCGATCTGGAGCTCTGGAGCATAGGAAATCCTATTGTCACTCATGATTAAGGCTACGGTGAGGGTGGTTTTTTCACAGAATTTCGAACTTCCGTCTAGAACGCCTTAGATGGGATTTAGAGTTAAATATGATCTATTTCTCAGATCGAGTCTATGTAGTTTTTCTTATAAATTGGACTTATGGATATAGATGATTCAACCCTTTGATTGTGCATTAAAATGTTAATTGTTTCCTTGATACATGTTTAATTATTTAGTTACTCGAATATGTTAGACGTTAGGGATTGCGGGGGTACAGATATGGACTTCTGTACTTGCATCATGTGATGTGTGCGAGATGGTGCTGGGCAGGTTAGTTGATCTGTTTTCCAGTGCCTTCAGAGATCGATAATCGTATACCGACGGTGCCATTGGACATTGATTCCATGTTATCCTCTTCGGGGGTGTCGTCGGTCACTGGAGCCGTCAGTAGGGCCATTGGTTGTTGTTTGGGTGCTTTTGGTGCCGTATTTGCTCATGTTTAGTTTATTTTTACGTATTTGGAGTGCTATGACCGGAACTACGTTTTCTATGTTTTAGCATCCCAGCCTCACTGAGTGGCTCCCCTGTTACTCATCCCTCTCTTTATCTTTTCAGGTGAGACAGACGAGTAAATAGATGTTCATCGGACCGGGTGCTATGTTTTGAGACTTTTACGTTTTTCTGGATTTTGATTTAAACATTCATTTTATGATTTATTCGAGTTATTTCAGTTATTGGATTTAGTGGATTTTTAATTTCCAGAAATAAAGTTGAGGTTTTATTAATTGGAGTATTTGAGATATAATTTAAGTTTGGTGGCCCGCCGTTCTCGAGTGAGGATGAGACGGGTATTACAGTGACAAGTGTCTCTTTTTAATTAAATTAAAATACTTCACCGACCTTGTATACTTAATTACTCGCCTATTTCCTCCCTGTCTTCCCCTACTCAATTTTTATTTTCCTCCCGATCCAAATGTTTTGTACAAACCCATCAACTTCCACATCACGTTGTTTAGGTACCCAAATGCTTTGTATGAAACCATCACTTTCTTACTCTGCTTACTCCCTGACAATCCCAAATGTGGTTTCTCTTGGCTATATGGTTCATCTGGGGGAGAGATTGAGCTTCAAGAAATAGTGAATGGTCTTATTAATACACAAATGTATAACTCCTCGCAAATTTCAATTGTGCCCTGTTTCCATGATTTGGAGCCACCGGCATCACCAGATTTGTTACACTTTTCTTGTCTTTCATTAATGCCTGGTAAATTTTCCTTTCCATTACCAACTCGGCCTTTGCTTGTGTTGCCACTCCTCTATAACCATTATGATCCACGATTTAGAGATGTAAAGAAGCAGTTTTGCAAGACAAAGGGTCAAGGTCAGTGCGGGAATATGAGCACGAGTTTAACAGACTCAAGAGGTGAGTTGGATGGGGGATGGAGGATGAAAGGAGGCAGATCGATAGGTTCATGCACAGGATGAAACCCGAGCTCATGAACCTTATGGCTTACTGTGATTATCTTACTGTTGCAGAATTGGTGAAGAAGTCTGCACTGGTAGAGTGTGGGCTGGAAGAAGCAGTGAAGCAGGAATGTTCCCGTAAGAACTTGGCGGCGGCTAGGCATCCTGAAAACCAGGCAGCTGGTGTGGTGCCATTGTGTGTGACATCCAGACGGGCACATTGTGGAGTGTGTCGTCAAGGAGGTGCTGATGCATACTTCAAGTGTGGGAATACGGCACACCAGGCTCGAGATTTCCCAGAAGGTGGCGGTGGGAACTGCTTCCGATGTGGTGATGGAGGACATTTTTGCTAGAGAGTGTAGGGCCCCGATGGATGGGCAGTAAGGTCGTGTTTGTGGTGACCGGCCGGAAGGAGAGTTGCCACCACCACCCATGAGGCAGAATGTGGCCCCCATGGTGCATGTGCTTTAACTAGAGGATAAAGCTCACTCTATTACAGGTAAGTCTTGCCCGTTATACCATCCACGTTGTTTCTTAAGTATTTGTTCTAAGCATAGAAAATGCATGATTGGTTGTGTAGAAATTATTTGTGTGTGTGGGGGGGGGGGGGTGGGTGGGTAGTGAAACCTACACTTTGTTCAATTTTGGGGCATCCCGTTGCATTGTGCACCCTGTAGTACTGAAACGATGGACATCTAGGAATGGACTCGAGGAAGGCATTAAAATGGTTGAGGCTGCTGGTGGTGAGATTCTGTTGTCGCGGGCCATCTATTGAGATGTATCCATTTTAGTGGGGGAATATATATGGCAGGAGATTTGATCATGCTACCAATAAAAGGCTGCAAAGAAATTCTTGGAATGGGATGGCTGACTCATTATTAGGCTATCTTGGATTGCGAGAACTGCCGAGTTACCTTTTGTCTGGAAGAAGGAAAGCTGGCATTCCAAGGAAGCAAGAAAGACTCTGGGATTCCGTTAGTGTCAACTTTGAGGGCGGACTGAATGGTGGAGAAGGGATATGAAGGATTCTTGGCAACCATCACTGTTGCGAGTGCGGAGCAAGAAGTTAAACTAGGCAAAATTTCAGTGGTGAAGGATATTTTCAGGCGCCGACAAAGATGGCAAAGTTGAAAAAACAGCTAGAGGAATTGATAGAGAATGGGTTCATCAGGCCGAGCAGTTGACCATGTGCTTTTGTGTTAAGAAGAAAAACGGGAGCTTCAAGTTGTGCATCAACTATCGTGGACTGACTCAAGTGACAATAAAGAAAAGTACCCCTTTCCGCAGATTGATTAGTTGTTGGATCAGATTAAGGGGGAGTCATGGTTCTCAAAATCAATTTGGCCTCGGGTTATCACCAGCTTCCCATTGCAGCGGGAGACATAAAGAAGACCACATTCAGAATAAGGTAGGGTCATTATGAGTTTGTGGTCATGTCATTCGGTTTGAGAAATGCACCCGCCGCATTCATGAAACTTATGAATGACGTGTTCCATGAATTCTTGGATAAGTTCATATCATCTTTATTGAGGATATCTTGTTGTTCTCGAAAAGTGTGGAGGAGCTATGAAGGACATTTATAGGCAGTGATGGAACGATTAAGGGAGCACAAGTTGTTCACTAAGTTAAACAGGTGCAATTTTTGATAAACACAGATTGGGTTTTTGGGTCATGTGGTGTCCGAGGAAGGAGTTGCAGCATATCTTGAGAATGTCACAACCATTTAAAATTGGCCAAGGCCGGGGATTCCAATGGATATAAGAAGGTTCTTGGAACGATTAGCACGCACTGAGTAGCCGCAACAGGATAAAATTATTGTGATAAGCCAAACATAAACCATTAAGACCCGTATCGAGCGATGTATCTGGTAACACGCCTTCGATCGCAACAGGCAGCCACAACAGCTTCATCCCGTTGTAAATACAAAGAAGGTAAATGGGTAAATAATTCAGACCCAACAAAAAGGCTCTCCTAGAGCCACTTTTTTTCTCACGAGGATAAGAATCTTGAGGCTGGGTAGAGCCAGATCTTTCGGCAACATTATTTGCCCTACTAGTCCCCTCACAACTTTATAGACCAATGCATGCAATTAGTTTTTTATGTGCCTCCCCTTTTTACTTTTTCTCTTAAAAGTGCAACTATTTCTCTTGTTTCCCTCATCCGTTCTAACAAAGTTTAAGGTTGGCCCTACTTTAGAAAAATCTCTTCAAATTTTTCTTTCTCAAACAGAATCAACCCTTCAGAAAAAATGGTTTCCACGACCAGAAGAGGTTTGGTTGGATCGAGCCAATCTGAGAGAACCAACAAGCAAGAGAGGAATAAGAAGGTTGGAAGCTCTTCTCAGGGATGATGTGAACAGAGGATGTCTCAGGAGGAAATGAGGGCAGTCTACAACCGAATGGAATTCAAGTCTACTCGTTACCCTCATGAGAAAACCATGGAGGAACTCGGCATCCTTGAAGATTGTCAAATCCTGTTCAATGAGATGGGTCTCAAAAATTTTATGGACACCCCCTACCCTTCTCACGACGAGGCCACCTTCCAATTCGTCACAATCCTAGATGTGAAGTTTTATGCACACGGACAAGAAGATGACAACCACAGGCGAGAAGGCGATGGGCAGATCAAGTTCTGAATGGGAGCAACAACTACAAGATGTGCTTTATCAAGCAAGGCTGCATTAAGATCCACTTCAAGTGAAACATGTTTTGTAGGCTGTGGATGAGCCGTTACGGTCATCATTCGGGGAGCCAACATAGAGATGGAAGAGGCTACACATAGAATCTACTGGTTGTACATACCCTACCTGAAGAAGATGCAGTACCTTGGAAGGCAGGTGAATCACGGGTACGAGTACCGCTACTACATGCAGAACAGCAGGAGAGCCCTAATTTTTCCTCCCTAATGTGAACCTAACTACGATTACAGACGCCACCAACTTGGACTTTGAGCCCGCAGTGGAACACTTCCCCTATGGATCCGGCGTCTAGGAGGAGGAACAAATATAAAGGGGAGATGAGCAGGGCAAACCGGAAGAAGTGCCACAAACCGAGGAGTTTGGCAACCCGATTTATAGGGCCGAGAAGTACTACTTCTCCTCGAGTACCCAATGAATTCACCACTCTCTTAAAAAGGTAAAACAGCACATTGACCTCCTCCATAAGTGGAAGAAATGGCAAGATCGCACCATCAAGAGGTTAGTGAAAAGCATAAAGGGAGTCAAAATCCAAGTAAAAATCTTTAGTGTCAAGCTGAAAGGATCGTCATCCCACAATGATAATGACGAGGAGGATGAAGGAGAAGGAGACTCAGAGGAAGTAGGTACAGTGAAGCTTAGAAGAAGGAAATCAACAAGATCCATCCCACGCCATCAAACACCAGCACTGGAGGCAGAACCACCAAGGGCCTCACACAAGGGAACGAACTCCGGAACCAGAAAGAGGAAGGCGGTTAAAACACTGACCCCTATCTCCAGAAACCCATCACTCTCTACCGATGGGGATACTGCTTCCTCACCATAAGGTCAATTATAAACCCCCACAAGTTTTTTTGTAAATATCCATGTATAGATTTTTGCATAGCATTTAGATTAGGTTAGCA
This sequence comes from Iljinskaea planisiliqua, assembly GCA_900108845.1. Taxonomy (NCBI): domain Eukaryota; kingdom Viridiplantae; phylum Streptophyta; class Magnoliopsida; order Brassicales; family Brassicaceae; genus Iljinskaea; species Iljinskaea planisiliqua. The sequence goes on from FNXX01000014.1 coordinate 5,101,402, forward strand.
CGTACCCTTCCTCATTTTTATCACACAAGGGACTGTGTGATACAATCATGGCATAACACTTAGACTAGGATTCATGCATTCATATATGTGCATTGAAGATCAATAAAAAATTGAAAATTATTGAAAAATTTCCACCATAAAGAAGAGTAGCCGCATTCAGAATGACAATATATTTTATTTTAAGATGCATTCATATAGTTTCATAGCAGTTTTACACATGCACATGTTGAGAAGTCCTTTTAGATAGCTGTTTTAAATTTTTTAAATATATGTCTATATCTTGAATTGTCTAGTGCACTTAGTGTTGAATTGAAGTTAAGACAGCACCACTTTTCAGTAGTGGCAGCACCACTACGTTATTGAACTAACCTTTTCATGACCTACAAAACTAGTTGATCATGATCGCCATGGTTCTCATAAGGGTATGGTGATAAAGCTTGAACCTTTTGCACCGCCATTAGGAAAATCTAGCTTGGCGGCAAAAGGAGTAAATGGATCTTGCCTATTAACGTAGGATGATCTTTCTACAGTCCTTTTCACCAAAGAATCAACTCCAAGCTTTTTGTCTTTTTTGAGTTCTTAACTGAGTAGATTAATAGTCCGAGAACCTTATTCTCTGATGAAAATCCATCAAGACTCCTCCTTTAATCGCAAGTTCATTCCTTTATTAGCTTAATCGTTAATTTTAGTTGAAGTACTCTTTATGCTGTTCATCTCATCTAAAGTTGAATTTGTACTTCTTCATAGCAAGGATTATCTTCATTTAAACTCATTTTTGAGTTTTGAGTGACACAATACTTTTTCCTTAGTAGTTTAGTTCATCTCTCATTCTCTTCTATTTTCGTTTTGAGTTAAGATAGTTAACAACAATCGGATTGATCACCTCTTCCCTAATGGATTGATAACCCCATAACACTATACTGTAACAGTTTATAGCCATTTGAGCATTGATCAGATAGCTCTTAAAAAGCGAGTATCATGATAAAAAATAAAGTCATAAGCGAGTAGTTTACAGTTTAGAATTTATTTTAAACTGGTTTACTAAGGAATTAGTCAGAAATAGTCATTAATTAACGCAGATGGGGGTTAAATTTGATTTTGAATATCTGTTTGGATACAAGTTAACAAATGTTTAGTTGTATGGTTTGGGCAAAATGATCAATTGCTGTGTGGATACACCCTTAAACAATAGTTTCTGTGTGGTCCAAAAACTAATCTCTTCTTCTTCTCTCCGTGATCTACCTCCTCTTTCCCTTCCTGCTCCTTCAACCTCACCTCCTTCTTCTCCCCATAAAGTTTGCCAAAGTTTAATAAGATTTTATAAATCTTACAAATGATTCATTAACTAATATAAATAATTTAAATATATTTATAAACTCTTATAACTGGTATATAAAATTTTATAAATGATTTACAAATATTTATATATATTTATAAATGATTTATAAACCCACATTAAAGGAAAAATTCTTATCTTATTACCAGATGCAAAACTCAAAGTTATAAACCCTTTATAAAATCGCGAAATAGACAAAACTTGAATTATATCCAGAAGACAAAGCGATCATCGGTAACAAAGGGGGAAAAATTTATCAGAGTTATTTTAGCCATTAACCATTAAAAAGTGTAACATTGAAAATGAACTCTTTTAAAGTGTATTTATGAAATTCTCTCACTACCTTTTAGTTTTTAGCAATCTGATATCATAACATTGACTAAATACTCAATTGTATATGGATAAAATCTTGTGGATAAATGGAGAATATTGAAAATACCAGATTCATAATACACTTTCTCAAAACTACACTCACCTAAATTTCTTGAAAAAGTACACTTATTGATTTATGGTAAAATGACTCTTCTACCCTTAAGAAACTAATAACAAAAAAAACTAATATCTTCTTCTTCTCCCCGTGATTAACCTCTTGTTCCTTTCCTCCTCCTCAACTTTACCTCGTTCTCCCCATAAAGTTTATCAAAGTTTTATAAGGCTTTTTAAAACATATAAATGAATAAGTAACTTATATAAATAATTTAAATATATTTATAAACCCATATAACTGATATATAAAATCTTATAAATGTGTTATAAATATTTATAAATCCATATAAAATAGAAAATTCTTATCTTATTACCAGATCCAAAACTCAAAGTTACAAACCCTTATAAAATCGCAAAATAGACAAAACTCAAAATTTATCCAGAAGACGAAGCGATCATCACTAACAAAGGGGAAAACAATTTATCAGGGTTATTTTAGTAATTAACTATTAAAAATGTAAAATTGAAAATACACTCCCTTAAAGTATATTTATGAAAAGTAGTACATTAAATAGTGTATTTATGAAATTCTCCCTATATGTTTTAGCTTTTAACTGTCTGCTATCATAGCATTGACTAATTACCCAATTATATATGGATATAATCTTATGGACAAATGAAAACTTTTGAAAATTATCACATTCATAATACACTTTTTCAAACTACACTCTCTTAAATTCCTTGCAAAAATACATTTATTCATCAAGGATAAAATGACTCTTCTACCATTAATAAACTATTAAAAAAACTAATTTATTTTTCTTCTCCCCATTATGTCTCATATTTCCCTTCCTCCCCCTTCAATCTCTCTTCCTCCTTCTCCCCATAAAGTTTGTCAAATGTGTATAAGGCTTTCTAAAACTGATAAATGAATGATTAACTCATATAAATAATTTAAATATATTTATAAACCCTTATAACTAATATATAAAATCTTATAAACGATTTATAAATATTTTTTAAATTATTTTATAAATCAATACAAAATGAAAAATTCTTATCTTAATTATTACCAGATCCAAAACTCAAATTTACAAACCTTTATAAAATAGCGAAAATAGACATAACTCGAAATATATCTAGAAGACGGAGCTATATCAGTAACAAAGAGGAAAAAAAATTATCAGAGTTATTTTAGTCATTAACCAATAAAAAGTGTAAAGTAAAAAATGCACCCCCTTAAAATGTGTTTATGAAATGTGGTACCTCAAACTGTATATCTATATTTATAAAATTCTCCTAATACATTTTAGTGTCTACCCTTCTGCTATCATAGTATTGACTAATCACCCAATTGTATAAGGATATAATGTTATGGATAAATGGAAAATTTGAAAAATACCACAATTATAATAAACTCTTTCAAAAATACACTCACCTAAATTCCTTGCAAAAATACCCTTGTTAATTATAGATAAAATGTGTCTTCTACCCTTAATAAACTAATAACAAAAAAACTGATCTCTTTTTCTTCTCCTTGTACTCTTCCTCCTTTTTGTCTTCCTCCACCTTCGATCTCACCTCCTTCTTCCTCCCATAAATTTTGCCAAAGTTTTATAAAGCTTTCTAAAACTTATAAATGAATGATTAACTCAAATAAATAATTTAAATATATTTATAAACTCATATAAGTGATATCTAAAATTTAAAATGATATATAGATATATAAAATAATTTTAGAAATCCATATAAAATGAAAAATTCTATTTTACTACCAGATCCAAAACTGAAATTTATAAACCCTTATAAAATTGCGAAGTAGACAAAAAGCGAAATCTATCTACAAAACGAAGTGATCATCACCAACAAAGGGGTTATTTTTTTATCAAGGCTATTATAGTCATTAACCATTACAAATATTTAAAATTGAAAATGCACTCTCTTAAAATGTATTCATGAAAAGTGGTACATCAAATAATGTATTCATGAAATTCTCCTAATACTTTTAAATGTCTAGCCGTATGCTATCATAGAATTTACTATACCCAATTCTATATGGATATATTTTTATGGATAAATGGAAAATTTTGAAAGTTACCACATTCATATTACACATTTTCAAAACTATCATCTTCTAAATTCGTTGCAAAAATACATTTATTCATTAAGGATAAAAAGACTATTCTACCTTTAATAAACCGATAACAAAAAAAACTAATATATTCTTCTTTTCCCTGTGATCTACCTCCTTCGATCTCACCTCCTTCTCGCCATAATGTTTGCAAATGAATGATTAACCCATATAAATAATTTAAATATACTTATAAACTCTTATAACTGATATATAAAATCTTATCAATGATTTATTAATGCTTTATAAATGATTTTATAAATCCATATAAAATGTAAAATTATTATCTTATTACCAGATCCAAAACTCAAATTTATAAATCCTTCTAAAACAGTGAAATAGATAAAATTAAAATATATCCAGAAGAGAAAGCGATCATCAGTAGTCATAACCATTAAAAAGTGTAAAATCCCAGATCATTCAAAATTTGTCAAATCCCTTATCTCTTTGTCTTGCAAACCTGCTTCTTTACATCTCTAAATCGTGGACATATGGTTGTAAAGGAGCGGCAGCACAAAGAATAGTTGAGTTGGTAACTGAAAAAGTGTAAAGAATATGGTGATGGTGGTGGATCCAAATCCTGGAAACACGGCGAAGAAGTTCACCACGGCGGGGCATTTGAGATTGTTATGGAGCAAGCAGAGTAAGAAAGTGATAGTTTTGTGTTTTGTACGAAGCATTTGGGTATCTAAACAATATGATGTGTAAGTTGATAGGTTCGTACAGAACATTTGGATCGAGAAGAACAAAGATTGATCAGGCGAAGAGAGAAAGGAAGGAGGTGAGTAAGCATTTAATGTCGATAAAGTTTTTTAATTTAATTATAAAAAAGACATGTGTCATTTTCTCCAGTGCTGATGTGGCAAGTAGCTGGAGAAAGTTATTTCTCTAATATATAAAATTTGAAATCTACCCAACAATTTTTTCTAAGAAATAGTGTTCTTATCACTTTCAATAACAAAATATATTATGATAATTTACAGTAAAGTCACGTATGTCCGCTCACTCGGCCCGTGTGTCCACCCCTATCTGACAGCCAATGCGTTATTTTTGGAAGACTCAAGAGACTTGTTTACTGACCATAAAATCACCATGTGACTGTTCCCCACAGTTTGACCTCATTTCCATCCATCTCCTTTGAGTGAAAATGTACTTAAGGCTCTTATAATCTGTGAACACCTGGACCTTTTCCCCATAAAGGTACCACCACCAAATCTTGAGTGAAAATACGACTGCTGCCATCCCTATATCATGGATGGGATAAATTTTTTCGTCCCTCGTCAACTGTCGAGATGCATAAGCTATTAAACGCTCCTCTTGCATCATAACACACCCAAGACCCATCTTTGATGCGTCCGTGAATACCACATAAGCTAATCCTGGGTGGGGTAATACTAAAACTGATATATTGATCCACCGCTCCTTCAAATCCGAAAAGCTTGGTGGTCGATTCACAATGGGGTCACCTAGTTGCAGGTTACATGTTGTGCACTGAATTGGATCTGCACACCAGGTTCTCCCTATTGTGACTTCCTGGTGTGAAACCCAATCATCCCCAAACTCGTTCCCTGTACCAGCACCCTTCATAACTGGCCACGCCTCCTAAAAAAAAGCTTACGAAAAAAGAAAAAAAATATTAATATTTATAAGGATAAGTTTGGGGTGCCTTTCAAGAATGCTTGTTTAAAGTCACTGAGCTTGAACTTGTATTTTCTTCTTTATCAAGTGAAATAGGGGGAACTTGCACCCCTTGATCCTATAAGAGGATCCTTATCCCTTTCAATCGTCGAAATGAAGCTATCTAGATATTGGTGAAGAACCTCTCCATCGCTTACCTCATTTCCCTTTTCATTGGTCAATGTGGTTTATTGCTTAACCTTGAGGTGAGCAGGGCTAACTCTTCCCTTGCATCTGTACTTAAACACAGTCTCCCCACGAATTGAAAATAAGTATTTGAGAGCCATACCTTTCAAAGACTTCTTGAGTGAGAATCTTTGTTTCTCAGTCCTTATACAAGAGTTCTCCTTAGCCGGCTTCTCCTTCATTTCCTCGGTCGTTTTCTTGAACAAGTTGCTTAGGCAGATTCCGTCAAAGATCTCCCCATCGTGACAGATTACCAGGGAATGGTCTTCCTTTTTTTCATCAGATCCATGAACCTTAAGGAGTGGGCATAATCTTCGTTATCGTCTTTGTGGTTGCTTGGTGTGAACCGCATTATCTTGTTCTTGCTCAGAAAAATCTCCACAATGCCGCTCCTGCAGTCGATCACACAGCCAGCTGATGCTAGAAAATGTATTCCCAGTAGAAGCATTTCCTTGGCATCTTGATTCATCTCCATTACTAGGAAGTCCGATGGGAATAAGACATTGTCAATCCTCAGTGGAACGTCTTCCAGAATCCCTAGTGTCTTCCTTACACTTCCATCGCCTAAGGCCAATGATCTCCTGCTTTCCGTAAAGCTATTGTAACCAAGACACATAACCGTGGAAAGAGCATATTTGATCGAAGTTTTCCAAGTAGTCAAGAGGGTCTTCAAGTGGTAGGCCGAAAAACCGGTTCCCTTGAACCATATATATGAGACCGCTCTTGCTTTTGAAATGATTGTTGGCCATGGAAGGTGATTGAACGTCGTGACGGTTTGCATATTTGTTTGGTGCGTCGCCAACTCCGATTTGATGAGCTCTCCTATGGTGATGCAGAGCATGAGCATTCGCTTGAGGTGGGGCACCAGCCTTGGGTTGTGGTTATGCATCAGTCTCTGCCTGTTGTGGTGGTGGTGTGGGATCTCGTGGTAGAAGTGGGTTAGGAATCCCAGCAACATTCGGAACAGGTTGTCCGAGGTTTGGTGGTGGGATAATCAGTTCATTAATCGTGTTGGTGTTGGGATTTGCTCCCTTGCTTCGGGAGGATTGTCGTACCGATCATTCAAGCCTTTCGATTTCTAAGACTGGTGGTAGGAGATTTTGGTTGCCGTGAGATCTGTGGTTCATTTAAGACCTACAAGCAAAAAAATCATAAGAAAAAGGATGAAACTTTGTTAAAGAAAAATAAAGATTTGTCCTATAGATAATTAAGAACCAAAATGATCAATCTTGTTTCCCTAATGGCAACGGTTCCAATTGATACTTGCTTTTTAAGAGCTATATGATCAATACACAAATGACTATAAACTATTGCAGTATAGTGTTATGGGGTTATCAATCCATTAGAGAAGGGGTGATATAATTCGATTGTTATTAACTATCTTAAGTCAAATAGAAAATAGAAGAGAATGAGAGATGAACTCTAAACTACCAAGAAAATAGTCTTTGGGAAATCAAAACTCAAAGATGAGCTCAAATGAAGAGAATCGTTGAACAATCGTTGCTATGAACAAGTACAGATTCAACTTTAGATGATATAAACAGCAAAAAGAATACTTGGATTAAAATAAACGATTAAGCTAAGAAAGGAATAAACTTGCGATTAAAGAAGAAGTCTTGATGGATTTTCATCAGATAATGAGGTTCTCGAACTGTTAATCTACTCGGTTAAGAACTCAACAAGACAAAAAGCTTGGAGTTGATTCTTTGGTGAAAGGGATTGTAGAAAGACCATCCTACATTAATAGGCAAATGTGGAAAATCAGGGAGTTCTGCACCGGATTGGTCCTGTTTCACATCTCATTGCTTCCCGAGTAGACACCTTTCCTTGACCTTCTTCTTCCAGCGTTGTTTCTCTTGCCTAGCTTGCACCTCTCTATATCTTGGTCACCTGAAAAGAACCCCACAAATGCATGATAATGCAAGTCCTAATCTTATGCAACATAAGTCTAAAATGAGATAAAACTTTAGGAAAATATGCAAAATGCACCTTAACTATCATGAATGGAGTATAAAACGCAGAGGAATCATGTCCAAACACAAATAATGTGATACCCTCTAGTCACATTAGTAGGTTTCAGGAAAAAATCAAACAAAAGACTGATGCAATAACAAATATGAGACTGATTCAATAACAAAAGTGTAACAAATGCCATGAAAAATTCGACACCATAGGCATGACAAAAATAAAACAAAAACAATGAATAATTTAAGAACATAACAAAAGGCTCATGACAATTCTGATACCATAAGAAGACAAAAAAGGAGCTTCTCTTCTATGATTGCCAGTCAAAAAGTAGCTACCTAAATCTACCCTTCATCCACTTGCTTTTCAGAAGGTAATCCACTTGACTACATGCGATTTTCCCTTATTAAAACATTTGAAAACAACCTATATCAGATCTTGTGACTAAAGAAGACTGATTTTCTTATAAAATCCCAAAACACAAATATAACTCGTTTCAATCTTTTTGCACATGATCGAGAATTATGACCAGCTCCACCACACTTTTTACAATGAACTGTTCTCCTCTGTCCTTCTGTTTCTTATGTATAAAATTATTTTTTCCATCTGTATCTTCTTACTCCTCTTCTTATATTTTGTTTTCTTCGACAGAGACTCGTTTTTTCCTTTCGTTCGTTTCTGTTTCTTACTCTTCTTCTTCTCTCCAGGTTGAGGTGGTTTAGGAGGTTGATTCACTAACAGTATTTCAGCTCTTGCCCAGTAGTATGCACCTCTAATTAGGATCATATCATCATTATATGTCTCTCTCCAACGAGATGTCAAGAACCAGTCAGATAAATAATCATCTGGATCAAGGTTTTTCTTCAATATCATTGCATAAGTATGCTCACATGGGATCCCAGTCATGTTCCATTTACAACAAGTGCATGACTTACCTGTCATGTCTACCCTCTCTGATTCAGGACCAAGCTCTACTTCAAACTTGCCACTAGTGCCTGGCCAAACTGTTTACTTAAGAGCATCTTCATGCTCTTCATCAAAGACTTGTTGGACATATGGTGTAAATTATGCTCTGTATCTAGAAGCCACATTTTTTCTCTTTGAAATCCTGGTCATTGCTAGTCTTCTAATCAACTCCAGCATTGGAATAATTGGTCCATCTCTTATTTTGCCGATGCTATTGTTGAATGATTCAACCGTGTTATTCTCAACATCTTCACAACATTTCCCATCGATTTTTGAAAAATGCTCTACACCAGCTCTCCAGGTTTGATTTCATAACATCAATGTAGACATCTTCATCATAGTCTCTCAGTCTTTGAAAATTCATCTCATATTGGTTTTCATTGCAACCCCATGCCAAGTGCTAGATAAAGGGTTTCATCTCCAACTTTTTTTCATGATTAGCCTTCAAGTTACCATAAATGTGTCTAACATATTTCCTATGTTCAGCTTGTGGAATCTCTAGTGCAACAGCCTTTATCAATCCTTGGAAAAGACCAATGTCCAAAAAGCAATACACATCACATAACCAAAAAATGAGCTAGACATAAATCCATCATTAAAATCACTTTCTTGTACCTTTTGTCGATCTGTAGTTATGATATAACCGCCTCCATCTTTAAGATCCAAGTCAAACTTCAACATGTTGATGGACCTCATCCAATTGATATCATTCTCCACTTGTACTATAACCCATGCTATTAGATAAATTTTATTACACGCACCTCTACCCATAGCAACCAATAACTGACTTTTGAGTGTGCTTTTGAAAATGTAATATCCAATCCTATAAGTGGACGACATGTCTCCTTTCAAGATCTTTTAATGATATGAAAGCACAAGTAAAACTGATCAAAGAGGTCTTCACCATCAGGTCATTGGATTGTTTCAAGTGCCACAGTAGATTCTTTATTTGATGTAGTGATCTCTGCACAATAGCCTCAAATTTTTGCGAATTGAAATGTGGTAGCACTGGAAAAAGTTTGTAGATGCCACAAAATTTCCATCTCCTCTTCTTCTAATCGTCCAGTCTGCTCTGTGTCGATGAACCAGTACAACATCTTTGTCGTCGCTGTCATTTTTAGGAAAATATTATGTCATACCGTAGCCTTGTACCTGAACTTAGCTACAACATATTCAATCTCTAAGTAAAACCTATCTATCACTTCTTCATCACCTTCTTCGTCACTTTCTTCTTCGTTGGATTCTTCATTAGAAGCATAATTTGCGCCACTTGAATAACTCTCCCCTGCCAACATCATTCGAATTCGTTCTCTCTCATCTGAGTTGTTATCTTCACTGCATAAAAATAAATTCAATGTCCAAATCGAATTGTGTTCGAAATCAAAGTTTACAATTCGAATCAAACAAATTATATAAATTTATAGGACTGAATCGAATCAATTACCTCATTGTAGCCCTTGATTGTGAGATCTCTATACAATGCTGAAATTTCCAATTGCAAATTTAGGGTTTGGAATTGGGAAGTTATGTCGGGTTCTTGTTTGGGATGTTGGGATTTTGATTTTCGATTAGTCAAAGCTTCCAGTATGACTAGAGGGTTTCACATTATTGTCTACAATGTGGTGGGTCGGTTTCGTTTGTGTAATCGGGTCATAAGAGAATGATTTACGGTTTAGAATTGATTTTAATCTGGTTTAATATGGAATTAGACAGAAAACATTAATAATTCACGAGGGTGGGGTTAGACTTGATTTTGAAAGTCTGTGTGGATACGACTTGACAAATGTCTAGTTGTGTGGTTTGGGCAAGAGGATCAAGTTTTGTGTGGATACACCCTTAAACAATAGTTCTTGTGTAGCTACACCCCAACGTCTATTATAAGATTTTACATATCCATTATTTGGGTTTATAAATATATTTAAATTATTTATATGAGTTAATTATTCATTTATATGTTTTAGAAAGCCTTATAAAACTTTGGCAAACTTTATAGGGAAAAGAAGGAGGTAAGGTGGATGAGGAGAAATGGAAAAATGAAGTAGATCACGAGAAGAAAAAGAAGAGATTTGTTTATTAAGGTTATAATATAATTTTATCCTTAATGAACAAGTGATTTTTGCAAGGAATTTAGGTGAGTGTAGTTTTGAAAAAATGTATTATAAATATGGTATTTTCCCAAAAATTTTCATTTGTTAATAAGATTCTATCCATATAAAATTGGGTAATTAGTCAATGCTATGATGGCATACGGCTAGACATTAAAACGTATTTGGAGAATTTCATAGATGCACTATTTGATGTACCACTTTTCATAAATACAATTTAATGACATGCATTTTCAATTTTATACTTTTTAATGGTTAATGACTAAAATAACCCTGATAAAAAAATTTCCACTTTGTTAGTGATGATCGCTTCATTTTCTGGATAGATTTCGAGTTTTGTCATTCTCGATTTTACAAGGGTTTACAAATTTGAGTTTTGGATCTGGCAATAAGATAAGAATTTTGCATTTTATATGAGTTTACAAATAATTTATAAAATTTTATATGTCATTTATAAGATTTTATATATCAGTTATATGGGTTTATAAATATATTTATATTATTCATATGAGTTAATCATTCATTTATAAGTTTTAGAAAGCCTTATAAACTTTGGCAAACTTTTTGGATAGAAGAAGAAGGTGAGGTCGAGGAGCAGGAGGGGAAATATGAGGTAGATGACGGGGAAAATGAGATGAGATTAGTTTGTTTTTTATTAGTTTATTAAGGGTAGAATATTTAATTATCCTTAATGAATAAATATATATTTGCAAGAAATTTATGTGAGTTTAGTTTTGAAAATGTGTATTATAAATGTGGTATTTTTTTTTTAAAAAAATCATTTATCCATATGATTCTATCCATATACAATTGGGTAATTAGTCAATGCTATAATAGTAGAGGGCTAAACACTAAAAAGTATTGGAAGAATTTCATAAATACACAATTTGTGGTACCATTTTTCATAAATACACTTAAGGAAATGCATTTTCAATTTTACACTTTTTTAATGGTTAATGACTCAAATTACCTTGATAAAAATTTCCCATTGATACAGATGATCGTCTTGTCTTCTAGATAAAATTAGAGTTTTGTATATTTTGGGTTTCTGTAAGGGTTTATAAATTTGAGCTTTGGATCTTCTATTAAGATAAGAATTTTGCATTTTACATGGATTTATAAAATAGTTTATAAATATTTATAAATCATTTATAAGATTTTATATATCACTTATAAAAATTTATAAATATATTTAAATTAATTATTGTAACACCGTCTCATCCTCACTCTACAACGGTGTGCCACCAAATTTGACTTATATCTCAAATAGTCTAATTAATAAAACCTGAACTTTATTTCTGGAAATCAATAATCCAATAAATCTAATCACTGAAATAACTCGAATAAATCATAAAATAATTGTTTAAATTAAAATTTGAAATGAAAACATAAAAATCCCATAATATAGCACCCAGTCTGATGAACATCTACTTACTCGTCTGTCTCATCTGAAAAAGAAAAAAGAGGGGTGAGTAACAGGGGAGTCATTCAGTGAGGCTGGGATGCTAAAACCCAGAAGACGCAGTTCTAGTCATAGCACTCCAAATACGGTAAAAGAAACTGAACATGAGTAAACACGGCACCTAAAGCACCCAAAAAGCAACCAATGATCCTATTGACGGCTACAGTGACCGACAGCACCCCCCACACCCAGCCCCTCTCCCCCCCCCCCCCGAAGAGGACAACATGGAATAAATGTCCAATGGCACCACCCATGGACGATTATCGATCTCTGAAGACACTAGAAAACATATCGACTAACCTGCCCAGAAACATCTCACACACAACACGCGACACAAGTACAAAAGTCAGTCTATGTACCCCTGCAATCCTTATCGTCTAACATACTCGACTAACTAAATAAATAAACATGTATAAATGAAACAGTTAACATTTTAATGTACAATCAATGAGTTGAATCATCTATATTTATAAGTCCAATTTACAAACAAAACTATATAGACTCGATCAGAGAAACATATCATATATAGTTTTAAATTCCATCTCAGAAGTTCTAAAACGGAATTCTGTGGAAAAGCCACCCTCACCTTAGCCTTAACCATGAAGAACAATAATATTTTGTATGCTCTAAAGCTCCAGATTGGTTCTCATTCAACAGAAAGTTAGACCTACAAGTCAAGAAGCTCCCTGCAAAGATTCAGGTCAAACAGGCCACGTTTGCTTAACCAAAAATCACATCTCAAGGGATTAGTCGCGGATCAGCACTACACAAACAAGCTTCGGAAACATGGATACAACTTTTTATGCATACCTCCGATTGGAACGAACTTGGTCTCTTTTGAAAGAAGACATTCGGGGCTTTCCGACGATAGATTGATAGTTCTGTGGATCCCCACAGTTGGATGGGAAATATTCTTGAAAGGTGGCTGCAGAATGATGATGCAGATCCAACACTGCGCCCAACATGCTCTAAGAAACGATCACAACTTTCATTATACAGATCCGAATGATAAACCGCTTGCGGCAGTATATCAATGAACGAGTCAAGAGTATACCTACCAAATTTTAGATCAATTGGATTAGTTTTATTAGTTTGATTCTCTCTTCTCCCAGAACTAATCGGATCTACCTTTTAGGTCTTTCTTAGTGACTCCGGTGGATTTTCCTTCGAGGTGGGTAATCAACGGTTCGATTTCAGCAGGGTTTCGACGCGACATAATTTTTGTAAGAAAAAAAAATAAGAAGAGGCTATTTATAGGGGAGGAAAACCTAATCTAATTTGGCCTAAATGGGCCCAATGATTTGGGTCGTTACATTTATATTAGTTAATCAATCTTTTATAAGATTTATAAAGCCTTATAAAACTTAAGCTAACTATATGGGGAGAAGAAGAAGGTGAGGTCAAAAGATGAAAAAGGGAAAGAGGAGGTAGATCACGGGGAGAAGATGAAGATGCTGGTTTTTTTTGTTATTAATTATTGAGGTAGAAAAGTCATTTTACCCTTAATGATAACAGTATTTTTATCAGGAATTTACGTGAATGTAGTTTTGAAAAAATGTATTATGAATGTGGTATTTTTCAAAATATGTTTTTTATAGTGATAATTCTTTTACTCTAATTTAAATATTGAATATTGCAAATTTCGTTTCTCACATTAGACAAAATTATTGATATTAACCAATTAAATTTATGAAATATTTTTGAATAAAAATGAGAAACATAGAAGTAGCTGTCAATATACACCAGGCCCGGCTCTAGGTATAGGCCAACAGTGCATTTGCACTGGTCCAAAAATAATCTTCAATTCTTTTGTTAGAAATTTGGGTCTGTTTAAAAAAATTTAGGGTCCTTTTTTATAAAACCTTCCAAATTGTTCATATAATATTGAATTTGCATAAGGCCCATAAAAGTAAAAAGACGGATATACACTATATATTCCAATTATATAAATTAATTTAGTTTTCAAAGATTATGCAAGAAAGATTAAAAGGAACCTTTAATAGTTCACATCATCACCAGTACACTTTTCATTTTCCACATATTTTATATATGTTGATACAAAGAGCTATATAAATTAATAATCATAAAAATGGTCTAAAATATCAAATTACATAAATGACTTGGACTGTGAGGAAATTTTGAAATATACCATCTTACTATTGAATAATCTTGAACTGCGTATAGTGAAATCATAAGAGAGGGTTGAATCGTAAGATTGAATCATTACGAGAAAATCAGAAAAAATCTACAAACCTCTAATAGATAAAGGGAAGAGTCTGATTGCTAACAGAAAATGTAGCTATAAGAAAAAAGATACTATAATGACTATCAATCACCAAAACTATTATAAAAATTTGTTAAAAGAAAATGTGAACAGTTCAAATAGGTAGAATAATAAAAGTTGTTAGAATTTTTTCCTTAATATTTTAGCTACAAAATCTAATAATTAAAAAAGTAGATTTACCTAAATTCTAGTGGTCTGCTGGATTGCCTATTATCATAGATGATAAAAGAGTTTCTATATAAATAGAGCATCTGGCAAATTTATTTGCACTCAAGAAGAAGATAAAAAATGTGATCAATAAAATAGAAGAGGGAGAAACATCGAGAAACGGATGATATATGGCAGATGTGCACAACGGTATAGCAGATATGTTATGGGAAACTTTCGGTTGATTTTTTTTACTTATTTTGGTGCTTTGTATAAAATAGATAAAATATGTGTGTAATAGGTTTTTTTTAATCAAAAAGACAACTATATTGTAATAATAAATAGATTTAAATTTTTCTTTTACAAATATTAAAAATGATCATAAATTAAATGCTTTTTTAATATATTAACTAAAATTTATATTCATGTTTCGAATATATACATAATATTATTGTTATTTCTTGATTTAACATTGTATATATCATATGTTTTTTAAAATAAATTAAAAAATAAAATATATTTTTATCATAAATTTTTTATTTTATAATAGTATTAGGAAATAAAAAACTAAATTATTTTAAAAATTTATATTCATGTTTAGAATATATACATAATACTATTGTTTTCCCTTGATTAAACGTTGTATATATCATATGTTAATAAAATAAATAAAAAAATATATTTTTATCATAAAATTTCCATTTTATAATAGTATTATGAAATAAAAAAAACTAAATTATTTTAAAGACAAATTTTGCATATTTTATAATTTTATTATCCATATTGAATTATTTTCTTACTCTTTTAAATTAATTTAATATAATTATTATTTATATTTCTACAATCTACTTTACAAAATGAGAGTTTTCTCTCCATATAGAGTGCCACATCAGCAAACTAATTCTGATACATGTCCACCTTAACTTTTTTTCCTGTCAAGAGAAAAAAAAATCACTATATTATTAACTTTCTTTTTTAAAGTGGAAGTCTAGTGTTGGAAAGCCCATTATTAAAAGCAACTCATAATATTTCCTTATTTTTTTCAAAAATCTGTCCACTATAGTATGAATAGAGACGCACATAATACCAAAACTTATCGTGTTTTTTTAAAAGAAATAAATAGATTCTAACCTGCACTCGGGAATATATTTTTGATAAATTTAAAATTTAATTAATAAACATCTACATTTTAATTTTAATTTGCTTAATTTTTTAAATTTGATTTTTCTGATATATATTTATTTTAAATAATATATTCATAGATTGAAAATTGTAGATGTGTTAGCCATTTTATTTTTAATTTAGATGAGTTATAATAAATAAAAAACCAGCCCAATAACACATAATCAGCATTTGATATTTTAAAATATTTTAATGGTAAATGATACAAAAAAACAAGTAATATCTTCAAAGAATACAATACAAATACACAATGGTATTGAGTTTGTAGAAAAAAGGCAAAAAAGTATAAATAGAAAGATTTCGAGAGCAAAAAAAAAGACAGCCTTAATTTCAATATAAATATTTATATATCCACACAAATAGGTTAGGACAAAAACATATAACTATCTTCAAATAAATTTACAAAAAATAGGAAAAATAAATTAAATTCTAAATGTAAAATGACCCCACAAAAAATTGATGATTGAGCCAAAAAAACAGATAAAGTAAAACATTATACATAATAAAACGATTAAATATGATAAAAAAACAGATAATTGATTAAAAGGGAAAAAGAATAATAAGAAAACAAATAATAAAAACATAAGAAAATAAAACAAATATGAACTATTCGCGCGTATGCGCGGATTCAAATAATATGCTTAAGAAAAAAAACGATCATAATTATAGTAAAAATTAAAATTAAAAAATCAGTAGATGAAAAAATTATCCACAAACACAATGAAAAGAAACAATATTATATTTAAAATGACAAAAAGACAAATTCAAGCTAAATATTTATATAAAAAAATAATCGATGATGAGGATAAATTACTTTATCTGCTATCAGAATCAGATGCATAAAACCTATTATATGCTATCAGAATCAGATGCATAAAACCTATTATATGCTTTCCAATACGAAACGTCTTGGGATGCTGAAAAGTGCAGCTAGCGATGTGAGACGTTGCCAAGCCTAAGAATATGCCGACTTAGATATTTTCTGACGGGCTTGAGCTTGATTCGTGGCCCAACTTCTCAGCACGCCGTTGTTTCATCTTCTCTATATCAGCTCACCATCTTGTTTAAGCTCCTTTCTCCTGTTTTGTGGTTAGTTCACTGATATGAGGCGATTTTACCTCATTACAACCTTTGTTTTGCAGCTTTTATCGAGTCTTTTTAATCTTTATCGAGTCGTTTCAGGTCACTAAGGAGCTATAAGCGAAGATATGAGGAATTGGAGCCTCTCGAGCAGAAAGGAGTCGGAATGAAGGAAAAGAACCCGAGTTTGAAGATTATCACACTATGGAGCACCTGCTCCCCTTCAGAGCACATGCTCCATCCATCCAGAACAGATATGGAAACTCCACTTACCTAGTTTTGGGACGCGAGGAAGGAAGAAAAGGGAGAGCCGTCGCCGCCTACATCTTATCTGAGATTTTCGATGCCTATCTTCTGAGAGACACATACTTTTTGATAAGAATTTTGAGAATTTTTTTACTTGTAAGATTTGTAGAAAAATCTCTGCCACACTTGAGAAGAATTCTGAACCTTTATCATTTCTATTTTATATTTCATGGATTCTCTTTCACTTGTTGCTGTGTTTTCCGATTTCATGTCTGAGTAGATCATCTAGTTAGATCAAGGATTTCAATGGTATTCATGAGTTGATGGGTTGAACACAAATAGGGATTTGAATAGATTGTCTTCACCAGTTATTAGTCTTAATGCATGAATTGAACTGATCACTTAATTCATGATTTTAGGTTAATCATCTATTCATCAAAAGT
Organism: Iljinskaea planisiliqua; assembly: GCA_900108845.1. Lineage (NCBI taxonomy): Eukaryota > Viridiplantae > Streptophyta > Magnoliopsida > Brassicales > Brassicaceae > Iljinskaea > Iljinskaea planisiliqua. The sequence continues at coordinate 5,119,038 of FNXX01000014.1, forward strand.
GTAACAGATTGCAAGAAGAGACTTTGGTGAGCAGTTTGTCCTTAGCCAACGACAGTTGATGTTAAAGCAAATTGTGAGCATATCGAACCCGTACAATAATGGTTGTCTGCGATTTTAGGACAAAACGACAGTTTATGGTTCTAGGTTGTTAGATAAAGTTGTTGATGCCACGACAGTGGGTTGATATTATTTCTATGTTTGAGCTCAAGACTTGCGCATGAATGTCCCCTGAATAGTTGTTCGACCCTTACTCTGAATTTCCTGCGAAAATACCTTGGTCTAACGCTTGTTTTAATTGAATTTGAATCATTGTTTAAATCTGTCACTTGTTTCACAAACAACAAAACCAACTTGCTTTCTTAGCTTTGCTGAAAGACATGGGCGACAGAGGCAATACTGAAATGGCAGCTGAGCTGCAAAGACTTTGTCAAGAGATGGAGCAACTGAGACAACCGCGGCGGCAACAGCCTGCGATTGGAGATAAGGACAATCCGCATGCCTTTTATCAAAATAGATCTGTGATTGTCCCACCCACAATTCAGAGGAAAGACTTTGAGATCAAGCCTCAAATGATCACTTTGGTGAGGCAGCATTTATTCCATGAGTTGCCTGCAGAAATTCCGATGGACCACGTCGAAAATTTTGAAGAAATCTGCAGCACGACTGGTTCAAATGGAGTGCCTCACGACTTTCTGAAGTGTAAGCTGTTCCCATTCTATTTGGCGGACAAAGCTTCACGCTGGCTTAAGTCATTACCACCTGGGTCTTTGACAACATGGGCTGAGTGTATATCAGCATTTTTGGATCACTTTTACACCAAGTCCAAGACCGCAGCTTTGAGGAACAAGATATCCTCATTCCAGCAACATTCCGGAGAAGCCTTTTGTGAGGCTTGAGAAAGGTTCAAGGAGTACAGAAGAGAGTGTCCTCATCATGGGTTCACTGATGGACAAATTCTGGGCACCTTCTATTATGGTGTTGATTGGGATTACCGGAATGCTCTGAATGCAGCCAGTAATAGCGATTTTATGACAAAGTCCAAGGAGGGTGCTTTTGAACTGATTGAGAAGTTGGCTGCAAGTTCCAGCAGCAAGTCTCCTGAAAACTACAGAACAAGGAAAATCAGTAGTGTGGAAGCTCAAAAGATTGATGAGCTCACAGCCAAGGTGAACCTTTTGCTAAAGGGGAACCAAAACATAGTCTATTTTGTTGATGAGAATGGAGAATCACCTCTATCTAAGGGGTTTGAAGATGACCAGGATGATAATCAGCTGGAGGTCAACTATGTGAATGTGCAAGGGTTTGTGCAAAATCGTGGATTCAATCAAGCTTATAGGAGCCACCCCAACTTGTCGTACCGGAGCACCAATGTGGAGAACCCACACGATCAAGTATACCCACAACAACAAGGGAGCCAGAATCAGCTATCTCAGAATATGGGGTTTCTGAAAAGGTACTCTAACAATTCACAATGGAAGCAGTTCATCACCAATCAGGGGCAAAATCGCTTCCAAGGAGGACAGCAAAAGTCATAATATACTAACATGCAGACTTCTTCAAGTTCTGCAAACACCTCCCAAGATGATTTGAAGAACCTTATGCAGCAGCTGTTGCTTAATCAACAGAAGTCATCCTCAGAAATCAATGCTAAGGTTGATCACATGTACAGTAACATGAATGGAAAGTATGAGGCTGTGTGGACTCACATGAAGAAATTGGATGTTCAGGTTGCACAAACTGCAGAAGCTGTCAAGAGAACACCTGGAACTCTTCCTGGGAAGCCTGAAAACTCAAGAACTGAATACATCAATGCCATTGAATTGAGAAGTGGGAAGACACTTCAGGTACCTGCAACACCAACTCAGAAGTCGGAAAAAGGAAAGGAGATAGCAGAGGAGCACCTGCTCCAGGCGAAGAAAACTCAAAGGAGCATCCCTCAACGTCTGGAGCACCTGCTCCGACTCCATCTCAGTGTGCTCCAGACGGAGATTTTACGATGGAGCACCCCAACCCAACAACAGAGCACATGCTCCATCAGGGTGCTCCACTCGCACCTGCAGAAAAACCTGCAGCAGCTCCAAAAAGGGTTTACAAACCTAAGGTGCCCTACCCAGTCCCACCTAAGAAATCCCGTAAAGACCTAGAAGAGGCTAAATGTAAGGAGATGCTTCAAGACATAACCATCAAAATTCCATTGGTTGATGCTGCCCAAATGATGCCCTCTTTGAAGAGGTACATAAAAGGATTGTTGGTCGGAAGAGTAGCAGACGATGAGGATGTGATGCTGGTTTCAAAAGACTGCAGTGTTGTACTGCAAAATAAAGTACTCAGGAATATGGGTGATTCAGGGAGGTTTGTTCTATCTGTGCAGTCAGACCAAATATCTTTGCTTGCTTTCTCTGCGATTTGGGTTCAAGTGTAAATCTTATGCCATACTTTGTGGCTAAGAGACTGGATCTCACCAAGTTCAAGCCGACAAGGATCTCTCTGGTTTTTGCTGACAGATCAAGAAAGCTGCCCGTAGGAATTCTTGAAGACTTACATGTGAGGATAGGGAACACACTAATCCCTGCTGATTTCGTGGTTCTGGAACTTGATGAAGAACCAAGAGACCCTCTTTTTTTGGGTAGACCGTTCCTCTGCACAGCAGGTGCAATAATTGATGTAAGGAATGGAGTGATTGATCTCCAACTGACAGATATTGTGGTGAAGTTCGAAATGGATAAACTGCTAAAAAGACCCATGCTGGATGGTCAGACTTTCACCATTGAAGGTGATGATGCAATCTCAGACCAAATGGTTGAAGAGGTTCTATCCAATAATCCATTGGAGGTTGCATTGACTATGGCCGAAAGAAAACATGGTTTTCTGAGCGAGGATGCTTGATGGGTTTGCAAAGATGCTGGATTCAAGCCTCGGTTTGGAAAGGATGGTAGCTTACATGAGTCTAGAAGAAGTGCAAAACTCGACTACAGAAGACAATAATGGAGCACCTGCTCTGAATTTAGGAGCACCCGCTCCGAAGTCAAGTCTTGTCGATGGCCCTTGGAGCGAGCTGAAAGCTCCCAAGCTTGAGCTGAAAACACTTCCTGTCGGGCTAAGGTACACATTCCTTGGAACAAACTCCACTTACCCTGTGATAGTAAACTCTGAGCTGAACAATGTGGAAGTTGCTTTTCTTTTGTGTGAGCTAAGGAAGTATAGAAAGGCATTAGGATACTCACTTGATGATATCATTAGAATCTCTCCTGATCTTTGCATGCATAGAATATATCTAGAAGATGAATCGATGAGCTCTATAGAACATCAAAGGAGGTTAAACCTGAATTTAAAAGATGTTGTTAAGAAGGAGATAATGAAACTTCTAGAGGCTGGTGTAATCTATGATATTTCCTATAGTACATGGGTTAGTCTTGTTCATGTAGTTCCTAAGAAAGGTGGTATTACTGTGATTAAAAATGATAGGAATGAACTGATACCAACTAGGACTGTAACTGGCCATAGAATGTGAATAGATTATCGGAAATTGAATGCTGCAACCCGTAAGGACCATTTTCCTTTGCCCTTTATTGATCAAATATTCGAAAGACTGGCTAACCACCCATACTATTGCTTTCTAGATGGTTACTCTGGTTTCTTTCAGATCCCAATCCATCCGGATGACCAGGAGAAGACGACATTCACATGTCCTTATGGCACCGTCGCCTACAGGCGAATGCCGTTCGGCTTGTGCAATGCTCCAGCTACATTCAAGCGGTTCATAATGTTCATTTTTACTGACTTCATTGAAGACATTATGGAGGTTTTCATGGACGATTTCTCTGTCTATGGAAGCACTTTTCTGTCTGTTTGTCGAATTTGTGCAGGGTATTTCAACGATGTGAAGAGAAACTTCTGGTTCTGAACTGGGAGAAGTGCCACTTCATGGTGAGTGCTGGGTCATCGAATTTCAGAGCAAGGTATTGTGGTGGATAAGGCGAAGATAGAGGTTATGATGAGCTTACAACCGCCTACATCTATCAAAGGAATCCGCAGTTTTCTGGGTCAAGCTGGTTTCTACCGAAGGTTTATCAAAGAATTTTCCAAGATAGCGAGGCCTCTTACACAGCTGTTGTGAAAGGAGGCGAAGTTTGAGTTTGATAGCGCCTGCCTAGAGGCTTTCCACACAACCAAAGGAGCATTGGTCAGTGCTCCCATTATGCAACCACCAGACTGGGAGTTGCCATTCAAAATCATGACAGACGCAAGTGATTATGCAGTTGGTGCAGTTCTGGGTCAGAGGAAAGACAAGAAGCTGCATGTCATATATTATGCAAGCCGAACTCTGGATAAGGCTCAATGCAATTATGCCACCACGGAGAAGGAACTTCTAGCGATTGTTTTTGCCTTTGAGAAGTTTCGGTCTTACCTTGTTGGGTCAAAAGTAATCGTGCACACAGACCATGCTGCACTAAAGTACTTGTTGACTAAGAAGGATGCCAAGCCAAGGCTCCTAAGATGGATTCTTTTGCTACAAGAATTCGATCTTGAAATTGTAGGCAAGAAGGGAGTTGAGAATGGAGTTGCAGATCATCTATCTAGGATGAAAATAGAGACAGAGATGCCTCTAGATGACAGCTTTCCTGAAGAGCAAGTTTATGCTATAAGTGTGTACCAGGTCGTGGAGCCCCTGCTCCGTTTCGGAGCACCTGCTCCACCCGATTTCTGCAGCCAAATCGATATGTCACTGCACACGAAGTTACCCTGGTTTGGAGAGATAGCCAACTACGTAGCTGCTGAGCAAGACCCCAAGGGATTTGTGGGTAACAAGAAAAAGAAGTTCTTGAAGGATATAAGGCACTACTTTTGGGATGAGTCTTACCTCTACAAGCATTGCACAGATGGAGTTTTCAGAAGATGTGTAGCTGAAGTGGAAATTCCAGAAATCTTATACCACCGCCACGGTTCCCCCATATGCTGGACATTTTGCCACTTTCAAGAAAGTCTCTAAGGTGCTACTGGCAGGATATTGGTGGCCAACTATGTTCAGAGATGCCCATCGATTTGTGTCTACATGTGATTCATGCCAAAGACAAGACAATATAAGCAAGAGGAATAAAATACCGCAGAACTTCATCCTGGAGGTTGAAGTCTTTGATGTGTGGGGGATTGACTTCATGGACCATTTTCATCATCTTTCGGAAATGAGTATATCCTAGTGGTTGTGGACTATGTGTCCAAATGGGTAGAAGCTTTGGCAAGTCCCACAAATGATGCCGGAGTAGTGATCAAGATGTTTAAATTAATCATTTTCTCAAGGTTTGGTGTGCCTAGAGTGGTCATAAGCGATGGAGGATCCCACTTCATCAACAAGATTTTTGAAACCTTGCTGAAAAAAAATGGTGTAAAACACAAGGTTGCATCTCCCTACCATCCTCAAACCAGTGGGCAAGTCGAAATCTCCAACAGGGAAATCAAGAGTATCCTGCAGAAAACCGTGTGAACAACAAGGAAGGATTGGGCTTTCAAGCTTGATGATGCTCTTTGGGCATATATAACTGTCCATAAGACACCCTTGGGAACAACACCATTTCACTTGGTGTATGGAAAAGCTTGTCACCTTCCTGTAGAACTTGAGTTCAAAGCAACATGGGCAGTGAAGATGCTGAACTTCGATGTTAAGTCTGCTTCAGAAAGGAGGATGATGCAGCTGCACGAGTTGGAGGAAATAAGGCATCTTGCCTATGACAATTCCAAGATATATAAAGAGAGAACCAAGGCCTACCACGACAAGAGAATTCTGACCCGGAATTTCGCTCCAAATGATCAAGTCCTGCTGTTTAATTCCCGGTTGAAGCTGTTTCCCGGAAAGCTAAAGTCAAGATGGTCTGGGCCTTTCACAATCAAGGAAGTCAAACCATATGGAGCTGTGGTGTTGCTGGACACCAAGCCATATCTTGCTGAATCTTACTTCGCAGAAGGAGAAGCCTTTCCCTTAGGCGATCCTCCTCAAGCCTAAATGGCTAGCCAAGTCAAGCTAGTGACTTAAACTAAGTGTTTGGTGGGAGGCAACTCACCGGTAAGAGTCTCTAACTTTGAAATTCTTGTTTCTCTTTATGCTAACTTTTAGTTTTAGTTTTCATCCTATAAAAAAAAAACAGGTTACGTGTGTTTCATTGGTGATCAGATGGAAAAGGAAGAAGGGAGTACCCAAATGGAGCACCCGCTCCGTTCTCTCCCAGGGTGCTCCAGGCGTAAATCACTCGACAGAGCACCTCAACCTCAAACGGAGCACATGCTTCTTTTGGGGTGCTCCAAATTTCCGCGATCAGGTAAGTGATTTGGGTTGGTTTGAATCGGTTTTTACTCGGTTTCAATCAAAAAATCTTTCAATTTTAATTGGTTTTACCCTAAACCAAACCGATTTTCCCAATAAAAAGCAACCCTCTCTCCCCACTTCTTCTTCTTCATCGCGACCCCCCCCCCCCTCTCTCTCCATAGGTTGAATAGACTTCGAAATAGAAACATGCAAATTTTTGGAAAAAGCTTGAAAGTTCATCAATGGTGAAAATCGTGTTGCATGTTGAATTGGGTTTGAGATATGAGTTTTACTCCTTCAATGAATCCTAAATACACACGATTTTATTGTTCATCAATGGTACAAACTTGAATGCCAAAATCGTGTGACTTCCCTTTGTGTAAAGCTCACTTTAAGATGTCTCTTGTGTGTTTTACAGAAAAATGCAGCCCAAGAACGTCCGCTTCACGAACCGGTAAGGAAAGGGAGCAAGTACCTCGGCCCAAGCGGACCCTCGAACTGGGCCCTGAAGGAGAACGTTTTGAGCTCCCGGATGACAGCATCCCCGTGCACTCTGATGAGAAGTGTGACCAAACCGATTGCTTCTACTACAACGTGCTGCTGGGCGTGAAGATAGAGCCCACCCGGTTTATGAGCTCGGATACGTTGAAGTGGCTGGGAATAAAAAAGGAGGTGTCTGAAATCTTCTTCAGCGCCAAGTTCATGGGCTTCGCTCTGGAAACCGAGGTCCTCTACCCCGAGCTCACTCGCCAGTGCCTCGCCACAGCGAGGATTCACTATGTTGACCCTCAGAATCCGGCTGTGGATGAAGCATCTCTCTCCTTATTTGCTGACGGGAGGAAGTATTCCATCACCCCGCTGTGCGCATCTGCGCCAGACTAGTCAGCTGCTCTTTGATCGTGACGTCGGCAACAAGGTACACCTCGATGAGCTCCTCATGCTCTACTATGGCTGCGGGGACTTGGTGGCCGAATCGTATGGAGCACTGCACCCTACGGTGCACCAGGTAAACCTTGGTCTTCAGTTCGCCGAGATGATTGTGGCGGCAAAAGACAGAGCACGCACCGGCGCGACAGGGAAGACCAAGCGCATTGGGAGCCTTCTCCCCACCCTCTTCCAGACCTGTAAGGTACCTCTCGGACATGCTACATGCGTTTCTCAGATTGAGAGGATGGATACAACTCACCTCATCAGCTCGAAGATCCTCCGAGACCAGGACACTTACCAGTTCAAGGGTGTGAATGGTGAGAGACTCTTCTGCAAGCTCCCCCAGCCAGCTATCACCCGCCTCAACTCTGAGTCTGACCTGCGCTTCATGCTGCACCCGGACTTCCTTTGCTTAGACCCTCTCTGGCGTACTCCTTTCGCTACACCCTCCAGCTCTTCCAGAGCACTACCGCCTCACCTGGAGGACGAGGAGACGCCCTGCACCGCTCCACGCACACTGACGCTCCCCTACCACACCATTACCACTCAGGGTGAGTTCGACCTTCCCCTATCTCTGATGAGCCTGATACAGCTTAGTACAAGCAGTGGATGATCGCTTCTCAGCGGAAGAACAACAGTCTCCTACAGTGTATCATGCAGACCTTATCCCGTGGTTGCTGCCACACCACGGCAGCGAGAGACGTCCACACAGAGCAGACGACGGGACCTTCCGAGCAGCCTTCCCGTGGTAGGAAGTGCCAGGGGCGAGACAGGAGCGAGAGTCCCGATGACACCACCCGCTGATTGCCAGTAACACCCCTCTATCACGATTGTATTATTCCATTTTCATTTGTATTTTCTCTGTATCCCGACTTCATATTTACTTTCACACCAGGGACGATGTGAAGTAAGTGTGGGGGAAGGAGTTTATTGCTACTGATTTTTCGTTTAATTTCTTTGGTTTTTGTTTGGATTTTGAGTCAGTTTTTGTCTTTGAGTCAGTCTGTTTTATTGAGTCAAGAACTTGGTTGAGAACTAGGACCTTAATCTATGATGAGATTACACAATTCATGTGATTTTAACCATATCTCTAGTGACCATTGCTGCAGAACTTTGAGTACTCGGACAAGCTGGACCACCATACTCGGATCCCTCTCTTTCCAGAACATCCCACTACACTAAGGTTTCATCGGAAAGACTTTAAACTCTACTTTATCTAGACGTAATTTGAACTGAAAATCTTCTTGTTATGGGCATTAGACTAGGGGAACAAGTTTATATTCAAGACTTCTTATACTTTTCACCACTCATGCTGATCCTGAATAGCTAGCTCATTTTTAGCTAGTACCCACATCTAGCCTAACCTCTTTTTAGACCACTTGCACTCTTGTATTTCATTTCTCATATGTGCAGATATGTGCAAAAAGGTCGGAGAGAAAAGGATTGACACAACCTCTAACTCACTCTTGCTGAAGAAATCGCCAAATGATGAGAATGATTTCCAGGACCACCTGCTCCATATAAGAGTGCACACCCCAAGCAGCAGTGTCTGATCCAGTGCACATGCGCTAGGCCCTTAGAAGTTGAGAAAAGGTTTCGAGAGCACCTGCTCCGAAATGGAGCACCCGCTCCATTCCGCCCAATGAAGAAGACAAGTAAAACATATGACCTGCTGGGGTATATGGGCCGATGGACCAACGTTTTCATGCTCAAAGGACACACATCATGTAAGAACCCTCCTTATCTAAATATATATATATGTATAATGTAAAATGATAAGGAGAGGAGAGTTAGTAACTCGAGGATGTGTCCCTTGGCACCTGTCAATCACAAGGAAAGAAGAGCCGAGATTTGAGGAGTTAGAGTTTTCAAGAGAAGAAGAGTGGTTAGAGGTTGTGGAACCTCAATGAGTTCATTCTCTCTTTCCATTTTGTGCAATATACTACATCCTCTACAAAACTCCAGTAATCCCTAAACACTCTGAAACTCCACCATTAAATTAGCCTCTTTATTCCCTAGCATTATCTCTCCTAGATAGTGTCCATAATGAGAAGTTCACGCCACCCCTTAATTGAATGTTGAGAGCTTATTGTCTGGACAGTGAGCTCTATGTGTTTGTGAATACAAGTAAGGAATTAATAGGGTTTGAGACGATGTTGGTTGGTTTTGGTAAGGATGTGCTACTCTTATTGTAAAGAATGTGGTCTGCAGAATGTGGTTGAATCACGGTTGCTGAGATTTTGAGAGTTCCCGCGTTTTCAAACCTCTCTTCCGCGGCTTAAGCTTGAGTTTATTTGAGGATAAACAAAGGTCTAAGTCCGGGAGAGTTGATATGAGGCGATTTTACCTCATTCTAACATTTGTTTTACAGCTTTTATCGAGTCTTTTTAGTCTTTAACGAGTCGTTTCAGGTCACTAAGGAGTTATAAGCGAAGATATGAGGAATTGGAGCCCCTGGAGCAAAAAAGAGTCGGAATGAAGGAAAAGAACCCGAGTTTGAAGATTATCACACTATGGAGCACCTGCTCCCCTTCAGAGCACATGCTCCATCCATCCGGAACAGATATGGAAACTCCACTTACCTAGTTTTGGGACGCGAGGAAGGAAGAAAAGGGAGAGCCGTCGCCACCTACATCTTATCTTGAGATTTTTGATCCCTATCTTCTGAGAGACCATACTTTTTTATAAGAATTTTGAGAGTTTTTCTACTTGTAAGATTTGGAGAAGAATCTCTACCACACTTGAGAAGAATTCTGAACCTTTGTCATTTCGGTTTTATATTTCTATTTGAGCATGAGCAGGTCGCCAACTTCTCATAAGAGGAAGAGGCGACCTGCGCTTTGTCTATGATGGTCTTCAGATAAGCTTTCCAGGTCGCCCACTCTTTACTAGAAAGAGATGGCGACCTATTCCTATGTCTGAATGGTTCTCGGACAATATTTCAGGTCGCCCTCTCTTTGTTAGAGGAAGATGGCGACCTGATCTTACGTCTGGATGGTCCTCTGACAAGTTTTCATGTCGTCCACTCTTTGTTATAGGAAGATGGCGACTTAGTCTTATGTTCAGATGGTCATCGGACAAGTTTTCAGGTCGCCCTCTCTTTGCTAGATGATGATGGCGACCTGCTCTTATATCTGGATGGTCCTCGGGCAAGTGTTTCGTGGAAACACTCAAAATTTTCGGATCATCAATTTCTGAGGGGTGGGTTTTGACCCCAACAACAAATAATTATTGGTTTTGATAGATAGAACAAACATTTGTTAACTTACCTCGGTTGGAAAACATTATATTATGAACATCTACTTCTATGAGATTAGCCCAACAAAATCACGAACATTAATTACTTAATAACATAAACTAAAGTCAATTTGGAGAATCAGATAAATAAATGTTACAAAATCATTTAAAAATTTTGTGGATGAAAGTTAGTGCCATTGACTCACTAATATAACGATTTAAGCCTATCATGGTGCTATTAATCTAGAATATGAGGTACAACTCCATTTTAACTTTTGAAAAATTGGGAGACATGAAATAAATCAGTGTTTGCCTCATTTTTTCTTTGTGGGAGATTGATACACCTAGGGATGTTAAAATGGGTAAGCCCAACCCATTTAGACCCACCCCATTTAAAGTCTGAACCCGTTTAGACCCATTTAATTCAAGGTCTATTAGGGTTACCCATTTAGGCCCGTGTACCCATTTAGACCCGCGAAAAAATCCCAAAACCCATTTAAACCCGTTTAGTGTTTTTTTTAGTGCAAAAAATAAAATAAAAATTTAAATGGGTTTCGTGGGTACCCATTTACTAAATGAGCTTTTTATTTAGATTAAATGCCCATTTAAAATTCATTTAAAAAGCCCATTTTAACATCTCTAGATACATCAAACTGAAATATTAGTAGAGGTTTGTAAAATTGTATGTAAGAGATTAAACAATAGCAAAGAACATCAAAATTAAAAGATTTTTTTCTCATTGGTTTCTTTCTCTAGAGAGCCAAACAAAAGAAAAAACATTAAATAACAGAAATCTGTTGCGGAATGAATCTTCAGTTAGAGAAAGGAGAAACGCAAAAGGATATATGTTTTCTTTTGCTTAGAAACTTACGTTTTAGAATGAGTTGTGTCATTCGCTTAACCAGAGCACTTCTCTCAATTAAAAACGGAATGACGTAAATCCAACAACCACATGACCAATTCCATCAGAAGACCTGCAGGAAACTATAAACAACAGACTAAGAAACAAAGTTTTATTGAACCAAACACAAATCTGTTTCCGCTTCTTAAGATTGAGAACCGTTTCCATGCTTAATCTCTAATAGTCTTTGGTGTTATTGACATATATTTGAGATTAATGCCACATTGACATATGCCAAACACAAATGTTCAATGTTGTCCCATGATGACTCTTTTAACCCATTATTGAAGCCTGTGGTGGTGGTTGTGATATTCTGGTAATGTCACATGATTTTCAATAAACTTTAGATAATTCTTTCAGATCAATTTTGCTTATTAGTTCAACTATTTCACAATCATGGAGAACCGTATGAATGTGCACAACAGCCTTGCAACTGGCAAAAAGAATAACCTACAAGAACAGAAAAATAATGAAAGACTATTTTAAAAACTCAAAGTAACGTTTTTAAAAAAAAAATTGCGGCTTACTTTTTCAGTAATAACAGGCACATGATTTACTGCAACATAAAACAGAAGTCATCATGTGAAAACAATAATTGGGAATGTCAGCTATTACATAATTGATAATTTGTAATGAAGGAAATCTCATACTCACCTGTGGTGGATAAAGCATAACCTGTAAGTTTCTTTGTCTTCAACGCCAGTTATATAAACTGTCAAATTCTCACCCGCTCCTGCTTGCTCAACTCTATCCTCATCGCAATATATCGAATCGACTTTCACATGTTACTATATTGATCCATAAAAGTCATCACGCAAATGACGGTAATTATATATATATATCGAGACAGCAGGCATATAGAAAATTTAACACGTACCGTGTTTGGCATGATAATCAAGAAATCACACTCCCGAATGCTGCCAGATTCTTATATTCGTCTTTCAGTTTGGTGTGGCTTTGACTAGGCGGTGTATCCATTAACGTGTCGATCACTTACAACTTGGTTTATCCAACTCGGTGGATCTCCCGTATCATGGAAGATGTAGTGTCGCATTCGGAAAGAGCACGAAAACAGGGGCAGACTGATACAGTAAGTGAGAGATCTTATGGTTGAAATTCAGCCGCTGAATGCACTTCTTGATATATATACATTTTTTTTTTTTTACTTTTTACTAATATTTTGGATTTTTTTAATTTATATTCTTTTTTATTATTATTTTTACAATAAATATCAATAAATATCAATAAATTTTCTTTTAATAATATAGAATCTTACTTTTAATTCATATAAATAAATTGTTATAAAATTTTAATAATAAAATATGTTTTTTGGATAATATATGTCAATAGAAATAATTAATGCAGGAGAGAGATTGAACTTAAATCCTTCTTAAAACTCCTATTCAATTGTTGATTACTCCATCCTTGCACAACCTTTGTCTTCCTTGATGATATCCAATCTAGGAAGAAATGCACCACCAAGACTTGATTGTTTTGCTGAATGATATGTCAAGGTAGATAGCCGGTCCAACAGCAGTGCATCTTTTTTTTTTCCTTAATGATCTTCAATCGAAAAACGATTCACTACTGGAACTTGATTCATCTGAACGATACATCAATGTTGTTGGTCTATCTATGACACAATCTTCTTTTTCTTTAACAATCTCTAATTTTTATGAATATACACCACCAAAACTTTATTCTTTACCGAACAATATATTAAGGTTTGTGTACGGTCCATCTTTGGTGCAGCTTTCTTCCTTTTTTGATAATCTTGAAATCCAAGAAAAATTCACCCCATTAACTTGATTCAATGATGAGTGAGATATCAACATTGTTGATTAGTCCATATCCTTAGAACTCTAGTTCAACAACGAATCAAGTACCAAAGTGCATTACTCCTTGGGATTGAAAATCATCAAGGAAGAAGAAAGTTACATTATGGATGGACTGACCAGAAAGTTAATATATGTTAAGCAACAAATCATGTTTTAGTTGTGCATTTTTTTTCCAAAATTAGAAATCGTTACAAATGAATAAAGTTGTGTTATATATGGACTGACCAACAATGTTGACATATCTTTTATTAACGATATAAGTTCAGCTAATGCATCTTTTCTTGAATTAAAGATCATTAAAAAAGAAGAAGGATGCTCTTTTGATGGAGTGGCCATCAACGTAGATATATCGTTCAACAACGAATCAAATTCTAGTGGTACATCTCTTTCTGGATTAGAGATCACAAAAAAAATAAAAAGAAACCTGCACCGCATATGGAGTAACGGATAAATGAATGGGAGTTCTAGAGAGACTTAAGTCAGTTTCTCTTCTACTTCAGTCTAACATTCTCATCTTTAAATTATTACTAGATTATATCCCGCGCTGAGCGCGGAACTAACGTTTTTATAGATAAAATTTTATAATGTTTATAACTTAAAAGTTATTGTAAAAATATATAGTAATTAGACTTTTAAAATTTACGATAATTGATAAATGATAAGCTAAAACTACAATATGAACAAAAATATGTTAAATGATAATGGTTTATATTTTAAAAAGAAAGATTGACTTAGATGGGCTAAAAAAGTTCGTTTATTGCTATCGTGGGATACATTTTTTGAAAATAACTCGTATAATTTCCGTCAATGTAAAATTACTATTAACACCCTTGTTTAAAATTTTTTTGTTTGAACTACAAAATAAAATTAAGTAGAAATTAATATCCACGTCACTTAATACGTCGTAATCAAAGGGGAAACTGAAGCGTCCATCACTTTTAGCAACTGTTCACTCGACGGAGGCTAAACAATTTCTCTCTTTTTCTTTCCGGCGACGAACCTTAAACCCTAAGTCAACCGAAATTTCATCTTTTCCGGGCGTATCTCCGTCGCATTTCGTCTCAGTTTCAACGGGGTTTCTTAATCTTCCTAAAATTGCGTAAAAATCTCTGCTTTCATCACTCGGTAAGTTTGAATATCTCTCTTTGAGTTTAAACCGTTATATGAAACATCTAGCGGTGATACTAAGAGTTGAAATCAGTGATTATTACGGCTTTTTTCTGCCGTCGTTATGGCTGATTTGATAGATCTACTGGATTTGGTGTCTGGTTTATTACGACTGTTACGGGTTGTGTTAGGGATAATTTATGGTTGATATACCAATATGTGGCTTTTTATCGGTGATTATTACGGCTGATTTCCGCCGTCGTTGTGGCTGATTTGATAGATCTACTGGATTTGGTGTCTGGTTTATTACGACTGAGTTACAGGTTGTGTTAGGGCTAATTTATGGTTTATATTGGTATATGTCGATGAGTTTCTTTATATGTCCTGATTTTATCGATGCATCTGTGGCTGAATTTGTTTATGTTTCGGCTGAGTTTATATTTAGTATACGGTTGAGTTATACTATCCCAATGTTTCGGTTGTGATTTATACTCTGTTTGATATAACTATACTCTGTTTTATGTAATCTTCTTATCGGATGGATGAACTAAGGAATTACCCACCAAGACTGTATGCGGAAGGGCAGTCTAATCTGGATAATAAAGATATTAACCACAGTGTTCTACTCAAACATATAGATACAATCAGAGAGTCCATAGGTGAAACTGTGTGGAATGAAATTAAGGAGCACCCAACTGGAATAGAAGCCAAAATCTTTGAGAGAACCATTATATGGTCTGGTAAAACTGTCCACTACCTTCTATGCAGACAGTTAAGAGTAAGGAAGAAGGAGGTTTGGTTTCTCATTGGTGGTCAACCTATCAGATTTGTGTTGAATGAGTTTGAGCATGTCACGGGTTTGACCATACATCCGTTGCCTACAAAGCCATTTGAACCTGAAGCTGCTTACAGAGCGTTTTTCATAGAGTTGAATGTGCCTGCTGGAGAAGGTCCCACTTTAGATGAGCTTATTAATGGATTAGGTAAATGCCGGGCATGGCCACCACAAGACATTAGGCGTAAATGGATGGGGCGGTTGTTCCTATTAGCAATTGGTATCCATGGACTTCATCACAACTCTAGAATACCGTTGGAATCTGCTAAAAGAGTTTTTGATGATGAAGCTTTGAATAAGTATCCATGGGGTCGGGTAGCATTTCAGTCTCTTGTTGGGTCTATCAAGACCATTAGTCATACCGGAAGGACGTACACCGTCAACGGTCTGGTGTACGCGTTACAAGCATGGGCTTATGAATCTATCACATGCTTTGGAGCACTTTTTGGTAACCCATCCAACGGGGATAGGAGTCCTCTATTGCGATGGAAGGGAAACCGCACACGAAGAGATTTAGGTCCTGTCATTGATGAAGAAATCGAAAAAAATAAAAAGGTAAGATTTAAACTGAGTAATATATTATTATGAGTCATTGACGGTTGAGTTATTGTTAATTGATAGCTGAGTTATAATTAACTGTGACTGAGTTGTATCACAATTAATGGCTGAGTTATGGTTTACGATGATTATTTTTTATTATATCTTATGTTGTAGGTGTGTGTGATGCATATGATTATTAGAAATGATAGAGATCTATATCCTGAGTGGCCTGACGAACCAGAAGACCAAGAACTTGATAATCTGATCCAAGACATATATGATGAGAGGTTTATCCCAGGCTACTGGGATCAGAAGATGCCTGAAAAGATGATTGAGAATAATAAGAAGAAGAAGAAAAAACCAGCTGATTTGGATGATTCTCATCATATCGCAAAGAAGCATAAATGCTTGAAGGAGAAGGATGTTGATTTTGATGAATCTGTCGGGAATAAGAATGATGAAGCAAAGGTAATTGATATGGTATATTGTGTTGATATTTAATGTTTGGTTAGTTTGGTTAGCTTGGTTATGAGTTTTTTTGTGTATCATGTGTTGCAGGATTTTAATGAGGAAGCAGATAATGTGTCGCTTAGAAAACTCATTATGGATATGGAGGCTAATTTCAGCTCAAGAATTGATAATATTGCTACAAGCATGAACGACATGTCTTCACAGCTAGAGAAGGTGGAGAGTGAATTGAAAGAGTTGAACAAGTGGAAAGATTCAAACCTTTTCCGTCTCCAGGATCTGTTGGCTGTTAATTCATCCAGACCCGTCGACCCATCCACTGTGGTTAAAAAGTCAGCCGTACCCGTCGACGCATCCACTCAGGGAAAAGATCCCGTCGACCCATCCCCGTCTACCTTTCCACCGCCACCTATGAAATCTGCAAGTACTCATCCTCTGGTAAGCTGACAATGCCATACCTACGACTGATTTATCATTATATCGGCTAAATTAAAAAGCCATTATGACTGAGTTATCTTATTTTATTTGTAAATGTTATACAGGGGAAGGATGCCAAAACTATTAAGAATGTTCAGAAGAACCTGACTACGAATATGGAAGTGGCTGATACTGATAATCTCATTGAGGTGGCTGTTGCGAAAGATGATGGTAAGAAGCATGATGGTTTTGTGTGGTCTCCTCTAAATTTGAGAAATAAGAAGACAAAGACAGCAGCACAGGAAAAAAAAAGCAAAAGCAGATGCCAATAAAGCTTTAAAGGATATGCAAGCATTGGAGGGGAAACGAAAAAAAGGGTAGGGGAAGACCTAGAAAGACTGAAAATGTGAACAAATTAACTGTCATTACAGAGCGGAATGAAGAAGAGTTTACGTCAGCTGATGATGCGCTGCATTGTTTAGCTGCGGAAGCAGTTTCTGAATCAGTTTCTAAAATAGCTGGTGAAACCGTTTCTACTAAAGATGATGGTGTGGCTGAGATAACTGATGTAAAAGCTGATGATGATGCGCAGGATATAATTGATGGAAAAGCTGGTGATGATGATGGAAAAGACAATAATGATGAAGAAGTAGGAGATACCACACTTGATGTTATGGAGGACGACATGCGCATGATACCTGAGTCTGGGGATGATGAGGATGAACAGCTAAGACTTAAATTGATAAGTGAACTCAGGAATCAGAGTGTTAAGCTGTCCATTAAGGGGAAAGATACGAGTAAAGTAAAAGATAAGCCAACAAGTGTTTTTCCTCATATTAGAGACGACGGACTGAAATGCATAGGAAGAACTGTGAACCTTCATCCACAATATATGATCCTATGGCACCTGTTGATCTAGATAGATTACTGAAACTGACGGAACACCTAGCACCAATGAAGTATGATCTCGTTCATTAATTTGTTAATTACAGCTTCTTGTTAACAATGTTTTAACATATTGACTTGTGTTTTTCTGTCAGGGGCATCAAATTGGGAAAGACTAAAGACCCTTGTGAGTTCTATAGGATCATCATTTCCCCGCGAAAGGCGTGGCCAGAGACAACGTATGGATGGCTGAACGAATCTGTAAGTTTTATGATTGAGTTATTATATGACTTATTATACATTATGGCTGAGTTATAATTTTTCGAAATAATATAGGACTTGTGATTTATTTCGGCTGAGTTATACTAATAATTTTTATACATTACGGCTGAGATAGACGTATTATACATTATGACTGAGTTATACTTTTTTTATTCCAGCATATCAGTGCGTACCTGAGAGTACTCAGACGTAGGTTGATTACAGAACCCTGCCCATATCATACCAACGGCATTGCGTTTATAGATCAGTACTTCACAGCTGCAATGATCCATGATTAGCCTCAGTTCAAAATGAGACCTAAGCACTTCAAGTTTAACGGGACCAAGTATGAATCTGTAGCCAGAGGTTTGTATCCGGAAGATCAACAGTCTCGTAAGATGTGGGTGACTGATGTTTGGCATGTGTATTTCGTTGTACAAACCGGAGGTAATCATTGGGTGGCGCTGCACGTGGACCTGATTCGTGGCCACATTGATTGCTACGATAGCATTGTGGATCCGGAGAAGGAATCACAAATTCGTGAAGCTTGTAGGCCGTTTAGGGAAATGATTCCGTACATGCTGAACAATGTAATTCCTCTCTCCTTACGACCTTATAGCTACAAGCAGTTTACTTTCAGATGGAAGAATCCAAAGAATGTGCCTCAAAGCGAGTGTCCCGGAGACTGCGGTATGTATGCGCTAAAATACATTGAATGTCTCGCGCTTGGTGTTACATTCGATGGCCTCTGTGATGGGAACATTCAGGGTTTACGGGTTAAGTTTGGAGCAGATATACTGGCGGAGGAACCTAAATTATACGAGGGATTTATTAATTAAGGAGGCAGACAATATGTAATTTTATGTTTTATTTCTAGGAATGTTTATTAAGAGTCTCTTATATTTAACTCAGGCAGTATGCAATATTAGTACTTCAATTAACAGTATAAATCAGCAGTAATGCATTTATGAATCAGCCATTAAGTATTATTAATAAATCAATGAACATTAGTTAACAATATAACTCAGCCACAATGAATCGACAAATTAGCCATGAAGCATTAGTAGTACATTAGTTAACAATATAACTCAGATATTTGCCGCCAAAACAAGGGTTAACAAACTTTGGCGCGAAACCATCGGTTAACAAACGTAACCTTTCGCATTCCTCTCCGTATTTTCTCTATTTATATCAGATTACCCTCATATTGTTGTCATTTTCACTATTTCTTTCTGTTACATCTTCTTATTGACATGGAAGTTGTTCCTCAAATCAGAAGTCAGTTTCATGGAGATGTTAAAGCGATCCTATACGCTGCTGATCGTGAGAATCTCCCCCTTCTAAACCCTGGTGGTGGTTTTGGTATCAATCTTGACAAAACCTCTGACACGTTTAAAGAGTTCGATTTCAAACTATATTGCGCCATCCCAAATATCCTGAAAGACAATTGGGTGCATGCGTGGCCGACTTATCGCTTCATTCCATTCCATTATAGGAAACAATGGTTTTTAACACTCGCGGTAAGCACCGAGATTTCCCTGGATATTAAGCAAACTAAAAACTTATTTTCACTCTTATGAATAATAGTATATTTTTATTTATTTATAAATTATTTAATTATTTGATATGTAGCGTCAATACACGTGGGATCTGAGACATACTTTTACGGTGTGGACGCAGTTTAACTTGGTAGCTCGAGAAGTATACAGAGAAGAGATTAGAAGCCTCATTTGGAGGCGTAGAAGATACTCCTTTGTCGATAAGCCCGACTGGATGGATAAAAAAGTGTGGAAAGATTTCTTGTACCTTTTTTTGGATTTAGGTTATTGAAAATGAAATTTTATTGTAATGATCTGAAAATAATCATATGTGTTAGTTCACCCATGTACTTTCTCAAAATCAGACATGATATAATCATGAAATTACTTCATGGCTGAATATTTTAATGTTGTCCTAAAATTAAATGTATTTTATTATAAATATTTTTTAAATAATTATATATGTAATAATTAAGTTAATAAGCATTATTATTTTGAATTAACAATATAACTCATATGACATGAGATAAATAAATCAGCCATGGTTATTGATACGTCAATTAACAACTTTCTTTCAGTCACCATGTGATATATGCAACCTTTCGTATTCCGTGAAAAGGAAATTTGCTCCTTCCATCAACCTTTCGCCTTCCTCTCCGTTACTTCTCTATTTATATTAGATTACCCTAACTTTTCATCTCATATTCGGATCTTATTCTCCCTGTCTCATATTGTATCTCATTTTCTCTATTTTTATCTGTGTTACAACTTCTTCTCGACATGGACGTTGTTCCTTCCATCAACAGTCAGTTTGAGAAAGAGGTTGAAGCGATCCTAAACACTGGTCGTCGTGAGAATCTTCCCGTTCTAAACCCTGGTAGTGGGTTTAATTTCAATGTTGACAAGACCTCTAACACGTATGAAGAGTTCGAGGTCACATTATGTGTCGCCTTCAAGGAGATCCTGAAAAACAATTGGGTGCATGCGTGGCCGACTTATCGTAACATTCCATTCCATTATAAGAAAAAATGGTTTTTCACACTCGCGGTAAGCACCGATATTTCCCTTGATAATAAGCAAACTAAAAACTTATTTTGACTCTTATGAATCAATATTTTTTTTTTCTGTGTAGCGTAAATACACGTGGGATCCGAGACATACATTAACGGTGTGGACGCAGTTTAACTTGACGGCTCAACAAGTATACGTAATACAAATTCAAGGTATCAAGTACACATTGCGTCGTTTGGGCGATAAGCCCGAATGGATGAATATGATAGTGTGGAAAGATTTGTCAGACATGTTTAGTGAATTAGGTTATTTTTATTTTTGACAATTTAAGGGAATGTATCTGAAAATAAACATATGTGTTAGTTCACCCATGTCTTTCCACAAATAATTAAGCCATTAAATAATATTGGTTTATTAAATTAGTTATATCTCAGTCGTGTCGTAATGATAACTCAGTCAAAACACAAATTCAATATATGAGAAAATATTTGATACGTTCGTGTAAACTAATTATTATAAATATAATTCAGCCACCATGTGATATATACACAATCTTACGTCTTCCATGAAACGACAGTTAAAACGATAGTGTCGAAATATTTTCTTGCGTGTGGACACTTAATGATCTTGGTGTTGTTGTTCCCCATAAACACGCTTTTCCTGCAAAGAAAATAAAAATTCAAAAAATTCCCCTATTCCCCAAACGAAAACTCGATCCGCTTCACAAATCCCAATAAGAACTTTCGTTCTCTGAACAATATCGACCAACAGATTCTCTCAATATAACGGATGTTAGTCGCTTCATTCGACAAAGGTTAACTCAGCCGTCTTGTTACGATAACTCAGCCAAACCACGAAGTCAGTAAATGTGAGTATTTTACACTTTCGTGTACAAACTAAATTAGAATTGCTATTTCTATGAAGTTTACCTGATAAATATCACTAAGTTACCTCTTGTTTGTGCATTTTCAAACCTATCCAGCAAAACGATATAACACATATCCTAACCCTAAACCATAAACCCTGACATTGTCAAACCCTTTTGTGATTTACTTGGACAGCTTCACGAATTATACTTTCTTTCATGATATTTCCTTGGTAGTGAATGATTGTACATCTATTGTAAATAGTATAATGGACATGGATATAAGAATTGTATTTAAAAAATTTAAAATAAAACTCAATTGATTATTGTTTTGAAATAATAACTCAGCCGACTTAAGATAATAACTCAGCCAGACCACGAATTCAATAAACCTATCCCATTAATTTTATTTATATTTTTTTCTTTTTGTGTTTGACAAGATCTGCTTACAATTGATTTGGAAACTGAGAATTATTGGGATTTGGGTAATTAAATGGATAATAGAAGAATTTTGAGTGTTAAAAAGATTACTATTATGATCCATTTCAATAAAATGATATTTAAAGCTTAAACAAAAGTTTATTAATAGCAAAAATATAATAAAAATATGGATTTTTTTTCTGTGTTCAAATGAAATGAAACAAGTATCTATTTTTAGAATATGAAAAATGATGAATTTTGATATATAATTTATATATATATAATTATAATTATTATGAAATAATTGATGTTAAATAATTGAGATGAAAAAAAGTCCAAAATCTGAACATCCAGTCTATTTGCTACACCTGTCAATATTTGTATATTTTTCAAAAAACAAAATATGAGAAACAAACATTATAATTTTGGTCCAGTTAAAAGCTGTCACATCTTACAGGAGGAGCCCACATTTTGTTTTCACGGGTGTTGATAAGTTTCAACACTAAACTTGCCACATCCTTTTTTTTTCCTTTTCAACAAACCATTGTAAAGATATCAAATATTGTTAAAATTTATCAACTGTTGAAAAAGCCACCATTGTATCTAGTCTTACTCACCACGGTCACTGAGTACGACAAAAAAAATAAATTGACTCATCCCCAAACAAATATTCACTACCCACTCTTTAAAAAAAAATCCCAATTCAAAACCTAAGAAAAAATACTCTCAATTTCGTCGATTAATTTTTTTGATTTCTCTATTCGTCTCAACTAAAAAATGAGTTCTTGTTCCGAGTAATCAGTCGTACTCAGTGACCGTGGATTGCCGTTGAAGTGTGTGTGTGGATTAGGTGTTACGATTTTTACAGCGAAAACTCAAGACAATCCTGGCAGACCGTTCTTCCGTTGCGAAAGTAAGAAAGATGCAAACTCGTGGACAAATAAAAAAGATGTAAGTAGATTATTTTGGTTCTTGATGTTTATGTGTGTTATTGTTGCTTTATTCAATCTCGTTTATTTGTTATGAAATAGGGTCACTTATTTAAGTGGGTTGAGGATGCGGTGTATGAAGAGGTTGAAGATGCATTACCAAAACTGGAAATTTTGGTAAATGATATCACAAACGTTAAGTCAGAGGTAAGTGCTGTTTTACAAGAACTGCGATATGATGTAAAGTTGAGTAAACGTGAAATCGGCAAGTGCAAAGTGTGGTTGAACGTGTGCTTTTTCTGGCTTTGTTTTCTGACGATAGGCATTGCTTACCTACTAGCTGGTAAAGCAAAGGAAACAAATTCAATGTTGTTTCTTGGCTATTAGTGTTTCAATGTTTGTTAAACTTGTTTACATCGGTTGCAGTTTATGTTTATGTTTAGGGTTTGTTTTAAGTCAATCTTTCTTATGTTTATGTTGTTTCTTAACAAAATGGGTTGTAATTTAAAAAAATATATCGGCCGTAAAACAGAGTACTCAACCGTGAAAACAGAGTAACTCAGCAACCGTAAAACGGAGCAGAGTAAATCAATAATACCACAAATTATTATGATTTAACTCAGCCTTTCGTTATAATAATGTCCGGTCTGAGCTATCGTGAACAAAATAATAACCCGATTAAATAAAAATTGATTATAATGTTGAAAATATTTTAATGTGATAGAGACAAAGTGTTATATACACGATATACGGAAAGTATTATAGGCGGTTAAAGCTATTGCTTTTCTCGTTTCCCAAGCGACGCAAATCTTCAGTAATAATTACGGTTGGACCTAGAAGCCGAAACTCTACTTACTCTACTTATATAATAGCACTCGATAGTAACAAAGCTATCCTATCTCTTATCTTCTATCTTCCATACATTAAAACCCTTTTATCAATCTATTTTCGTTTCATCCCATTTATCAAGTGCCATCGATGGCAGGATCCGGTTCCGGTTCTGGTTCGAAGAAAAGAAAGTCTGGTGAACATGACGGGAGTGTGGAGATGTTTGAACAAAAAACAAGGTTCAAAGCGATAATCAATATGGTGAAATCAACAATGAGGGAGACAGAAGAAGCACACCGGTTAGATATCATATACCATGAGAAGATAGCGGAACTTGATCTGTTAGAGACGATGGATAAACGTGGATTAGACCTGAAGGAAGAGATCCGTCTGGCACGTGAGGAGGTGAAGTTGGCGGGTAGGAAGAAGGAAGCTTTCAAGGTGACAGAGATGAATTGGGAGAAATTGGGGTATTGATCTGCGGATTACTACTGTGTTAACGCAGATCGAGTTTTTATTGTTGTTTTTAATTCGGTTGTTGTATTTTGGTACCGTATCAGTAGAAGTACGGCTGAGTTATGATAGTCTCGGCTGACTTATATTACACCCATTTGTAGGATATGTATTATTTTCTCGTTCTCTCGGTGATGCAGTAGTAAGACGATGTTCTATAATGTTTGAAGTCAAAACTACATATTAAGGTTGAGTTACTATGCTTTTAGTTAATATTCAACCTTTTTTTTTGTTTTTGCTGATTTACAGTAACAACTCCGTAACTCAGTCGTAGTCATTACGTATGTTTATACCGCTAAATACGACATTGTTAAATTTTTAAATTTTTTTATTTAAGTTCCAGATATTTTGCATTATTATGAATTAAAATAATGTAAGAAACGTGATAACTACTGAATTTAATATGCGTGTATACACGTATTGTTGCGTTTTCTGAGGATCAACAGATTCTTTTTTTTTTTTTTTGCTGATTTATGTACCAACTCAGTCGTAACCAGAATATAACTCAGACATTATGTATATGAGAAAATTGAAATCATATTAGAAAGATATATTTGTAAAACTTCATTATTGTCAAAATAATAACCCGATTAAATAAAAATTGATTATTACAGTAAATAATAATGAGAATATTGACTAAATTGGAAACACGATTTACGAAAAGGTAATATATGCACTTCCTAAGTTATTAATTTTTTCTTTTTCCAAGCGAAGCATCCGAAACATCGTGTCGTTCTAGAAGCGACTTTTTCGCACTCTACATAATTACTTCTGATTTTTTCTCTCTTTCGTGCACCAAACCCTTTTACAAACCCATTTTCGTTTCAGGCAATACATCAACTGTGGTAAATGGACGCATCCGGTTCCGGTTCTGGTTCAAAGAAGAGCAAGTCTGTTGCAGATGGTTATCGTGTGAAGGTGATGAGCGGAGCACAAATGTTGAAAAAAGTAATCGATATCATAAATGCCATAATTAGAGAGAGAGAAGAAGCACACGAGTTGGATAAAAAATTCATCCAGAAGATAGCGGAACGAAATATGTTAGAGAGAGTGAAGAAGCCTGGATTTAACATCGACGAAGAGATCCGTATGGTGGACGAGGAGTACAATATGGTGGGTATGGCGATGGGCGCATGCAAGGTGACAGAGTTCGATTGGGATGAATTTGGGGTCTCGGAGGATACGAGCTCAGATGATGAATGAAGAACGCTATTATGTAGTTTAATGTTTTTTAATTTCCTAGTAGTTTATGTATTCTGATGTTGTCTTCATAAGTTATTTCTAAGTTCTTTGTTATTACTTTTGCAATGGTTTCGTGGCTGTAATTTAACAAATAACTCAGCCGGTAAATGCGTTAACTCAGACAAATCGATAAATAACTCAGCCAAACCACAAATGAATTTCCGTTATCTAATGGAAAATTACAAATATGTTAAGTCGGCCAGGTCGTTATAATAACTCAACCAAATAAACCAATTATTATATTTTCCGAATTAGTTATAACACACGTCACGGCTGATTTATGGAAGGCTGATTTATGGAAGACTGATTTGTAACACAATTAAAAAATATTTTGACATGATGTGTCACGATTACAACATGAACATCCAAACAATACTACGTTGTACAAGTCGTTGAATTATGCCCAACTTGATTACATCTTGAACATGCGTGTTGCTTCCTAGGGCGTTTATTTCCAATAGCAACTTCCAACGATGATTTAATCCTAATTTTCTTGGGCCTTCCTGACGGTTTTACAACAATCGGAGGTAGGCACGGTTGGTTAATTATAGGTTGAGGAACAGGTATCGCCGTATCTGAAAGCATGATTGGATCAGCGTATGCTTTAACCAAATGGCCGGTCGTGTAGTGAGGACTGCACAGCCCTATACGAGACACACCCATATGCTCTGCAGCTGCGATTGCATGGATGCATGGTATTTTTTGTAACATTTACAACCTCCACCAAAGTATGAGTTCCATTTGCGACCTCTACACGTGAAGCATCAATCGGTTGTACATCCAAAAGTCTTGCTGCGGAGACACGACGCTAGTAGAGAAAAAATAAACAAATGACGTTAAGGCTGATTTATGAAAATAATGTCTGATTTATGTAAACGATTACAGCTGAGTTACCTGTAACAGTTTTTCAACACCGCGTGAGAGCGTTGTGTGCTGCGAGTTTGCATCCTCTCTGCGTTCAGCAAACCATCTAGTCATCATAAGCCGAATCGCTTCTAACAGTCGAACTATGGGAAGACTTCTAGCACCTGACAGTGCATTGTTCATTGATTCCGCTATATTCGAAGTCATTAAATTGTATCTGTTACCCGGGAAATGAACACGCACCCACAGTTTGACATCAGCTCTTTGGAGGTATCCATGCAGTTCAGGATGTTTCTCTGCAATTTCATTGAACGCAGCATTGAAATCAGCAGTCCTAAAACACCTTGCCGCCTGTTTCACCAGACGGAACATATGTTTTCCTTTGAATTTCACCACAATATTCCCATACAGATGGTAAGTGCAAATTCCACGAGAAGTCGACGGATACACCTCGCCAATTGCTTTCCCTATTGACTTATGTCTGTCCGATATTATAGCAAGATTCCGATAGTCAGTAATAACAACTTTCAGTTGCGTAAAAAACCACCACCAAGACTCATCATTTTCGATGTCAACAACACCGAAAGCTATCGGGAAAATCTGAAAATTACCATCCTCAGCTAGCGCTGTTAGGAGCGTCCCTTTGTAACACCCATGTAGAAACGTACCATCGACAACAATAACTTTGCGCATGAATTCAAACCCAGCAACACTCGCACCAAAAGAAAGGAACACATATCTGAATCTTGCACACTCATCAATTTGGAGTTTTGCGACTGTACCCGGATTTGCCCGTTTTATCATGTATAGATAAGAAGGCAATTCTTGTAAACTACTCTCAGGAGTCCCCTGATCGAGCAGCCTTGCGTACCTTCGCGTCCTATATGACTTCCAGTAATCCATCTGTTGAAACCAGCATAGTAATAAATCATCCGAAATATATACCTAACTCCACCATAAAGTAACTATAAGTCAGCCATATGTATATATAATAAATCCGCCATAATGTAACTATAATACAACAATAAGTCAACCATAAAAAACTATATAAGTCGGCCGAATACAATCTCTTACCTTTATACCAAATATCTTATTTATGAGTACTCCGATGCTTTTAGGTTTAACGGACGGACCAACGTCACCAAGATAGTCTCTGTAAATATCTCCCAGAATTTTATATGTTGATTGTCGCGATCGACGAGAACGTTCCGTCACAGAACATGTGTGTTCTGAATCGTACATACGAACATAAAAATTTGGCTCATCAACATCCTTTGTAGATGCACGGACTTTCCAAAGACAATCATCCAACCAGCACTTGATAACCACTACATTCTTATTTGATTTTGGTACCCTAAAATCAAATCCATCTCTTACTGCAAGAAGTTTTACTACAAGCTCCAACGCGTCTTTGCTCCTGTATCGTTGTCCTACAGCTAGGTGTAGGGAAGACATCTGCAAACTTAAAGATTCCGAAGTCCCTTTTGCGCCGGTCGTTACAGCTGCCGAATTCCCTATTGATCCGGTCGTTACAGCTGCCGAATTCCCTATTGATCCGGTCGTCTCACTCTTGTGAGGACTCTTCTTTGGAGTCAGATTTGGTGAATCCTCGTTTTTTTTCCAGCGGCTTGTCGTATACAGTGAAATTTTCGTCATCCGATGACTCACCATCGGAATCGTCGAAAACATCAAATCGGCTTGAACATCATCTTCTTCTTCGTCGTCTGCTTCTCCGTCATCTACATTCGCTTTTTCGGCAGCTTCATCTGCTACTTCGATATTTTCACTATAATCAATGCATACACCATGAAAGCTTGAGTGTAATGTTGAGTCGGGACTGATTTGTCGTTTCATCTTCCCTCTCGATCCGTCTGATGTTGAGTCAGGACTGATTTGTCGTTTCATCTCCCCTCTCGATCCGTCCGTCCGACTAATTTCGCACAGATCCGTAAACTCCGCACAGAGTTGTAGTCTCTCGACTTTGACTAGGCTTATAAAAGATTCCAGCTGCCGATGGTTGGATAAATAAATTGGTGGAGTACCAGGAGACATATTTTTCATAGCCTTGTTCGATAACATGTAGTTCAGCTTTACCCGATGGCTCAACTCATTGAGTTCGTAGTCATCGAGAACCAAATGTTCCTCTCCTAGCTTTGTTGTTGCATGTAGCTGCACAAATCTAGACCCTCTATGATCGGCATCAAATACAAATTTGTGTTTCTTTACCCAATTACCCGAGACTACCATTACCGGAACCGAATCCATCATATATCGGAAAAGGGTGAACGAAAAGCAAGAAGAAAGAGGAAGATGATGACGAATTGGATCTCTGTCGATGTAAAGAACAGAGTGAAGGAACAATATATACGAGATTATAAGAAGACGACATTTTGTATTTATCTTGATGATGATGACGTGGAAATATGCATCCACGTCACTGATGTCATGTGCAAGTCAGCCACCAAACGAACAAATAAATAAATTGTCTTAAAACAGCCATCAAATAAATATTAAATCAGTTGTAACATGAAAGCTATTTCAGTAATTAATAAAGGAAAAATCGGCTGCCAGATTCAGCCGTTTCATGTCGTAACTCAGACCAAAAAACTTTAACTCAGGCGTAACGTAACTAAGTCAGCCCTCAAAGCATACTATGGTAGTAATTAGTCTTTCACTAATAAGTTAGTCGTAAAGTGGTCGAGTTTTCATTAATAAAGTAAGTCAGCCGTGAGGAAGAGAAAACTCAGCCAACCAGCCAGAGTTAACTCAGCCGTAACCAGACAATGACTCAGCGAAATGTTGACAACTCAACCATCTGGATATAAATCAGCCATGATGTATAGCTGACTTATACTCGTAAGTCAGCCGATGTCCTATAATTCAGACAGATTTTAATAAGTCAGCCAAAACCACTGGATGGATTATACGTGTAAGTCAGCCATTTACTCACAACTCAGCCATTTTATTTAAACTAGCCATAACATAACGTAACTCTGCCGTCATTTGATGCTGCGGTTGAGTTCATTAATACACATCAGCGGTATCTGACGTGGCAGCACGTTTTTTCTGAAAAGTAATGGCATTCCTTGTAATTACGTTTTTTCTTATAACATGTAACAGGGGCACACTGAGTATGAAAAATATGAGCGAAATATGACAGTAATAAAAAAAAGTTTTGGATGGTTCCTGTCATATTACATAATTTGTAGCCCAGGTGAGTAAGAGCCCCTTTTAAAAATAATATATTTTCACTTTATCTATGTATATTCCATGATTATATGTTGGTGTGCTTGTGCTGCAGTTTGAAACGTTGGTTTTTCGGTAGGTAATTTGTTTTTATGGTATTAAGTTTTATTTTGAATAAATAATTACAAATTATTTTATAATATTCTAGTTCTATACATTTGTTTATGGAATAATAAATTTTGATAGTCTATAAAGAATAAATGTTGATAGTTTATCTTGTGTTGGTGTAACATTTCTTAAACTTTTATTAATTATATTTATCATTTGATTTAAGAATTATATATATGATTTTATTTTTATTTTCGTTTTTAATTAGTTAGGAAAGTGAGACCCACTAATTTTTTAAAAACAAGTTTAAGACTGTTTGGCAATAGATCCCCAAAACGAACCCATAACCGTCAGTCACACCAAAGACACTTCCGGCTATACAGACCATGAGAACACGGACCATGACCCGGTCCTGAGCCAAAACCTTGCAAATAGACTTCAACAAAGCCGTTAAGGCCCTGATAGCTGACAAAGAGGTTGAAGACTTAGCTGATCAACTGGATCAAATGAGCATTACCAAAGGAGAGAACCAAACCGAACCAAATTAAGAACCCAACAAGAACCCATCCGGGCCAAGCGAGGAGCCCGACCAGAACCTATCTGGGCCAAGCAAGCGACGCGACCAAGCCCACATTAGACCCACATTTCATGACATCAAGGTCGTACCAGAAAATGCACATGGAAGACTTAGGCCAAAAGAAGCACACGGACTTACCATCATTAGCATCTCGCACGAATGATCATCTAGTGCCAAGATTCGGTCTACATTCAGACGCGGTTCCTTTTGAATTCAAACACCCATGAAATCAGCCAAGGTAAGACTTTGAATTATATAATTGTTGACTAATCTTTTCTTGTTTTGGTTTCTTGTTTATTTCGTTTTCTTTTCATAGACTAATGGCCAAATGTTTAACCAATTTCCGATTTCATTTCGATTTGTATTAAGTGTTTTTGTTTCAAATCTCCATCTAAGGACATAGCTGATGGACTCTCTTATAAAGTCCCACTTCAACCTTGTATCTTTTTCCAACTTTCATCACTAAACAAAAACTTCTTTAAGATAATTCTCTCTTGTCAATTCGTTTCTTTGCCAGTGTGATTCTGGCAAAAGAAACTTGTCTTATCAAAACCTTGAACCACATGATTTTTTGGCGGCTTCGATCCACCCTCAACCCTCACCCAACCACCCCTCGTCCAACCTGGGAGCAGCCGCATGGTCAGCAGTTTGGATCCGTAACACCACTTCTTTCCCATTGTCCATCACTACCCGAGAACAAGAAGAGCAGCGGCACGGCCAGCCTTGCCCCATTCATCCCCTAAAGAACCTCACTTCCTGAGGGTGTAACATCTGGTATTAGAGCCTAAACGGCTCCAAATCAGGTTCTATGAATCCTTTTTTACGATCTAATATTCAAGTTCTTGTCGTGTTTTTTTAAAAAAAAACATAAGAATCATTCGCATTTGATTTACTTTATCTTTCGACTTGTTTGTTCGATCTGCTTGTATCATTTGAGAAAAAAAAAGTCAATTGTATTTCCTTATTTAACCATCCGCGTCCAATCCACCATTAGTCTGATCTTGCTTTCGAATTATATCCAGCACTAGTTTCCTAATTTAGAACTCGTGTATTCGAATTTAAACTTTAAAAAGAAAATTCATATATCATAGAACCATATTTTATCTTTCACCTATCGGTCCATACTATCTTGAACATTCTCATACATTTTCGTATTTGGTCTTGCAGGTACTAGTCATGGGTGACACGGACCAACCAAACCAGTTCGCTCAGATCATGACGGAGTTGCAAGAACTACAAACCCGCATGGCTCAGATAATACAATGGCAACAGGACAATGAGACCGCTGGTACTATCGGAGAGAGCAACAATAATCAAGTTAATGGCCCCAACAATGGCCACGGACCAGCCAATGGAGCTGATAAGGGAACCAAAACCCACGCAGACCGAATGGTCAGAACCAGGCCCAACATCCGAATAACAACCAGGTCCGTAGACCACACCACAACCAACGTTGCAATGATGATGAGGAACCGTGGCAGGGAGACGGTTGTCACTTCTTAGTCTCTGAGAGACTAATGCCCTAACCAACATCCTAACAAAACTATTCCAGGAGGTTCCTCAGGTTCTTCTATCTACCATTTATGCGGAACTCAAGGTGATAGAAATAAGGAAAAATCTTTATTGATATAATAAGGATTCGATAAAACATGCTAAAGTTTGCATGTACGCTTTACATGGACTGCTCATATTCTATCGAGAACTCCTAACACACACCACACATCATCAGAGGGCCGCATCCGGACCAACCCCATGTCCTGAAAAGAGATAAGCATATCAGTATTCGGTCTAATCTCGTAACCGAACTATGCATATGCTCCCCATAACCCTTTATCCCGTTAGTATAGTCGAAGCTTATCCTAACATATCCTAAGACTTTCCCCAGTTCTACTTAGTCATTCAACCAACCACCCCACTGACTAAGTAGCAACTTGGTAGCCTTAAAGATAAATGGACCAGCCGTTTATCCGGAGGAACCAACCACCAATGACAGTAGCACTCCTTGGCACGTATCGGCCGACCGCAACACTGCTTTGGTTACACAACCGGACCATGTTTTCCAACTGAAGAGGTTTTACCGGCCAATGACACGACTTAACATGTCCAAGGTACGCATACACACTCGTACCGGTTCATCATGTCTGATTGCTACCGACCGTGAAGGCTATTGACCCAAAGGGTGCAGTTCGCGGAACAGAAGCAGTGGTTCACAGGTCGTGCCTGTTCGACCACGGGAATTTACCGGCCATGTGACAGAGACCAACCAGTAGTCGGTTCTGTCCATGGTACGTTTATCACCGTGCATCAGGACAAGCACCACCCCCGGCCCAACTGGCCATTCTGCCTTGGATCGTTTCCGATCAAGACTAATCTCATAGGCAACCAGCTGTTCTGGTTTGCAACTGTTCATGGTACCCGGACGTGACACGTGCGGCCGAGGGGTCCTTTAAGGATTCTTCACGGATCGGCCGTTGGCCTTCATCTGAGCGCATTACGCGACCCGACCCTGGAAACTGTTCACTCGCACTTTATGGTGTACGCAGAACCGAATTCTAAAACCGAGAATTACCGCTTCACATGAGTCTGGGCCGAGGCCATAGACTCATGCACCAGTCGTTCGAGAAAGGTAGAGAGGGAGAACAAGACAATGGGTTGCGAGACTCGGCCCAGTCACTCCGATTCTGGGATCACTACGGTGGCCACCGGTGATCCAAGACCACAGTTAGACAAGGGAGAGTCAAGACATACCTTTGAGACACGATCAGGGGCGACAGAGTCCTTCCCCTTATCTATGGCCGGAACTTCTTCCATTCCGGACATATTCCCGGTCGAAATCTCTCTTTTTCTCTGTTTTCCGATCAAGATCGGTTTAACTCTCTCTCTTTCTTTCTCACGGGTTTTCCTTGTGCAGGAACTGATGATGAAACTGGTGTATGGGGGCTGGTATTTATAGGTGTGGCCTGGCTTGTCTAACAGGCACAAGCGAGAGGTTGCATCCTTTCGGGAAGGGTTACCTTGGTTCATGGTAAGCCTTCGACCAAGCACCCTTTCCCCATGCCCTTTCACGCTCCTACCCATTCCCCTGTCACAGCAGCTCACCCTGGGGGTAACTGTCACTCCCCGACAACTAGCTGACCCAGCTAGCTCACTAGGTCACTAGGTCACCAGATGGCTCCAGCTGTGGGTCATTCCCTCCAGCTGGCCGAGCTGGCCGTGAGCTGATCCAGCTGACCCAGCTGGAGTGTCACTGTCCTTACTGGACCGTGAGCTGCCCCAGCTGTCCTCAGCTGCTGTTTCACTTGGGTTCAGCTCTTTCCCTTCTAACCTAGCTCGGATAAGACTTACAACATTGCCGGCTAACACCCTTATGGACTATTACCCTTATGACGGATCTCACTCGACCCGATCCTTATCCTTGGGTCCTATGATCCATGCCCCGGGCCTTAGTGAGAGTTCGGGATGTTACAGGTCTCCCCCACCAATCAGGGATTCGTCCTCGAATCCAACTGGTATTCCCGCATGGCCATTTCAAACCATTCCGGGTACTAAGCCTTCATCTTTTCCTCGGTTTCCCAGGTTGTTTATTCCTTCCCATTGCAAGTCCACACTACTCTTACAATGGGAATTGTTTTCTTCCTGGTTGCTTTCTCTATTCAGTCCTCGATCCTTACTGGCCTAGTGTCTAAGGTCAAGTTCGGTGTCAAGTCCGATGGCAACTCAGGCTCGAGGACTTTCAGAGTTAGGATACATGGAACACATAATGAACTGCTTCCATTTCCACCGGTAGGTATAACTTGTAGGTCACCGCTACGATTTTCTTCAAGACCTTAGATGGTCCTAGGTATCTAGGGTCCAACTTGCCCCGTTTCGATAGTCTAGCCCAGCCCTTGAAGGTGATTATCTAGAGGTAGACCCAGTCCCCTTCTTGGAACTTGACGTCTTTCCTCTTTCGATCCGCATAGCTTTTCTGTCGGTCCTGTGCCTCTTTCATTTTATTTTAAGGAACTTAATCTTCTCGGTAGTCTCATCCTAAATGATCGGACCGATTATGCTTCTTTCCCCAACTTGGGTCCAGCATAATAGGGTTTGGCACGGCCTCCCATACAATGCCTCATAGGGGGACATGTCTATACTTGAGTGAAAGCTATATATTATTATAAGCAAACACAGCTAGAGGTAAGTACCTTTCCCACGGGTCTCCCCACTCTAGAATGCAGGCTCTCAACATGTCCTCCAAGGTTTGTATTGTCCTTTCTCACTGACCGTCAGTCTGTGGGTGATAGGCCGTACTCATCTTAACCTTTGTTCCCAAAGCCTTCTGGACTGCTTGCCAGAAGTGTGAAGTGAAACGGCGATCTCTATCCGAGACGATACTAGCCAGTACACCATGAAGTCTTACGATTTCACTGATGTATTTTCCGGCCAAATTCTCCACTCCATCAGTTTTCTTGATGGCCATGAAATGAGCGGACTTAGTGAGTCTGTCTACAACAACCCATACCGCATCCTTTCGTGTTTTGGTCGTGGGTACTCCAATCACAAATTCCATTGTGATATGGTCTCACTTCCATTCTAGAATGGGTAGGCTTTGTAGCAGACCACTTGGCACTTGATGTTCTTCTTTGACCAGTTGACATATTGGACAACGCGAGAC
This sequence comes from Iljinskaea planisiliqua, assembly GCA_900108845.1. Lineage (NCBI taxonomy): Eukaryota > Viridiplantae > Streptophyta > Magnoliopsida > Brassicales > Brassicaceae > Iljinskaea > Iljinskaea planisiliqua. The sequence goes on from FNXX01000014.1 coordinate 5,153,487, forward strand.
CCACTCGGCTACATCCCGTTGCATACCAGCCCAATGATAGTACCGTTTCAGATCACAGTACATCTTATTGAGTCCGGGATGTATGGAGAATTTGGATTGGTGTGCCTCCTTTAGGACCTCTTCTTTCAATAACTTATCATCCGGTACAAAAACTCTTCCATGGACTACTATAATACCATTATTAGAAGTTTGGTATTCGGCATTGTCATTGCTCAACACCTTCTTAAGATTCTCGTCTTTCTCTTGAGCATTCTTAATTCGTGTGAGTAAATCGGCCTGGTCAGCCACTCCTAAGCCTAGACGTTCGACATCGGTGGACAAGGCATTCAGATGGAGAGTTCCAATCATATTGACTAGAACATCCGCATCTTTCCTGACTTACACATCCGTTCTCCTCCTGCTTAACGCATCGGCCACAGAGTTGGCTTTCCCCGGATGTAGGCTATGTCTAGATCATAGTCAGCCACCAACTCCATCCATCTCCTCTACCTTAAATTGAGTTCGGGCTGCGTGAACACAAATTTCAAACTTTTATGGTCGGTAAGGATTTGTACCTTGGCCCCGTAGAGATAGGATCGCCAAATCTTTAACAGTAAACACCAATGCCGCCATCTCCAAGTCATGTGTGGGATAGTTTCCCTCGTGTTTCTGGAGTTGCCTTGATGCATGGGCAATCACTCATCCCTTCTGCATTAAGAAACACCCCAAGCCTGCGATGGAAGCATCTTTGTACACAGTATACGGTTCATTGGCCTCTGGAAGGGCCAAGACCGCTGTGCTGGTCAGCATGTCCTTGAGTTTCATAAAACTCTTCTCACATGCTTCCGACCACACGAACTTGACTCTCTTTCCGGTTAGCACAGTCATGGCCTTTCCCATACTTACAAAACCGTTCACAAACTTCATGTAGTATCCGACCAGCCCTAGGAAGTTTCTAACTTTCGTGGCATTTTTTGGTCTGGGCCATTCCTTAATGGCTTTAACCTTATCCGGATCTACTTACACACCATGTTCCGAGACTATATGTCCCAAGAACCCGATGGTCCTCTGCCAAAAGCTGCATTTACTCAGCTTGACATAGAGCTTCTGATCTCTTAACCTTTCCAGTACCACCCTTGGATGTTTCTGATGATCGGCTTCCATCTTTGAATAGACAAGTATATCAGCAATGAAGATGGTCATTGACTCGTCAAGACAATCTCGGAAAACCTCATTCATCATTTTCATGAAGGCCTCAGGAGCATTGGCAAGGCAAAATGGCATGACAACAAACTCATAATGCCCGTACCTGGTCTTGAACGCGGGCTTCCTGATATCCTCGGGAGCGATAGGAATCTGATGGTATCCGGATGCTAGATCTATTTCAGAGAACCAGGCCGCCTCCTTGAGTTGGTCCAACAGTTCATCTATCCGAGGTAACGGGTACTTGTTATTCACAGTGACCCGGTTTATACCTCGATAGTCTATGCATAACCGGAAACTCGCATCTTTCTTTTTGACAAATAAGACCGGTGTTCCCCAAGGGGAACTTCTCGGCCTTATAAAGCCTTTCTCAAGCAGTTCCTTTAATTGCTTCTCAAGCTCGGCCATTTCGGCTGGAGCCATTCTATAAGGTGCCTTAGAGAGTGGTGTCATACCTGGTTCCAGTTTGATGGTGAATGGATCCGCCCTATCAAGTGGCAAGCCGGACAAGGACTGGAACACATCCCCAAAGTCCCTGAAAACCAGTATGGTATCCAGCTCCGCCCCTTTTCCTACTTGTGGGATGTTGATGGTGGCCAAGTACGCCTCGCACCCCTTCATCAACATCATCTCTTCTTGAATGGCTGAAACCAACAAGCTATCCGAGGTCGGTCAGATTCCTTGGAATTCAAATGTCCCTCCATCCCTCTCAAACTGCACACGTCCCCGGTGGCAGTCAAGGGGTCGCCTTGTTTCTTCCCAACCAATCCATCCCCAAGATCACCTCGTGATTCTTGAGCTCGATAACTATCAGGTCAATTAGCATTTTGTTTCCTTTAACAAGGAACAAGACCTTACTTATCAGCCCCAAGGGAAGCATGACTTGACTATCGGCTGCCTTCCATGGTGGCCGTCCTGAGCTTTCCCCTTAATACCAATTCTGGAGTTACAAAACTATGTGCAGCCCCGAAATGAAACAATGTGTGTGCCTCGACACCACCTATACTTAGGGTCCTTACAAATTCCCAGAATGCAAGGATTTCTACCCCATATCATTATTCTAATGCAATGCATAGAATCTTCAAGACTAGGCTCGGGTCATAACGTACCAGTGATTGCATTGAAGGTACTGGCTTCCCAAGTATCCTTAGAAAGCTCGTAACCTGTGGTGCCCCGGCTTGAGCCACAGGAGCTGCCCCACCAGGATTACTTCTCGGGTTTCCTTGCCTACCCCCTTGCTGCCTGGGACATTCCCTTGTGAAATGCCCGGTCTTACCGCAGTAATAGCAGGTCTTATCTGATTCACTGATCATCCCTTCTCTCAGCCTAGGGCAGTTCAAGAAATCATGGTTCATCCTGCCGCACTTGGCGCACACACCCATTGCCTTCCAGAACTTTCCATTGTGCAATCGGATGGCCCCGGGCGATCCCTCTCCTGGTCCCATTTTCTTTTGTGGCCACCAGGCTTATTTCCTTGACTGTTCTTTGCTCGGGCCCTCACCAGGCTCTCTTCGGCCCGGATGACCTCTAGTAAAGCAGCCATCTCCACTAGTTCTGATACTGAAGTAAATTTCCGAAACGAAGAGTGGACCCGTAGTTCGACCTTTAGTCCACGGAAAAACCGCTGCACCTGGGTAGACTTCTCCTCAAACTCCCGTCCTACGTACTTACGTATACGGTTAAATTCCTCCTCATAATCCTGTACCGTTCTCCGGCTTTGGGTGAGTTCCAGGAATATACTTTCCATCCGGTCCCATGCCTCGGTGGTAAAGTACTTGCGGTTGAATTCTATCTCAAATTCCGCAAAAGACACTAGCTTGCCCCCAGTGCGCTTATCCACCATAAGCCATTAGTTATGGGTGTCCCCTTCCAAGGAATGGACTGCTATATCCTTCATGTAGTCGTCAAGACATCGGGCCGAGTAGAATTTCCCTACAAATAGCTCATCCGCTTCAATGGGATCAATGCTCCCTTTTAAGTGTTTGGTTCCCAACTGGGTAATGTGATCCAGTAGACTCAAATTGTCTACTCTATGGGTCACACGAGAGGGTTTATCTCAAACACATCCTCATCCTCGACTCGCTGGACCCCTTTCAGAAGTCCGGTAGTCTCCTTCCCCGTGGACTGTCCCACGGTAGGATTCTCAACCGGTGTGAGGGTCTGAGTCAATGTAGTCATCTGGGTCATGACCGTTTTCAGGGCTTCCCACATCTCTTCTGTATAAGGGAGTGCGGTTTGGTTCACACCGTAAGCCCTGGTGTCAATCCTAACGTGGCCCCGTTCCATGTTGGATGACTCGGCCATTTCCTCGTCTTCCACATGCTCGGCCCCATTCACTCCCGTCCGGGTCTGAGTGGTTGGGGGAGGGAGTACCGTACCGGTTTCCCCATTCCCGACCACAGGTCCAGTAGGGTCATCAACCACTTGGTTGGATGTTCCTACTCCTATCCTAGTAGTCTCCAACGCGGTTCCCTTAGACTTCCTCCTCTTAGAGGATTTGGTTTTCCCACCCTACAAGTTCAGTGTATATTAGAATCATCTAATAAACTATTGACCTAAGGGCAACAAGAAAAACCTAACACTAGTGGAATCACCTGAATCAACAAGAAAAAGAGTGGAGCACCTGATCCGAGCATCTGCTCCAGAGGAGCCTCGGTTGCTCCAGGCAAAGAAAAGACGATGGAGCATCCCAGCCCAGAAAGGAGCACCTGATCCATTTTTCCTCCGGAGTGCTCCAATTCCTTGAACCATGTAATTTTTTTGGGATGGTTTAATCTAGTTTCATTCAAAAAAATTCTTATTTTTGGGTCTATCCCTAAACCGAAAATCATTAGCTCCTTTAACTCCTCCCCCCCTCCCTCTCCCTCTCTCTCTTTTTCTCCCTCGTCCTTGCGAACTTTTTTCACCTCCTCTTTCTTTTTGCTCTCAAATCACAAATCTTTCTATACTTACTTGGTTTCAGCAATTCTTGGGCCTAACCCACTCGGATTTTTATCCTCTACACGAATCTGCCATCAATTTCAACACTCACAAAATGTAAGATCACAAAAAGTCACTTTTACAGTCACGCCTATGGTTGAGGATGTGAGATTTTGTGGTATTTTTCCCCATGAATTGCTTGCTCATACTGTCCTTAGTGCTTCCCATGTCAAATTAGTTGATTGTGGCATGTATTATGTTTCTTACATAAAAAATTTTGAAAAATAACTTGAAAAAACAAACAATGGTTAAAAATGATTTTGCATGTTGAATTAGGATTGTGAGGTGGATTTGATTCTATGGATGAGTGGATATGTGATTATCATGTGGGATTTTTTGGTGGAACTAAAACTTTCGCTTGCAAAATTTGAGTTCCCTGTGGTCAAAACCCATTCTAGTTTGATGTTTGTGTCTTTCATAGACAATGCCGCTGAAAAACATCGGATACCCAAACCGAAAGGGAAAGGGCGCAAGCACCTCAGCCCAAGCTACTGCAGCAACTGCACCATGGCCACGACCCAAAGGAGAACGGTTCAAACTCCTAGATGACAGCCTTCCCACGCAATCCGACGAGAAGTAGGACCAGACCGATTCCTTCTATTACAATATTCTATTGGGAATAACCATGGAACCCACCCGGTTCATGTATGATGCAACTCTGAAACAGTTGGGCATCTACAAAGAGTTTGAGAGCATCTTCTTCAATGCTCACATCATGAGATTCGCTTTGGAAGTCGATGTTCTATACCCTCTCTTGACTCGCCACTGCCTTACAACTGCTTGGCTGACATACATTGACCCCGAGAAGCCTATGTTCCCAAACGCCTCATTCTCTTTTCTTACTGGGGGAAAGGAGTACACCCATCCCTATGGCCGAACTCTACTACATCTACTGTTTCCATCTGGAGGACATAGACTTGGCTTTTCTGAAGCGGTTTCCAATCGCCAATCAGTTTTGGAAAACCATCGCGACTGGCACTTATGCTTCCCGCTCCGCGAGCCAGTCCATCATCTGTCATTGTGTTGTGTGCATCTGCACCTGACTCTACACCAACCTTCACTTCAATCAGGATGCTGATGCGAGGCTGGCCAGGTTTGGACAGAATCGCAGTCCCAAGATGAACACTCCGAGTTGGGCAGGATAATCCTAAGCTTCTTTGGCTCGTCAAGATCCAACAATGGGCATATTAAACCCAAGGCCTGATGCTTTCTTAAACGTTCCAAAAGGAGATAGGCGGTGGAACCTTGGAATGAGTTAGACAGGTAGCTCCAACAAGAGGTATATTAAACCTAATGCCTGATACTATCTAGGCCGCCTAAGACAATCTTTGGAAGATAGAATGGTCACACAAGTGTTGTGGATACACTTGATACACCGAAGGTTCTTGGATATTACACACCAAGAAGATCGAACAGTTCCAGAGGAACAAAGAGAATCACTCTCTCACAAAACACAAGGTTTTTACTCAAAACATGTCTTCTTTTCATTAACCACGAAAATGTGTTTAAATAGCATACAAAGGTATTAAAAACTAGGTAGAATGTGTTAAAAATAAGGCAACTCGAAACTAGAACCTAGTTAATGCCTTAGACTAGTTTTTAATGAAGTTTGAATGACTTTTCAACTTTAAATGACTCTTGATCTGATTAAATTCGCCTGGCCTTTGTAGAATTGAGAAGTAGGCTTCTGAAATGGGTTTTGACAAGTATTCAGCAGGCCTGGTCGAATGTTGATCAAATCCAAAGTAGTCTCGATTTCCTTTGTTGAGAAGTTGAAGCGTTTTTTAGGAAGGTTTTAGGAAGGGCTTCCTGAAAAATGGATTTAGGAAGGGGTTCCTAAAATCCGGGTCATCATGCTCCTCGGGCGGTCTAAGTAACTCGCTTCGGCCGGGTAGAAGGGAACTTCGACCATCTGTTGTTTCAGCTTGAACCAAGTGAGTTTTGGCACGACCAGAATGTCCTTCATAGCCACTTGGTCTAGTGAATCCTCCTCTAAAGGTTGTTTTGAAGCCGAAATCTTCATGGTCCAGCTGCTGCTTCCTTGATGGCTTGGTCGGACAGTCGGGTTTATGAAATGAGCCGGTCAGAATCATATCAGATGCCAGAAATAAGGTATATCTTGATGAGCTTCTGGTGATTTATTACAGATTTTGGGATTTTATTGCTACTTCTTATGGTGTGGATCCCCCGACTGACCATCGCGTCAACCTCGGGATTCAGTTGGTCGAGGCATTCTTGGCCGCCAAAGACAAGGGGCGAGGTGGAGCTGTAGGGAAGACACGGCGTATTGGCAGTCTCCTTACCCCTATTTTCCGCTACTGCAAGATCGATCTAAGCTCCGCTTCTTGTGTCTCGACACTCGAGAGGATGAACACCGCCCACTTGATCAGCTCTAATATCCTGCAAGATGTCGATACATACCCCTTTACGTGTGAGCAGAGAGCTTCGCTTTTCTGTAGGCTTCCTCAACACCAAGGACGATCTCCGGTTCCTTCCACCACCAGTGCTCCTCTGCGCCGATCCCATTGGCCGCACTCCTGCACCTATCTGCGGTAGCTCATCCCGAGCTTCCGCACCTTATATGGAGGATGAGGAGATGCATGCCGCCGCCCCTCTGGCACTGCCTTACTAAAGCGCTGCCACAAAGGGTGAGTTTTATCTCCCCTTATCTCGGATGAGCCTGATACAGCTGAAAACATGCATTGTGTAATCGCATCTCAGCGGAAGAACAACATCCTCATGCAACGCATCATGCACACACAATTTCGAGGCTGATGCCACACCACGACAGCAAGGGACGTCCACTGAGCAGACTCCGGGACCATTAAAGAGACCTACACCAGGAAGGAAGTGCACAGGACGTGACGGAAGTGAAAGCACCGAGGACATCACCGCTGACCCCTAGTAACACCCCTCTATCAACGTTGTATTATGCTGCTGTTATTTGTTTTTCTTTGTTACCTGACTTCATATTTATTTTAACACCAGGGTTAGTATGAAGTAAGTCTGGGGGAAGGTGTTTGTTGATATTGATTCTGTTTGTTTTCTTTGATTTTCTTTTTTTCGGGTCAGTCTTGAGTCAGTTTATTTCTTTGAGTCAATCTGTTTTATTGAGTCAATAACTTGGTTGAGGATAAGGACCTTAATCTATGCTAATTTTAAACCACTTATGTAATTTTGACTTTTCTCCATTGACCATTACTGCAGAATTTTGAGTGCACAGACAAGCTGGACCACTACACTCGGATCTCTCTCTTTCCAGAACATCCCATCCCATTAAGTTCCATTGGAAAGACATAAAATCTATTTTATCTCGACGTAATTTGAACTGAAAATTTTCTTGTTACGAGCATTTAATCAGGGGAACAAAATGATATGCAGGACTACTTATACTTTTTACACTCTTTCTGATCCTGAATAACTAGCTCATTTTTAGTTAGGACCCACCTTGAGCCTAATCTCCTTTTTATACCACTCGCATTCTCGTTTTTATGTTTCATATGCGCAGATATGTGCAAAAAAGTCAGAGATAAGTGCAAAAAAGTCGGAGATAAAAGGATTGACACAACCTTTAATTCACTCTTGTTGAAGATGTTTTTAAAAGTTGATAAAAAGTTCTATAAGCACCTGCTCCAAATAAGATCACCTGATCCAAACAACAATGTCTGATCCGGAGCACCTGCTCTGACAGGGTGCTCCAATTAACCCAATGAAGAAGAAAGTCAATCACCCAACTTATTAGGATATGTGGACCAACAATTTGAAAGCTTTCATGCTTACGGGACATAGATCAATGTAAATACCTTCCTTTTCATCTTTACAAAAAAAAAAAAAAAAAAATCAATGATAAGGAGTAGGGAGTTAGTAACTCAAAGATGTGTCTCTCAGCACATGTCAAACCACAAGGAAGGAAGAACCTAGATTTGAGGAGTTAGAGCTTTCAAGAGAAGAAGAGTGATTAGAGGTTGTGGAACGTCAATGAGTCCATTCTCTTTTGCTATTTTGCATCCTCTACAAACTCTAGTAATCCATAAACACTCTGAACTCCACTGCTAAATTGACCATTTTATTTCCTAGCATTCTCTCTCATATATATTGGCCTTAATAAGAAGCTCACACCATCCTTAATTGAATGTAAAGAGTTTGTTGTTTGGATGGTGAGCTTTGTGGGTTTGTGAATACAAGTATGGAATAGGTTTGAGAAATGTTGGATGGGTTCTGGTAAGGATGTGCTACTCTTGTTTTAAAGAATGTGGTCTGCAGATTGTGGTTGAATTACGGTTGCTGAGATTTTTTTAGAGTTCCCATGCTTTCAAACCTCTCTTCCACGGCTTATGCTTGAGTTTGTTTGACACAAAAAAATGTCTAAGTCTGGGAAAATTGATATGAGGCGATTTTGACTCATTCTGACAAACGAATATTTGAGGATATCAAGTCATTTCAAGTCATTAGTAGGCTATAAACGTAGATTTGAGGAATTTGGAGCCTCTGGAGCCGAAATATGTCAAAATGGAGTGAAAGGGAGTCAAAATGAAGGAAAAGAGCCTAAGTTTCACGCATAGCACTCAACGGAGCACATGCTCCACTTTAGAGCACCCACTCCACTTTAGAGCACCCACTCCACTTTGGAGAACCCGCTTCAACCGCCGGAGATAAATATGAAAACTTCACTTACCTAGTTTTGGGACGAGAGGAAAGAGCAAAAAAGGAGTGAGCTGTTCCTTGAAGCATTATCACTGAACACTTTCTGAGTTTTTTTTAGATCTAGACACATTTCAATAGAGTTTTTGAGAGTTTCTACTTGTATGATTTGGGAGAAGAATCTCTACTACACATGCCCTTATTATTTCTGATTTCTATTTCATGGATTCCTTTTCATATATTGCTGTGTTTTAATTCTTCATGTCTGAGTAGATTCTCTAGTTAGATCAAAGATTTCAATGGTATTCATGAGTTGATGGATTGAACACAAACAGGGCTTTGAATCGATTGTCTTCACCATTTGTTAGTCTTAATGCTTAGATTGAAATGATCACTTGATTCATAATTTTAGGCTAATATATTTATCAAAAGTTTAATAGGTTCGTAGAAGAGACTTTATTGAGTGATTTGTCCTTAGCCAACTACAGTTGATGCTAAGACGGATTGTGAACATATCAAACCTGATCGATATTACTTTTCTGCGACTTTAGATTCAAACGATAGCTTAGAATTCTAGGTTGTTAGACAAAGTTGTTAATACCACGACAATGTCTTATTTTTATGTTTAAGTTCGACACTTGTGCTAAATTGTGCCATAAATAGTTGTTCGGTTCTAAGCTCTGAATTTCCTATGAAAATTATTTGGTCTAATGTCTTGTTTTATTGATTTTAAAACGTTTTTAATCCTGTGTGTGTTGCCAATTCAATTGTAATACAGAAACCAAATTGATGTTTTAGCTTCTTTTCAATTCCTTGCAGAAACTAAGTGTAACACTGGTCCACTGGAAATCGAACTTTTCTGTATTACAATTATAAGTTGTGCACTTACAGTATAAATAAAGCACTAAATCCATTGCATCACCTTGTTTACTCTATTTTATTCATGGATTCCTCTTCATCTCTTGATATGTCTCATTTCTCCATGTATGAGTAGTCGTTTAGTTGGGTTAAAAGTTTTCAAATGAGATTTATGAGGTAATAACCTGAATACAAATATGGCTTACCATTCGATTATCTCCATCTAGTGTTAAACTTAATGCCTTGATTGAATTGATCACTTAATCTTTGATTCTAATTATAATATATTCATCAAAAAGGTAATAGGTTGCTGGAAATGACTTAGATGGGTGATTTGTCTTTGGCCAACAATAGTTGATATTAAGACAAATCGTAAACTAATCAAATCTGCTAGGAAATGCTTGTCTAGAGTTCTATATTCAAACAACAGCGCTAGATAATTTTATTGATGCCACGACAGTGGATCGTTCTTACCCTTGTGTTTGAGTTCAAGACTTTTGTTTAAATGTGTCCTTAATAGTTATTCGGTTCATGATCTCTGAATATCTTGTGAATCACGGGTAGTTTAGTGCCTTGTTTTTTACTATTTGCATCAATATTTAGTTTCTCATTTGTTACATTGACAACCAAAAACTCTCATTTTTGTCTTAGAATAATTTCATGCTCATAGAAATTCAGTGTAGCATTGGTCTTCTGGAATTCAAATCAATATATATTATTACGTATGTTGTGCATTTGCAGTAGAAAATAGAAATAAGAAATCCATTGTATCACTCGCCTAATACCAACATTTCATTTAAAGCTTCTCTTACCACGGCTTCAGAAAATTTACACACTCTAAGGCTACCCCATCACCATCAGGAGTCAAAACAGTATGATCTTTGAATCTATTACATATTTGCCACACGTTGTAGGCTTTGCAGGAGACATTCAAATGCTTCTTCTGGTTAGATGTACCCTACTTGGTAGGGCATGCCATTTCCTTCCAATAATACTTACAATTGGCTTTGTTATTGTCGTCTTTGTGTCTGTTGAAATGTTCCCATACCCAAGAGCTTTACTGACTTAGAAGCACTATCTCCTTCTTATGTTTCTTTTCTTTTCCTTTTGTTTATTTGGATGGGTGTTTGAACATCATCGTCTATAATATCACAAGACACCATCTGCATGAAACTCAAAATATAAGACTTGTATCATTATACAAAATGCATAAGACAAACGTATATTAATCAAATAAATAATGAGAAAAAACATAATCAACAAGCAAGTGTGAATTAGAAGAACACATGACAACTCAATTCAATTGGCATTGACAACAAAGAGGCAGAGACATAGATCCCTAATAAGAAAGAAGTTTTCAAGTACATTTTAAATGATTATGTAAAAGTTGAAACCTTCGAATCAAAATAATTAAAAACGCAGCTAAACACACAGACCCTGCATCAGGGTCGACTTTATTGAAACAAAATAGGAAGTGAAGAACTCTTAATCATTGAAAGAAGCGCACACTGACAATCACATAGACCCAAAATATACATGTAAGCATGAAATATGAATGAAAATTTTCCAAATTGAGAATGATGATAAGCAATTGATTACCTTTGATGGATTTAGAGACGTCTCTGATGGAGGACAGTCTCGAGAATTACAAATTTCCAGTTTTTTTTTTTTTGATTTTGTGTAGGAAAAAGGGGATTTAGGGTTTCAATTTTCGAAATCAACTTGGGAAGTGGAAAAAAAAAAGAAGTAATAGCCATAAGACCATTAATATAGTCGGGTATGTTCGGTTCTCGGATAGGAACCGAAACCAAACTGAGACACATGGGTTGTGAGGGAAGGACCCAATAGAGTAAAAGAATAGTACACAAATCAGATCCGAACCGGTGTTTTTGGTCGGTTCTGGTTCGGGTCTTCTGGTCTGGGATAAATGTCCAAGACTAATCTTCACAATTTGGTGAAAAAATATTCTCATGAAGCATCCCACTAAGAGTGTATGTTTCCAAAAGCAAATGAAAATATGTGAAAGTATCGTCATGCCTGGTCGATTGGCACCTTCGTAACCCCCTCCCCCTCCCATTTAGATGAATTCCATCCACCACGATAACTCATCCTCGAATACTAAAAACTTTCTCTTGAAGCCCAAAAAGATATATATCGGTGTTTAAATTGATTCTCCTCATAACATACAAGGCCAATGACACTTTCCGAATTAACTTTCTTAATTTCATGCAAATAAGAAGGCATCTTCTCTTATTCCTCTTCTGGTGTTACCCTTATCACTTCTTGAGCATATATCAAAGCTCTATAAGAAGTAGTATAAACCAGGTTCATACAAAACATTACATTCATTGTATCTTTGATATGCTTCACCACAATTCCATCAATTATTCCAACGCGTTCTGTAAATAACTTTTCAATATATTTTGGAGTACAACTTCTACAGATAGCTGATCGGTCCGTCACATAAAATGTATGAACCTTCAAATATTTAGTCATCCAAAACGTGTTTGCTTCATTCTTCAAAACCAATCTAAGCTTTCATGTGCATCATTTCACATAACATTTTGCCACAAATGAAGTCTTCGTTGACTTATATACTTTGAATGTGAATTTAACATTACTTTTGTAAATCGAAACTGTGATACAAGCTCATCATTGGTAGCAAAACTCTGATTGACAAAGATTTTGTCGAGCAAAGTAGTATTGGAGGGTCCTCATTCACTACCACAACACGCTTTGACACCCACAACATCAAAAGACGTATTATATGCATCTTTATCTGTATCTACATTCATCTTTCACTTTCCCGACTCACTATAATCCACATCCGTGTCATCAATCTCTTCTTTCACTTGCACATTTACATCATCAGCCGCATCAACATTTGATCATCATCCGCCTCTTCCTCTGTGTCATCCCAATCTGCCACATCTTCTTTTGCATTATCATAACATTCCTCCTCAAGTCCATCTACATCGCCATTATAAGGATCCATGCTCTGACTCGAGGCACCAAGGCGTGAAACATGTGTTATACTTAACTTGATCAAGCTCCAAGCTTATCTATCATTTGTGAAATACATAGGAGGGGTATCTCGAGGCATTTATTGAAGCATCACATCTTGTAACAGATAGGATAATTCCTCGAACTCTATTTTCTTTGCCAGAATATAATCATCTTGTGCCATTTCAATAAGCTCACCATGTGTAAAATCATCTCTCAAGAAGAACATTCTCCCTCCTTTGCATTTATCCACTTCAAAATGTCAAGATAGCTTCTTCATCACTCATTCTCCATAGAAACTGGTAGGTGAACCATTCTCTATAATAAAAACATAGACAAACCACATTAGAGATCAAAGTATAAGCAGTAGACTTTGTTTGAAGGCTGCAACTAATAAGTTAACTATATAATCAAACAAGAAAACTGATTCTGCCATATGTATAACAAATACACATGTGAAACTCATACATAAGTAAGTACACTAGCTAAAACAAATACAAGAACAAGAAAATCTTAAAAGTTCATTCTACATTTGCTTTAAAAGTATTTTTTCAAAAAACCTGAACGTACAGACTTCATAACTAAGTCGAACAAGTAAACTTCACATGAACTTTCTATGTTTAGGTTATTTTTACGATTGCATGTTAACGAAAGAAGACTTCAGGCGAAGTTTACATGGTCACTCATACTTCGCCTGAAGTCTGCCTTTGTTAATTTATTTGTTAGTTTTGCAATTCACAAAATGTTAGAGTAGACTTCACGTGAAATCTGAGAAAAAGGTCAAATTTTCATCTGGCCAAACTTTGAATTTTTCGGCGCAAACTTCACAAAATATTTCACACTTCATATGATGTTTAGTAATAAAAAGTAGACTTCCTGCCGAAGTTTAAGACAACAAGTATACTTCTCGAGTGGTTAGTTGTGAAATTGACCAAATTTGACTTTCTTCGAGTAGACTTTGCCTGAAGTCTACGAGGGTTAGTTTTGGGGTTGACCAAAATATCGATTTAAATAAGTAAGAGACTTCACAAGAAGTATGCGTTAGTTAGTAGATTCAGGGGAAGTCTCTGATTTAAATGATCTTATGGTCAATATTTGACATCTTCGTCAATCCCAAATCTATACTCATTTGGCTTTAGTGGAGTCGGCAATAAAAGTTAAAAATTGGTAACATGAAAAAATTAACATCTCTTTTATGTAAACTTCAGGCTCAGACTTCGCCAAAAAAATCATCATCTTAGTCAAATGCAAAACCAACCTTGCTTCTCGCACAGATCCAAAAATTCATGAAAATCAAATGAAGAATTACGTAATCTGGTTTTTAACTTGGTCAAGCACCCAAAACTTTAAGTTTAACCACTACCAAAGAAACTTAGTATGGAAAGATCCAAGAATTTGAAAATTTGAGAAGTAAAATATAGAGTTTTTGGGATGAAAATGGAGATGATAGAGAGGTGTAAAAGGTTGTGAGCTCAAATAATGAGTTTTTAAGAGGTTAAAATTTGGTAGTTAAAGCATTTAGAGCTTCATTGGTTGTTAATGGTGGTTGAAAAAAAATTGGAGTAGATGTCATTTTCATAAATAAGTGATAAGGATGAGGATGTGTTTATATTTTGTATTTTCAAAATAAATAAAATAAGTCAAAGATAATAACAATTTTGTGAATATGCAAAATCTGCCAATGGTATTTTTGAGAGAAATAACATTTGTTGGATACGGAAACAGTTGTTCGATACGGAAAAAAAAGTTAACTTTGCAATTAATTTTCAAATTGTAGGTCATTTTGTAAATGACCCCAAACTTAAAACCTTAAATTATGTATTACTAGAGTTCAACCCGTGTGTTACACATATTATTATTTATGTAAGGTTTATAATCTATTAGCACTAAAATGTAGTGTTATCATCTATTAAATTCTATGGCAATATTTTTCTAATTTTTTATTTGTTAAAATTTAAAAGTATTGAAAATATATATGATTGAAAATATGAAAATTATGACTTGTGTATATGTTGTGTTATTCTTATTACAAAATTATGACAAAAATTTATTTGAGTATTTTATTCACCTAAACACACAAAGAAAACTGGAACTCTAATGTGTCATAGTTATGAAAATATCTAAACAAAAATAGATTTACCAATTTGTAGCCAAAAATAAATATATAATGATCTCGTAATAAAGATGATAAATAGATAGATAGATATATTTATTTTATAACTTGTAATTTAATGTGTACATTTAAGACAAATTAAATATAACTTTTTGTGGTAAAATCATTACACTATTGTAAACTTTTGATGTATATTACTAAACAAAGTTGAATGTGAAATTTGACTTAACGATGAAGTCTACATTATTTTTCAACCTTTAATACAATAATTTTAATTTTGTTATTAATATATACAAAATGGTCTACTGAAGAGAGATAAAAACAATTTGATACAAAAAATTGTAAAAGAGAATAACTAATAATAAATAATATTTGATTTAGCCTTATTTGATTTCATTTGATCTCATAATTATTTCTATAATCAATTTTAGTGAGTGATTGATATAGTCTTTAGATAAGATCAAATAAATAATATATATATATATATATATATATATATATATATATTACTTTGTTATATATTTCTGGGTTAAGAATATAGTATGTTTATATATATATATATATATATATATATATATATATATATATATATATATATATATATATATAATTTTTGTAATATTATTGAAATATTATGAAATAAAGTTATTATGTATATGATTTTAAGTTATAAAATAATAATTTGAAATACATGTATATCGATTTTTAAATTATTACTAATTTCATTATTTAAAATATATTAGTACATACTAATAACCTATTTAAAATAGATAAACATGATATATATATATATATATATATATATATATATATATATATATATCAATTTATAAATCAATACTAATTTATATGTTTAAAATATATTAATGCATACTAATCACCTTTTAAAAATAGATAAAACATTGTTAAAAACATAAATTTAAAAAGAGACATGTGGCAGTTCTTCGGAGCTCCACCAAAGATAAACCTTATTTATTGTATAATAATAATTTAAAATATGTGTATATCGTAAAATATTACCAATTTTATATTTAACATATATTATTACATGTTAATCATCTATTTAAAATGGATAAACATAATGTATGCATATCGATTTTTAAATTGTTAATAATTTATATGTTTAAAATAGAATAGTGCATAATAATCGCCTATTTAAAATAGGTAAACATTGTTAGAAACATAAATTTAAAATAGATATGTGGTACTTCCTCGGAGCTCTTTTAATGAGAAACATTACTTTATTAGTATAAATATTTAATTTTAATAAATTAAATGCCTAAATGAAAAAAAAAACTCTTCGTCACATTTTAGAAAATAAATAATTAAAATAGTTTTTTTGTTCCTCAAATTTTATATCAATTAAGAGAAGATGAATTCTTTATTACTCAAGTTATCTACCAGTGAAAATAAAATATTTCTCAAGTTTTTGATACATATATTCCATATCATTTTTCTGACTTCCTCATACATTGAAGAAATAATAAAAAAAATATTTGGCTCTTTAATTTTGATGAAGGATAAATATAAACACAAATTTCTATGGTCTTTATTCAATTTCTCAAATAAAATTTTATTTATTATTCTGTTCATTTATTGATTATGTAGTCCGGAAACAATTAAACTAATAGTAAAATGAAAATAACCCAAAAGGTTTTGTTTGCCCTTTTCTATTTTCGTATTTCTTCTCAACTTTTTAGCCACTGAATACAAATACTCTGATTCGTAAGCCAATATTAACTACAAAGTCAGAAGCCAATCTGGTTGGATCAGTGCGAACCGTGAGAATAAAAACCATTTTGAAACCTTAAAAAAATTGTTTACTTGCATTTTAAGACTTAAAAAAACACAGAAGTAGGAAAACGAAACCTGAACTTCAGCTTTCAATTCATTCTCATGCTTTTTGATGACAACATTTGAAGCCTTCAATTTCAATCCAAGCAAACTGCAATTTCGTGGGTTTAAGACAAAGCAATTATAGTTTCCTTTTAAAAAAAAAAATTGTAGCTTTCTCTTGTTTTTGCTCTTCAAATCAAAAACAATATTATTTTGTTCTTTTTAATATTGTCTCTCTTTCTTGTCTTGGGGTTCACTTGAAACTCTCTAAGTTTGTCTTTGACATAAAAGCATATATAGCAGAGCTGGTTCCACAACTCAGCCAACTACTTACCTTTCGAGTCCATAAAGCTCAAAGGTTTTCAATCTCTGCTTTCAACATCCATTTTGTCTTTGCATTTGAAATTTGTATAAAAAAACTGGTATGGAGAAGAATACAAAGATGAAGCATGCAAGTGATTATGAAGATGATAAGGTTAGCTTGTTGATACTTAGCTTCTTCTTGTTCATAGTTTACGAATGTTTCTCCAATCTAAGTATAATCATTTTCGTATATACTATTAGCAGCATCACACTAACAAAGAGCAGGATAGCATAATCTTGAACCCTAACTTTGAGGACGGCCTCAACAATTGGAGTGGAAGAGGATGCAAGGCTGTCTTACACGAGTCCATGGATGGAGGGAGAATCATACCGCTCTCAGGACACGTTTTCGCTGCAGCAACAGAGCGTAAAGCCACATGGAACGGGATTCAACAGGAGATTTCGGGAAGATTTCAAAGGAAGCGTGTCTACGAAGTTACAGCAGTCGTCCGAATATTTGGCAACAATGTCACGAGTGCAACAGTACAAGCGACTCTTTGGGTCTTAAACGCAAACCAACGTGAACAATACATAGCCATGGCCAAGTTGGTTTCTCATTTCCTCCAATGTTTAAAAAAACATCAATATCTTCATTAAATATAGTAATCTGATAAGACTCTGGTATGTCAATGAATCATATTAGTGTGCAGGCGACTAATAAAGATTGGGTAGAGTTGAAGGGTAAATTCGTAATCCATGGTTCACCATCAAGAGTAATACTATTCCTTGAAGGTCCACCTCCAGGAACCGATATTCTTGTCAACAGTTTAACTGTCCAACATGCTCGAAGGAACCGTCCATCGCCTCCACCATTTTACGAGGTCAGTCCCTTTACCATAAGCAAAGCTTTAAAACTTGCGATAGCACGATTCATGGTCTGGATCATGAGTCGAAATAAACGATGAAAGATAGGTGCATTTATACCATCAATGGACTTGATCAGAAGCAAATATGTTTGGATATTAATTGTAGTTAGGATATGATCAAAGCCAAAACAAAATCTTAATCAAAAGCTCAAGAACGAAATAAGAGAGTGGGAAATATGGAAGTTTGCTTCTATGTTTAAGCGAGGAAATGATTTCTTCTCTTATTAGAATATTAAACAACAACAAAATAATAACAAAAAATAATAATAATAAGACTAAAGTTTACCTATAGTTGATTGGATTTTAGAACATGATGGTGTTTATTTCTCTTTTCCCACCTCATGCTTTGTAACGTACCTAGTCTTCTGGTTATCTATCTATGGATCAAGATCAGAGATAGCTTCTTACTATAAATTACAGATCACATAGCAGTTCCATGTTTGAAATATTAGTTTGCTCAGTTTGGACTTGAATTCCTCCGGTTACAAAGAAAACGTTTTTTATTTATTTAGTAACATGTTTCTGTTTGTGGTGTTTTTATGCCAGAATCCAGGTTTTGGAAACAACATAGTTGAAAACAGTGAAGTGAGAGATGGGGAAACTCAACCATGGTTCACTCTAGGAAACTGCAAGTTGAGTGTTAGACAAGGCGCTCCTCGCACTCTGCCGCCAATGGCTAGAGACACGCTCGGTCCTCACAAACCTCTCGGCGGAAACTGCATCCTTGTGACCAACAGAACGCAGACTTGGATGGGGCCGGCTCAGATGATAACCGATAAACTCAAACTGTTCTTGACATATCAAATCTCAGCATGGGTGAAGATTAGTGCGGGAGGTAGTAGTGGTATAAGTCCTCAAAATGTGAACATTGCACTCAGCGTCGATAACCAATGGGTGAATGGAGGACAAGTTGAGATCAGCGTTGGTGAAACATGGCATGAACTCGGAGGATCCTTTAGGCTCGAGAAGCAGCCGCAAAACGTCATGGTTTACGTTCAAGGTCCTTCAGCTGGCATTGATCTGATGATTGCGGCACTGCAAATATTCCCCGTGGATCGTCGAGAACGTCTCAGATGTCTCAGAAAACAAGTCGATGAGGTTCAAATTATCTTCAAGTTTCATTAGATATGTAGTTTAATAAGTTTCTGAATTTAAGAATGTTGTTTCTTGATAGGTACGTAAGCGCGACATTATCTTGAAATTCACAGGACTAGATGATTCCTGCGATTTGTTTCCTTACATAGTGAAAGTGAAACAAACGCACAACAGTTTCCCAGTAGGAACGTGCATCAATAGAACAGACATAGACAATGAAGACTTTGTTGATTTCTTCACAAAGAACTTTAACTGGGCAGTGTTTGGAAACGAGCTAAAGTGGTACTGGACAGAGGCTGAACGCGGAAAGCTCAATTACCAAGATGCAGACGACATGTTGGATCTCTGTATCGGCAATAATATTAACGTTAGAGGACACTGCCTATTCTGGGAAGTTGAGTCCACGGTTCAGCCGTGGGTTCGTCAGCTGAACAAAACAGAGCTGATGAACGCTGTCCAGAAGCGTCTCACAGATGTCTTAACACGATACAAAGGTAAATTCAAGCACTACGACGTAAACAACGAAATGCTTCATGGTTCTTTCTATCAAGATAGGCTTGGAAAAGGTGTAAGACCATTGATGTTCAACATTGCACACAAGCTTGATCCATCTGCTTTGCTCTTTGTGAATGATTATCATGTCGAGGACGGTAATGACACACGTTCGTCCCCGGAGAAGTATATCAAACTTGTTCTTGATTTGGAAGCGCAAGGAGCAGCCATAGGAGGGATTGGGATCCAAGGACACATAGAGAGTCCTGTTGGAGCGATCGTTTGCTCTGCCCTTGATAAGCTCTCTGTTCTTGGTCATCCTATCTGGTTCACAGAGCTTGATGTGTCTTCGAGAAATGAGTTCGTTAGAGGAGAGGATCTTGAAGTCATGCTGTGGGAAGCATTTGCCCACCCTGCGGTTGAAGGTAGCATATACTTCAATTTTCCATGTTTTTTGAGGATTTTTAAACCTTGTCTGAGTTTTATTAATTAAACATATACAAATCATCTTAAATTTAAATTTTAAAACTGTAACACCAAAGAACCACATTTTTTTAATTGAAAGTTTTATGACATTTTGGAGACAAATGATGCATACTGCATGTTTTGTTGACAAATATTGTGTTATTTCACTATTTTAGATGATATCATGATCGATAAAATGCAACATCTGTTTATAATAATAATACTGTTTTTATGCCTCCAATCACTTGCTCAGATAGCCTCCTACCAAAACTTCCCAAAATTTTATTATATATATTCTTGCTATCTAATTTTGTGTTTCTATATATAAAAAAGAAATTGTAAGATTTTGGGAATTTGATTTCTCATCGGTTTTGTGGATATATGATATAAAAATTATCTTTGTTTTTTTAATAGTACATGTATAGATGGGATTCCTAACATCTTGTTATTTGCTTTTAACAGGAATAATGTTATGGGGATTTTGGGAACTATCTATGAGTAGGGAGAACTCAAATTTGGTGGAGGGAGAAGGAGAAGTTAACGAAGCCGGTAAAAGATTTTTGGATGTGAAACAAGAATGGTTATCTCATGTCTATGGGATCATCAATGATGAATCAGAGTTCAAATTCAGAGGCTATCATGGGACTTACGCTGTCGAAGTTTGTACTCCATCTGGGATTGTTCTCAAAACGTTTGTCCTCGAAAAGGGAGAATCTCCATTTGTTCTTTCGATTGATTTATCATCTTTGTGATATTTTTTTATATATTTCTCCTTTTGTGCTGTTTCTCTTTTATGTGGGTGCGGATTTATTCTTCGTGGAGCCATAATATATCTAAAAATAGTTGTGTTATGTTTACGTTTTCGATTATTTATAATGTTTTCTTATAAATTGTTTATATAACAGATGGGATATATGTATGTTTGTGTGTTTATGTATATCTATTATAATATTATATATATCTGAAAGAAGGTGGTGGGTTGTAAAGAAAGAGAAAGAATGAAACTTTGTTTAAGAGCCTTATATGTATAAGGAAGATAAATTGGTAACATATGTTGGTTGAATCAAATATTTACAAAACTATATATGAATGGCTAATCATTCTTTTTATACCACTCCATCTTGATTATTCATCATTAATAATATATTATGTATTGCTTCGCTAAAAAATTTATCATGAAAAAATCCAACAAAATAAAAACCATAATAAAAGGAATAGTATGTGATATAATTTATTCATCTGAAAATGAATCTTAATTTATTTATCTTAGAATTCAAAATACTTTGTTTTGCTTTTTAGATGTCTATCTTCTGTGTATTAAAAAACTTTCAGATGAAAAAATTTGGTAGGACAAAAATATATCTTAGTTTGCTATTCCCAAGCACCTTAAGTGATCCTCGCTCTTTCTATCTTGTTTCTGTCTAGCTTATGGGTCCGATTGGTGAACAAAAGCGGAACGGTTATATTAACTGTTAGCGAATAGTATAAAGCTGTTAGCGAAACAGTTAGTATTATATTAAAGTTATTGCAATCGCTTTCTATTTGTATAACAGTTTTGTCCAAGCGTTTTGATGATTGGTAACTGTTATACATTTTTTTTTATACCACTTTTGTGTGTGTTACCAATCATACCCTATGTTTTGTTCGCTCTTACAACTTAACCCAGTTCCAGAATACAAATCAAGATCATCTCCTTGTTGACTCCTTTATATACACCTTGAAAAACAAAAACAAAAAGAGAAAACAGAGACAATCATTTTTAGTAACAAGATGAAGAAAACTAAGCCTTAGTCTCAAACTGAATCCTAATCTCAATGGCTATTTCTATAACCTCTCCAAAAACGGAACAAAAAAACTTGATATGAGATAAGTTTTTATCTTAAATACGAATTGTAAATGCACAATAGTCACTTATAATAATAAAGCGGGTATCAAATCCACAAAAGAATTTTGAAATAACACTAAGTACATTAGAATCAATTTAATCTAAGGCAAATGTTTTAGGGGTTTGTTTGAATCCTAACAAGAAAAATATATAACAATACAAATAAGAAAGAAACTGATGAGGGCATTGACCAAGAAACAACCAACCCAGATACAACTGACCCTTTTTCCACAATAAAGAATCTACCACAGACCAGATCAGGTCTAAGGAAGCTACATGAAGAATTTAACACTGCAATAGATGTGCTGATCAACCAGAGTAGTTTCAGTGATATTGCCAAACTTCTCGACTAACTCGCATTCGACCAACCCATCCTTGACCAGATTGCGATGGGACGTGTCAAGGAGAAACTCAACTCGACCAACGAGGGCCTTCCTTGTACCAAGGTCACCAACTTAGAGGTTCATCGACAAATTTTCAATTCTGATGCAAACGACCGAAGCACAATTCAAATGGAAGGAACATATTCAGAGATAGCTGATGAGAATCCATCCTGGTCGATACTCGAGCCAGTCGAGCCAACTAACCCGGCCGAAGATGAACAAGGCTTGAAACCTCCTAAAAGACCTATTGGACGACAAGACCCAACAGATTCAAGTCCCAACGAAATACTAGAGGGACTCTTGGCCCGACCCAACGGCCGAATGGCCCCTTCTAAGAGCATAACAGGCTCGAATGTGGTCTTCACCATTCAGGCCTAAAAAGATTAAGTCTGAACAACTGCGAAGGTGAGTGTTTGGTTTAATTCATTTTAGACTCACAAGTTTCCTTTTGTTTATGCTTTGCGTTTTAAAATTTCTATGATATATATCTACAGCCATGAGAGAGGAAGTGAGGAATGCCATGGGAACTCTCGGACGAGAGCTTGGTGCACGGTTAGACCTCCTAGAGCAGCACCCAAGGAGAGCACTCATGCGACCCATCAACCACCGAGGGGTGGAGAGGATGAGGAGGACATTGAAGTTGATATGCCGGACTTTGATGATGACCCACCTGACCGGCAGAAAATCACCAACCGAGGAGACAAGACCCTCTTAGGGGGAACCGAGAAAGAGAGGTAGCACCACGAGAACAAAACTATGACATCAAACTGACCCCTCCTACTTTTGCAGGTAAATCAAACCCTGAGGTCTACATGGATTGGGAGAGGCGTCTTGAATATATCTTCGAGTGTTATGGATATGGAGAGGGCAAGAAGGTGGCTGAGGCCGCGGCCCAATTCACCGACAACGCACTAGCATGGTGGGAAAGGTCCATAGATGAGAGAAGGAAAGAGCGGTTCGGACCAATCAACCGATGGAGCGACATGAAGTACCTCCTAAGGTCAAGGTATGTTCCAGAGCATTACCATAGAGACTTACAGAAACGTTTTCGTAAGTTGTCCCAGGGAACCAGAACTGTGGACGAGTACTTTGAGGAGTTCGAGATGCTGATGAACTCGCTAGAGCTAGAGGAGTCCGAGGAAGCTTTGATGGCACAGTTTGTAGATGGTCTACAAGAAAGGATAGCCCGGAAAGTGGAGAGGACCTAATACCAAGGATTACATGAGCTACTACACCTTGCTGTTCAAATAGAGCAACAAATCAAGCGCAAAGCTTGTCAGACTAACCGAGGTAGACCACCACCTCAATTGTGGGCTTCAAGTAGCAAGCCGTCTGACAAAGGGAATGCCATAGAGATTGATTCCTGGTTGAAGAGTCGGCCCACCGACCAACCTAAGCTCAACCGACAAGAACAAGGTAAGTTCCCTAGTACCAACAATAGGACACGTGATATCACCTGTTTCAAATGTCAAGGCAGGGGACACATGGCGAGGGAATGTCCAAATCAGAGAGTCATGATCATGACCGCGAGTGGAGACTATGAGTCCCAAGATGAACAAGACCCAGAGGACAATAAACAGGAGGAGGAAGCCGAGTACGCGGATGTAGAGGAGATGCTAGTGACCAGGCGTGTCCTTAGTGTCATACTAGACCCCAAGGAGACTACTCAAAGAGAGAACCTTTTTCACACCCGGTGCACGGTTACGGCCAAGGTATGTAAGTTGGTTATTGATGGAGGTTCTTGCACTAACGTGGCCAGCAAGTTTATGGTGGCTAAGCTAGGTCTTGAGAAGACCAAACACCCTTGACCGTACAAGCTTCAGTGGCTAGACAACAAAGTCCAGCTGAAGGTAACAGAGCAAGTCATCATTTTGTTCAGCGTGGGCAAGTATCAAGATGAGGTGCTATGCGACGTGCTTTCCATGCAAGCAGGACACGTCTTACTTGGGAGGCCATGGCAATTCGACTGATCCACTATCCACAACGGACACACAAATTTCTACTCCTTCACCTATATGGACCGAAAATACAACTTGGCGCCGTTAAAACCGACCGAGGTGTGCGAGCTACAGTCCAAAATGGACAAGGAAACCCAGGTAAGTAAGACTAACCTCTATATTTCATTTGGCTTTGTTTGTAAGACCCTAAGTGCCCAGAGTACAGTTATGCTGATGGTCTACAAAGAGTGTTTGAGCACAGGTTATCAAGAACTTAAACTTCCGAGTGAAGTACAAGCTGTCTTGGACCGGTTTCTGGACGTGTTCCCTGAGGAGATACCGGCTGGACTGCCCCCTATCCAAGGCATTGAGCACCAGATCGACCTAGTGTCGGGTTCGGCTTTGCCCAACAAGCCCGCATATAGGATGAGCCCGGAGGAGAGTAAAGAGCTGGAGAAACAGGTACAAGATCTCATGGCCAAAGGCTACATCCGAGAGAGCCTCAGCCCTTATGCCGTACCAGTTCTGCTGGTGCCAAAGAAGGATGGCACATGGAGGATGTGTGTAGATTGCCAAGCTATTAACAACATTACCATCAAGGATCGGCATCCCATCCCGCGGTTAGACGACATGCTAGATGAGTTGAGTGAAGCCACCGTCTTTTCAAAGGTAGATTTAAAGAGCGGTTATCACCAAGTAAGGATGCGTGAGGGGGATGAATGGAAGACGACCTTCAAGACCAAACAAGGCCTCTACGAGTGGGTTGCTATGCCTTTTGGCTTAACTAACACCTCTAGCACATTTATGCGCCTTATGAACCAGGTTCTAAGATCTTTCATAAGTAAATTCGTGGTAGTACACTTTGATGACATATTGATATATAGTAAATGCCTGAATGATCATCTTAGAAACTTGGAACTCGTTTTGCAAACACTACGAAAGGAAGGTATATATGCCAACCTCAAGAAGTGTACATTTTGTACTGACCAACTTGTCTTTTTAGGCTTTGTGATAAGCAGGCAAGGTTTACAGGTTGACGAGGAGAAGATTGAGGCCATTCAAGACTGGCCAACGCCTACCACCATAGGACATGTGCGGAGTTTTCATGGGCTGGCTAGCTTCCACCGTTGGTTCGTGAGGGATTTCAGTTCGGTGGATGCACCATTGACCGCTGTGATCAAGAAGAACGTTCCGTTCTCTTGGGGAAATGCACAAGACGAGGCTTTCAACACACTGAAGGAGCGGCTAACACAAGCACCCGTCCTGGCCTTACCAGACTTTGACGAGATGTACGAGGTGGAATGTGATGCGTTTGGGATAGGCATTGGAGCCGTGTTGCATCAACGAAAGAAGCCAGTCGCATTCTTCAGCGAGAAGTTGAGCGGGGCTACACTCAACTATCAGACACATGATAAGGAACTATATGCTTTGGTTCGAGCGTTGGAGACTTGGCAGCATTACTTGCTATCCAAGGAATTCATCATTCATACGGACCATGAGACCTTGAAGCACTTAAGAGGACAGACGTCATTGAAGAAGAGGCACGCTAAGTGGTTGGAATTCATTGAGACATTCCCATATGTGATCAAATACAAGAAGGGCATAGAAAATGTGGTAGCCGACACACTGTCAAGGAGGCATATGCTCGTCTCAACCATGGAGGCAAAGGTGTTGGGTTTTAAGTTCATCAAAGGGCAGTACAAGGATGATCCAGATTTCAGAGAAGCCTACCTCGAACATGGCAAAGGAGCATACAGAGCTTACTATCTGCATGAAGGGTTCTTATTCCGGGACAAGAGGCTGTGCATACCTCAAGGATCAATGAGGGATCTCCTACTCAAGGAAGCACATGGGAGAGGTCAAATGGGTCACTTCGAAGTGGCCAAAACAATGTCAGTTATCTCGGAACACTTCTTTTGGCCTCGCCTCAAGAAAGACGTGGAGAAACATTGTGCTCGCTGTGTCATTTGCCACAAGGCCAAGTCCAGGTTACACCCTCATGGCCTATATTTACCTTTACATATCTCTAACAAACCTTGGGTGGATGTCTCGATGGATTTTGTGCTAGGAGTACCTAAGATCAGGCACAAGGATTCTGTTTTTGTCGTGGTGGACCGATTCTCAAAGATAGCTTACTTCATACCATGTGACAAGTCTAACGATGCCACTCAGACAGCCGATATATTTTTCAAAGAGGTGGTACGATTGCATGGGGTGCCGAGAATCATCGTATCAGACCGCGACCCAAAGTTTCTCAGCCACTTTGGTAGGACTCTTCAGAGAAAGCTATGCACGAAAATAGTGTTCTCCACGACCTGCCACCCTCAAACGGATGGGTAGACCGAAGTGGTAAACCGTACACTCTCTACTCTACTTAGGACAACACTTGGCCAAAACCTTAAAACTTGGATAGATCGCGTTCCATTTATTGAATTTGCATATAATTATCCTACTCACTCTGCTACCAAGTTGTCCCCTTTTGAAGTTGTGTATGGGTGTAAGCCGTTGACACCATTGGACTTGGCCCCAGTTCTGCAAACTGACCAAATCAGCCTGGTGGGGCAAGATAAAGGAGAATACATCCGTAAGCTCCACCAAGAGGTGAAAGAAAACATAGAGAAGAAGACAGAAGAGTACAAGAGGAGGGCAAACAAAGGCTGCAAGAAGCTGGTCTTCGAGCCTGGAGAATGGCTGTGGTTACACATGAGACCCGAGAGATTTACACAACAAAGGAGTTCCTAGCTATCACCCCGTGGAGATGGACCATTCAAGATCTTGGAAAGGATAAATGACAATGCATACTGTTTCGACCTGCCAAGTGAGTATACCATGTCCCATAGCTTTAATGTGGCTGACTTATCCCCATGTGATACAGACGATCCAGTTTTAGGACAAAACACTCTCAAGAAGGAGGGAATGATGAGGTCATCAGGCCCATACCCAGACCAAGTACCGCACGGTCGGACCAGGCACCCACACCAGAAGTCCGAGAAGCACCAATGACCCGGTCGAGGACCAGACGGCTTAGGGAAGGATTCAACCAAGCCATTCAGACCATTCTCAATTCCTTCGACCATTAAGAGTTCAAACCAGCTTATCCGGACCACAACCCAAACGGACCGCAAAATGGTCAAGGTCAGCCTCTTTTCATGGCAAGAACCGTCCAAGACACGCAAGGAACCCTTGGGAACTTGCTGGAACCCCGAACGGCTGAGTTGGAAGAAAATGATCAAGGAATTCAAGGAAACAAGAATGAAGCTCTTGGAGAGGCTGAGGAATTGAACCTCGACGAGGACCACACACGGAGAGGCATGGACCAAGGACCAAACAAGCCCAATCAACCATGGACCGGACCGCACCAACAACAGGTATTTTCAATATACACGATTTTTGCACGTATGATAGACCAGCCCGGCGGTCCATAAGCAAGTCCTAAGTCTCCAAGGTGCCAGGAACAAAGCTCGCCTAGTTCCAATTTGTTTTAAGTTGTTTTTTTTTTAGTGGTCTTATACCTTATTTTGTTAGTCGCATTCTTTTCTTTCCTTTTTAAGTCATGTCGCCTAGAGTCTATTCTTTTTTCTTGTGTTGACTATTAGGTCAAGCTGAAGAGCATATTAATAAGGCTCCCCTGCAGCATTGTAGCACACAACTTTTTACCTATTCAATAAACACAGTTCCTTCTCTATTCAAGTCGCCGC
The DNA here is from genome assembly GCA_900108845.1 of Iljinskaea planisiliqua. Lineage (NCBI taxonomy): Eukaryota > Viridiplantae > Streptophyta > Magnoliopsida > Brassicales > Brassicaceae > Iljinskaea > Iljinskaea planisiliqua. The sequence goes on from FNXX01000014.1 coordinate 5,181,283, forward strand.
TTGTCTTAGACCTTAGCTCGTGTTCTTGCGTGTGAGATTCACCAAGGACGGAAGTTTGTGCAGTATCAGATTCTTCCACACCTCTATGGTGTCATTCGATCCATCAACACGTCCCCTTGAACAGTTCAACAAGAGAGAGCGTGAAAGCCAACTTGATCAACTCCATCCTTCTCGATTTGTAACTTTAAACCTCAAAGCCTCCGGTACGACCCTTTCCAGCTGCAAGAGAGAGCCACCGAGCCAACTTGTGAGACTTAACCACCCGCTTCTAAGAACCACCCACTTGGTTAATATCACAGCATCTCTTTCTTTGTTATTGAATTCGGCTCGGCCCATCGCGATGCAGAAAGCCATTATGTCAGCCTTTGGTTCTGTGGTTCCGTCGTAATGAGGAACCTTTATCTTTCCTGGATCAGAAAGTTTTGCCCTGGTGATCCGTGTTGTGAACGGAGTCTTCTGCATTTCTTCGAGAACACGGTCAATTTCCAAAGCTGAGGTAGTAACTCTATGGATCAGAAATCTTATTATGCTCTTCTCATCTCTTGCTGAGAACGGTTGTTCTCGCAGCTCGTTGACTTCATATCGCTTTTTTGCCTTTCGGGTTTCATTTTCCTACGGTTGACTCGACGTCCTCCATTCGTCGGCTTTTTGCTTTTGCTGAACCCACAGGAGGTTTTCTTCTTCTTCCGAGAGTTCTCTGCCATGATCTGAGGTTTTGCGCCCTCCTGATCTCTATGATTTGTCTCACATTATCTTCCGACACAGTTGTCAACGAAGATCTGCTTGTGCATCCGCTCTCTTGCAGGTTTCGACACAATGGTGGTGGTGACAGAGCACGAGTTCTTTGTACCGCCGGAGTCTGCTTACTGGTGAGCTGTAGTAGAGGCGTTTGCCTTAGAGGGTTCCTCATAGGATCGCGGGGAGTTGCAAAAACGAGGCGCCTTGCTTGAGGAAGATTTTCTTCTGGAGCGTTTTTTTTTCGAGACGAGGCTCTCTCGTTTCTCCTTCTTTCCGCATCATCTCCAATTGTTGAGTTAAGGAGATGTTTAGCTTCTCCTACTTCTCCATCCTCATTTGTTGAGATTTCATCATGCTCCTTAGCCTTGTAATCGAACTTATCAAAGGCTCAGTTACTTCCTCATTGCATGCATTCTGCAGTTGCGGGTTCGCTCCAAGTTCTTCCGTTTCTGATTGATTGATATTTTCCCGAGCTTTTCGCTGAGATGCTTTTATGGATGTGACAGTATCTTCGAAGAATTGGGGACCTCTGATGATGGTGTTAACTCCTTTTCGTTCCGAAGGTGTTGGAGGGTTTAAACTTTTGATCCTGACATCTTCACTAATCTGAGTTGGATCTCCTCTGATTCTTTCGAAGGGAAAGTTTCCGCACTTGATAACTCCTTGATTTTCCTTTTCTTACTGGGCTTTTGCCGTGCACCTCTCACTACAAGAAAACATATACTCTTCCCACTAATTTTTCAACAGAAATTTCAGTGGGAAATATAAACTTCTGTTTTCTCACCATTTTTCAATAAAATAAAACGTTAATGGGATATCGGTGGGAATTTTTCCACAAATATATTAATGGGTTTTTTGTCGGAAAAATTGGTGGGAAATCAGTGCAGAAATTCCGACAGTCTAAATTGGTGGGAAATCTGAAAGTAATTTCCGATAGATTTCCTACCACATACATATCAGTCGGAAATCAGTGAGAAAATTGTGGAAATTATATTACCATTTATCGCTGTAGGAAATCGGTAGGAAATTTTCCCACTGAATTCTGACTAAAATATTAAACAACTATGTAACGGTCATATTTTGCAACGGCTATATAACGGCTCTAATAACAGTGGGGGAAACGGTGGGAAATCTATATAAAATTATATGTGCCATTTCTATATAAGAAAGTGATGCCTTCACAAATTTGGCCACATTTTATCTTCAATCTAAAAGAAAAAAAACGTCTCTATTCTCTTTTGATAATATTCAATGTCCTCAAGTGATAATAATTTTCGAGCATGGATATACAAAGATCGATGGGATTCAAGTACCGGATTATTTACAACGGAGTTTGGAGAAGGACTCAAACAATTCATGCAATTTGCCACACAACAAGAAAGGTGCCTAGAAAGGGGTAGGATGTTCTGTCCTTGTCCTACTTGTGATAACAATAAACTTATTAAGGTTGATAAAGTGTATCAGCAAGGTTTTAGGGTGAATTACAAAGTATGGTATTATCATGGTGAAGTTGAGTCGGTTAATGTAGCTAGTACTAGTGAAAATTTGGTTGAGAGTTTAGATGAACCTATGCCGCCAGTAGAAAATATAGGTACGGTTCAGATGGTAAATGATGCTTTTCGTGAGGATATTCCATCATTTGTGGAAGATGGAAATAGAGTAGAAGAACCAAATTTACAAGCAAGGAAATTTTTGATATGCTAGACGCAGCTAAACATCCGATATATGAGGGTTGTAGAGAGGGTCTTTCTCATTTATCAACAGCAACTAGGATGATGAGTATAAAAACAGATTTTAATTTATCTGAATATTGTGTTGATGCATGGGCGGATTTGATCAAAGATCTTTTGCCAGTAGATAATCTGGCTCAAGGCTCATACCTTGAGATAGAGAAGCTTGTTTGTGGACTTGGTTTGCCATATCAGATGATCGATGTGTGCATCGACAACTGTATGATTTACTGGAAATAAGATGCGAATTATGTGGCATGCCGATTTTGTCGCAAACCTCGGTTTCAAGTAACTGGTGGAAGAGTCCGAGTACCATTTAAGTGTATGTGGTATTTACCATTGACAGATAGACTGCAAAGATTATATCAATCTGAACGCACGACGGGGCCAATGAGATGGCATGCAGAGCATTCAAACGACGGCCAAATTGCACATCCTTCACACGCAAAAGCATGAAAGCATTTTCAGTCAGTTTATCCTGATTTTGCAAAGGAAACAAGAAACGTCTATCTTGGCCTTTGTACAGATGGTTTTAGCCCCTTTGGAAAGCATGGGAGGAAGTATTCTTTGTGGCCAGTCATACTGACACCATACAATTTACCACCATCTTTGTGTATGAAATGTAAGTTTCTATTTCTCACTATACTAGTTCCAGGTCCAGAGCATCCCAAGCGCTCGCTTGATGTGTTCTTTCAGCCTTTGATTTATGAGTTGCAAGAGTTATGGGACCATGGTGTTGAAGCCTTTGATGTTTCATGCAAACAAAACTTCAGGATGAGTGCAGTACTTATGTGGACCATCAGTGATTTCCCTGCATATGGAATGCTATCCGGATGGAGTACACATGGAAAGTTAGCATGTCCATATTGCCAGGATAATACTGATGCATTCCACTTAAAACATGGACAGAAGACATGCTGGTTTGATTGTCATAGACGCTTTTTACCAAGTTAACATCCTTACCGTCGTAACCGGACCGCATTTAAGACAGACAATGTTGTACGTGCGTTAGCACCGCCTTTGTTGGATGGTGATTATCTTGAGGGCCAGATGAGGGATTTTGGGGTTGCGAGGACAGTAGAATGCAGAGGTAATGGGCATTATCCGGTTCAAGGATGTGGCGAATTTCACAATTGGCATAAGAAGAGTATATTCTGGGACTTGCCATATTGGAAGCATCATCTACTGAGGCATAATCTAGATGTTATGCACATTGAGAAGAACTTCGACAACATCATATCTTGAATGTCCAAGGGATTACAGAAGATAATCTGAAGTCCAGATTGTATTTGCCTAATATATGTTCACGAGAGGAGTTACATGTCATGGCAAACGGCAAGGGTCCAATTCCAATTTATCGACTGGATGGAGCAGCAAAGGAAGAGTTTTTTCAATGGATTATTCATTCTGTTAAATTTGCAGATGGATATGCTTCAAATTTACGAAACTGCGTTGACAGTCAAGAGGGTAGATTAAGTGGAGTGAAGAGTCATGATTGTCATGTGTTTATACAACGGCTGCTTCAATTTGCATTTGCTGAACTTCTACCATCAAATGTCCATGAAGCTGTAGCAGGTAAATTATTCTTCTTATGTAATTTTTTTCAATACTTGAATATATATAATTATTAACATTATACTTGTAAATGTTGGGATAGGAGCATTTTTTCAAGATCTAAGTACCAGATCATTTACAGTTAATGGAATGAAGACTTTGGAGAATAATATTCCTATTCTCATTTGCAATTTAGAGAAACTATTTCCGCCATCATTCTTCGATGTAATGGAGCATCTCCCAGTTCACCTCCCTCTAGAAGCAGCACTTGGTGGCCCAGTTCAATATCGGTGGATGTACCCATTTGAGCGATCATGTTCCACCTAAAGAAGAAAGTGAAAAATTTAAGCAAAGTGGAGGGGTCTATTGTCTCACAGAGTATTAACGAAGAAACATCTCAATTCTCGACATACAACTTCTCACCTCACATTCAAACAAAAAGTAGAAACCGGGTCCCAACGACGATGGAGGAGTAAAACCTCAATACCTAGTTGTGCCAGATATATTCACACAAGTTGGTCGAGTAAGTGGAAAACAGAAGAAACGGTGGTTAAATGACCAAGAGCTAACTCACTTGCATACATACAATCTCCTTAATTGTGATGACATATTATCATACAAAAGGTATAGTAATTCATTTTAAATCTCTGCTGAATTTTATTAATTTTTCCAATTTACAGCATTTATATAGATCAGTTGAGAGCGAGATTTCCAGAATTAACAGAAGAGCAAATTGGAAGTAGGAAACAAATGGAGTTTGCAGAATGGCTGAATATTTATGTAAGTTTTATTATACACTTTTTTAATCTCACTATGTTTTTACAAATATAATTTATCATTATCTAATCTCTGTCTACAGGTGTGCTCATGGTCTATGAGAGGCCATGAATTTCCTCCGTGGTTGACAGAGTTGGTCAATCCGCCACTCACACTTGCTATTAGCTCACCCATCTATTACACACGGGGATATGCATTTAAGATTTTTCGTGAAGAAAATACAAGATTGACGGTGAACTCTGGTATATCTGCACAAGCTGGTGATACAATTTACTACGGTGTCTTGAAAGAAATTTTGGAAGTCGAGTATGCAGGTATCATTAATATGAAATGCATAGTATTTGTGTGTGAGTGGTATGATCCATTGCCTGGGACTGGTGTTCGGTGTGACAAATTTGGTGTAACAAAAGTCAATTCCGTGAAGAGGCTACGTAAGTATGATCCATTCATTCTTGCATCACAAGCTGATCAAGTTTGCTATATTCCATATCCTCGGGTTACGCGCAAAAAGATCATTGGATTACTGTTACGCAGATTAACCCACGTGGTAGAGTTCATGGAGTTCTCGAGGACGACCCTTTGCAACAAAGTTTTGTTGGGTTTGTCAATCCGACATCTCATTTAATGGAGGATACTCATCTCGTAGATCTGGAACAACAACATATATTAGATGATATTTTGGAGATTTCGGAAGAAGAGCTTGATGAATTTGAAGAGTTATCGGATTCTGCTTTATCCGAATATTCATCTGATTCTGAGTAATTGTTATAAATTTCATAGATTAATGTTTTTCACACTAATGTTTTTTTAAAGACTATTTTTTTTTAATGGAGTTATGTTTTTTTAGACTAATGATTTTTTAATCGAGTAATTTGTTTTTTAGACTAGTGGTTTTTTTTTAGTAATGTTCTTTTATAAACTAATGTTTTTTAGGCTTATATTTATTACGCTAATAGTTTTAGTTAGACTAATTAGTTTTTAGTTAGATTAAAGTTTTTTAGGCTAATATTAACAAAATTAATGTTTTTAATGGTATTTTTATTTGGGCTTAATTAGATGTATTGGGCTTAGCTACTTAAGCCTAATTCTAACCTAATTTCATTAGCCACACTCTAAGAGTGTATTATCCTTACTCTAACTTCAGTCACGCCGTCTGCAAATCTTTCCTAACTTCTCTCTTCACGAATCTTCTTCCCTAAATTCTCTCTTCACGAATCTTCTTCCCTAAATTCTCTCTTCACGAGTCTTCTTCCCTAACTTCTCTCTTCGTCAAGCTTTCACAAGGTAAAACTTTTGATTTCAGTTTGTTTGTATAGTAAAAACTGGATTCTGAAATTTTCAAACTTTGATTTCAGTCTTACTCATGGAAAAAAATGAGGAGTATCAAGAGTTTTGTTCTCAATCTTCTGGGGTTGGTTTAAACGAATTACCAACCTATACTGAGTGGCTGCTTTATAAGGGTAACCGGAGACAACTTCAAAGGAGAAACTCCTCCCAAAGACCACATGTGGATAGAGAAAGGCCAAGTTCTTCGATTCATGAGACACTGGAACAGGCAGAGGAAGAGGATGAGGAACTGGAACAGGCAGAGGAGGAAGAAGAGGCAGAAGTTCCGGCCACCGTTGACGATCTGCTGCTGGCTCCAGGTCGAGAAAGCCTCACAATGCTTTATCATAACAAGAAAAAAATGGTAAATCAACTCCTTTTTAGTTTCGATTGTTAAATTTGTATCTTTGATGCATGCTTATGTGTATTCAAATTTCAATAGATTTGTCTAATAGATTTTCCATTTATTTTTCAGGTTTAAATGTGAGGAAGGAAAGATTACTAAACAGATCTTGAAGATGCTTAAATCCAATCTTCCCCGAGCATGTAAAACATATAGAGCTCTTCCGCAAAACCGCAAGAACAATTGGTTTCGTTGTTTTGCTGTAAGTCAAATCTTGATTAAATTTGGTTGGTGTGGATTAAATTTGGAAAGTGTTTAGGAAGTAGAGAATGAGAGGTTTTATATTTGGTTTGTTTCGATTTCATGTTTGCAGCAAGAGTTTAATTGGGATCCAAGCATAATAGAGCTTGTCCGAAATGCTTATGAAGAACAATGTCGAGCTTCTTTCACCAACAACGTTCACGAGTGGAATGAAAGATGGAAGAAGGTCGGGAAGAAACCAGAGTGGATGGGTGACAAGGTATGGGCAGGTTTCATCAAATTGTGGCAGAAGAAGAAGGTAGCTGCTGAGGCAGAAACCAACTCCAAGAAAAGGAAGAAGTGCAAATCAGTACATGACACTGGTGCGAAATCTTTCTTGAGACGATATGATGAAATGGTACGTTTTCTACTTCAAATTTTCTTTGAATGTGTTATATTGATTGTGTATTATTTCATTCTAATAATCAATTTTTTTTACTTGTTTATAAGACTGACGAGGCTAATGGAGTAGAGCCTGATATGCTGACATTTCTTGAGGGGATACATACTTCTCAGAAGACTAAAGAAATTCAAGATGAGGAGTAAAGGGAATCATTGAGAAGGTGAAAAACATCATTAATGAGAGATTAACTCAAGATCCCACAATTCAGTCACTTGGACGATCAGAGATCAACGATATAGTTATGCAGGTATATTCGGTTTACTTATTCGAAGATGTTTCATTTCCTTGTTAATGATGATGCAGTATATTATAGGATTGTTGCTTCATTTTTTTAACAGCAAAATGGTTTGCGAGTGAGTATTTTACATTGTTCTTACTTCATTCACATATGTAGTTTGTAAATTGTTAGTTAACTTATGAAATAGTGGTACATGTTTTAACTTATGTCATTTGGTTCTTAATTAATTTTTAGGAAATACCTGTTGTGAAAGGGCATCGGCTGGGATTTGGTCCAATTCCAGAACCCCTTGTCTCCTCCTCTTCAGTGTTTTCTTCACCCTCTGAAAAACAAGAAATGTTGGACAAGATTAGGAGTTTAAAAAGTGTCAATGCAAGATCACACAAGCATATCCAGCATATGTACAAGGTCCAGAAGCTACTTCTCAGCAAGTTTCCAGACTTGGAAGCTCCTCTATCTCCCCAAACCTCAGAAGATGAAGATTAGACACAAGGTTGATGGTGGTTCAACATTGAAGATGTTTTTTTTTTTAATGTTTAATGTTTAATTAGTAACATGTAAGGAGAATTTGAATGTTTAATGCTTTTGTGAATGTTTAAGGTTTTATTCATTTGAATTTTTTGAGGTAATATAATATTTTATAATTTCAGATTCATTATTAATTATTTTTTTTTACATTATTTTAACATTCTGTGGGATTTTAGTAGCAATTCTTCTTTTTTTTCAAAACCATGGGAAAACAGTGGTATTCCAACAGAATATATTTATTGGGAATCAGAAGGAAACCTGTAGAAAAGTTTACGACAATTTTCTAATGTTTATAACGGTGGGTAATTTCCGTCTGATTTCCTATAGCTAATTTCCCATATGTTTACGACCGATAAATTTCGGTGGGAAATTTCCGACCATTTTTCAGTAATTTTCTATTTTCGACTAGCGATTTCCAATAACTTATTTTGGTCAGAAATTGGTGGGAAAAACCGTTTTCCCACCACTTTCCCATTATTTTGGCGATGGAAAATGGTACTCCTTGTAGTGTCTACTCCGTCATCGAAGTCTCGGCTACTTACGTGTTGCCTGTGTTAAGCGGCTGCGGGTTTGCTCTGAGTTCTTCGCTCGCTGTGTGGGCTTCGATAATTGTGTTAACTTCTTATCCTTTCGAATGTGTCAGAGGGTTTAAGCTTCCGTTGTCGACATCTTCACTGTTCTCAGTTGGATTCTTTCGAAGGGAAAGTTCCCGAACTTGATTGTTCTTATATTCGTATTGATCGTGGGCCTCTCATTGTGCTGCTCTGCTCCGCCATCGAAGTTTTGGCTACTTCTGTGTTGCCTGCTTTACGGGGCTGCGGGTTCGCTCTGAGTTCTTTGCTCGTTGTGCGATCCCTGACCCCATCGACAGTCATCTTTTCCGGATCTCGCAATCTCTCGCTCTTTTGAGGAAGAAAATTTCTGAGTACCCATAAACGGTACCAAATGGTGGCAGTCGAAACTCGCACAACTAAATTTAGAAAGTTTAAATTTAGGGATCCAAAAGTTATGGGAAGAACTCGAGAAAAGAGATTGTAAAAAATACTTTTATTGACTTTTTGTCGAATAAACTTTTCATAACATATTCATAAGCAAAAGTAGTCTAATGTCTAAGCCATAAAGTACGAGAAGAATGGATGTTTTAAAAGTGAGTAAAATGATGTCTATACATACTAAGAGGTCTGAACCCTCAAAAATAAATCTAAGCAATGTCGGACGTTCCTCCCTTCTTCTTGTCGCCGACTTTGACCTAATTCTGGCCTGGCCCACGAGTCTTCTTCCTTCCAATTCGGCCCAATCCAATCTTCTGCCTTCGGTTTAATCCTTCCTTCGGTTAGTCGCGCTTAAATGTCTTGACTTGGTTTTTATACGCAAACTTTTCTACGGTTTTGTTTTATCAAAACAACACGAAGTTTTTTCGTAAAACAGCATGATATTTTACAAAAACAACATGATATTTCGGAATAAATCTCTGATGATAAAAGAAATAGTTTTATATTCGAACACTTATATGAAACGTATTTTCCAATCATAGGTTACAAAATCCATCTCGGAGAATACGAAGTTAAGTTCGGGTGAACAGAAGAAAAAGATTCGGAAATTCACAAAGTCTGCTCGGGAATGTTGATCATTCAGCTTCGAAGACAAGGTCCAGCTTGTCAATGATCAACATTTCATCTTGGCCAAAATTCTGGCTTGGAACGCGAAGATTCGATTCGGAGAATACGCAATGATTCAACTCAGCAATGCGATTTTGTTCAATGTGGCCGAGATGAAATTCATCTCGGCAAGGCTTCGAATTCATCTCGGCTAAGCGGTGTTTCATATCGGCCACATTTCATCTTGGCCGAGTGGTGTGAGTTCATCTCGGCCAGATTTGACCTCGACCAAGTCACGATTTCATCTCGGGCAGATCATGTTTTCATCTCGGCAAAGTGGAGATTCATCTCGGCTTAAGTGGAGATTCATCTCGTCAAAGTGGAAATTCATCTTGGCCAAGTGGAAATTCATCTCGACAACGTGGAGTTTCATCTCGGCCCAAGTGGAGATTCATCTTGGCCAAGTGGAGATTCATCTCGGCCAAGTGGAGATTCATCTCGGCAAAGTGGAGGCTCATCTCGGTAAAGTGCAGATTCATCTCGACCAAGTAGAGGTTCATCTCGGCAATGGTTCATTTCGGCAAGATGTGATGAATTCATCTCGGCACCTATGGTCTCGAGTGTTAAGCCCGTGGTTTATTTGAATCGGAAGTTGACTAGGGACTGCATATCTTCTTATTCTTAGATTTATTCCGATGTTTAGGCATTTTTAGTCGTTAATCTTGATAGTGTGGGTTTTGACCCTAACAGTATTCTAGATCACATTCGTTGAGTTCTGCTGCCCACTTAGTTAATCGCCCAGACAGGCTTGGACTATGTAGAACTGTTTGAAGTGGGAAACTCATTAAGAGTACGATAGAATGTGATTGAAAATACGGCATCAATTTCCAAGCCGACATTAATATGGCTAGCACTAGTTTCTCTATTTGCGGATACCGTATTTCGGCATCTGTCAATGTTTGTTTGGCTTACGTAGAAACTGGCTTTTCTGGCCTCGTTCTTGTTGTATGACTACTCTGCCTACCGCTGCGAGTATTTAGGCAAGATTCATCTCGGCACCTTTGGTCTCGAGTGTTTAGCCTGTGGTTTATTTGAATCGGAAGTTGACTAGGGACTGCATATCTTCTTATTCTTAGATTTATTCCGATGTTTAGGCATTTTTAGTCGTTAATCTTGATAGTGTGGGTTTTATCCCTAACAGTATTCTAGATCACATTCGTTGAGTTCTACTGCCCACTTAGTTAATCGCCCGGAGAGGCTTGGACTATGTAGAACTGTTGAAGTGGGAAACTCATTAAGACTACGATAGAATGTGATTGAAAATACGGCATCAATTTCCAAGCCGGAATTAATATGGTTAGCACTAGTTTCTCTATTTGCGGATACCGTATTTCGGCATCTGTCAATGTTTGTTTGCCTTACGTAGAAAACTGGCTTTTCTGGCCTCGTTCTTGTTTGTATGACTACTCTGCCTACCGCTGCGAGTATTTGGGGGGGGGGGGGGGAAGCTTCCTCGCCTTTTTTTGTCCACTCAAACATTTTATACCTGCACAAAATGTCTTAAAAGGAGAGACACTTTTTGGTTGATCCGGAAATAAATCGATTTAGGTTTCGCCTTGATTTCTCGATGCGTCACAAGATAGCCAAGGAATTCTCTCGATGCTACGCAAATCTAAACTTTGTCGGATTGAGTTTCATATTGTGTTTGTTTAACCAATTGAAACAATCGTGCCAGTGTTTGACCTGATCTTTTTCTTCAATAGGTTTCCAGTTGTTGGAAAGCTTCCTCGCATTTTTTTGTCCACTCAAACATTTTATACCCGCGCAAAGTGTCTTAAAAGGAGAGACACTTTTCGGTTGATCCGGAAATAAATCGATTTAGGTTTCGCCTTGATTTCTCGATACGTCACAAGATAGCCAAGGAATTCTCTTGATGCTACGCAAATCTAAACTTTGTCGGATTGAGTTTCATATTGTTTTTGTTTAACCAATTGAAACAATCATGCAAGTGTTTGACCTGATCTTTTTCTTCAAGGGATTTTACTAGCATGTCGTCTATATAGACATCCATGATCTTCCCTAATTGTTGTGCGAACATCTTGTTCACAAGTCATTGGTAGATTGCTCGGACATTCTCTAGACAACATTACTTTGTAGCAATACGTTTTGTGGTTATGAATGTTGTCTTCTCGTGATCGTTTGGATTCATCATGATTTGATTATTAAGGGAGGACGTTTCCATGACCGAGAGAAACCTATTTCCGGCTGTTGCATCCATAAATCTATCGATGTGAGGAAGAGGAAACCTATCATTTTGGCAGGCTTTGTTCAAGTCCATAAGGTCTACGAAATCTTGCCACTTCCCGTTCTTCTTCTTTATGACCACTGGATTTGCGAGCCAATCCGGATATTTTATTTCAATGATAGATCCTACTTTAAATAAGCGATCTACCTCGTCGTTAACGGCTTTGGCTTGCTCATGTCCTAGCTTCCATCTTTTTTGCTTTATTGGTTTGAATCTTGGATCCACATTAAGCTCGTGGCATGTGATGTAGATGTTGATGTGAGGCATATCTTCTGTGGCCCAAGAAAACGTGTTGACGTTCTACTTGAGGCAGGAAACGAGTTATGATCTTATGGGATCCACGAGTTTAACACCGATTTTTGCGCATCTTTTTGGATTTGTTTCATCGATACAAATTGGGGTGACCGACTCGCACGGATATTGCTTTTCTTTCTTCGAGTTTTCTTCCATATGTAGTTGGTGAAGAAGCTTTACGAGACCTCTCTTGGTTTTTTGGCTTATCTTTGCTTTTTCGCACCCTGATTCGGTCACTAGCTTTTAGAGCTTATGTTCCGTCAGGAAGCAAGCTCGCGATTATTTTTTGCTTCCCCAAATAATTTTGATCCCATCGGGGGTCGAAAACTTGATACACAGATGATAGGTGGATGGGACAGCCTTCATTGTGTTTAACCATGGTGTTCCCATGATCGCATCATAGATTGTTGGATGATCGGCCACCGAAAATCCTATGATTTATGTGCCTCCTTCCATTTGTACGAATAGGTTGATTGTCCCCAAGGTCATTGTCACGTTTCTGGAGGATCCAATCAATGGTCCTAGATTTTTCAGCAATCTAAACATGCTAGTTTCCATTATTCAGAGGGTTTCTTTGAATATGATGTTACCATGCTACTAGTATCGATCAATATCCTAGAAACATTGTGATTGTCAATGACTAACACAATCACGAGTGGGTTGTCGTGGGGTCGATTGATCCTTACTGCCTCCACTTCATCGAATGTGATTGCTCCGCTGGTTTCTTCTATCGTTTCTAGTCGATCAATATTTTCCCTAGCTTTTCGCTTGGAAGCTTAAAACGATGTGACAGTATCTTCGAAGAATTGGGGACCTTCGCTGATTGTATTAACACCTTTTTGTTTCGAATGTGTCAGAGGGTTTAAACTTCCGTTCCTGACATCTCTGCCATTCTCCTATTCTTTCGAAGGGAAAACCTCTGAACTCAATTGCTCCTTAGTTTCTCTTTTCTTATGGGGATCGTGTCACGCCCATCTGCTCCGCCATCGAAGTCTCGGCTGCTTCCATGTTTCCTGCATTCTGCGGCTGTGGGTTTGCTCCGAGTTCTCCGCTTGTCGTGTGGCCTCCGACACCGTCGACAGTCATCTCTCTCTATCTCGTGATCTCTTGCTCTTAAGAGTAAAAAAAGTTCTGAGTCCCCACAGACAGCGCCAAATTGTAGGAGTCGAAACTCTCACAACTAAATTTATAAGTATAAATTTAGGGATCTGATATTTCTGGGAAGAACTCTAGAAAAGAAATTTAAAAAAAAAAAAAAGATTTTTCTGACTTTTCGTCGAATAATTTTTTGTACAATGTTCGTAAGCAAAAGTAAAGACTAACGCCTAAGCCGTAAAGTACGGGAAGAATAAATGATTTAAAAGTGTATTGGTCCAGCTCAGGGTGCCTTGGTCCAGATCGGGATGGCCATTTCTCAGCTCGGGGAGAATATTGGTCCAGCTCGGGAAGATGTTGGACGCAGCTCGCAGTTATGTCCACCCCAGCTTGGGGGTGTGTCCACTCCATCTCGGGGGTAGGACAAGCTCAGCTCGGAGTTGTACGGCCGATCTATCCAGCTTGGGAGATGGACAACTTGGGTTTGTATGGCAGACGACCCCAGCTTGTAGAGATTCCCATTCAGTTCAGGAATGTACGGCCAGCTCGAGTGTCCAGCTCAGTGGGCACCCTTCCTTGGCTCAGGATGCTCAAAGTTAAAAGGATGATTCCTTCCAATGTGTAGGCATATTTCACCGTTAATCTCAAAGGTGTGGGTTTAAACCCCAACAACTACCATTAATCATCGGTACCACCAACAAAAATAAGTTTATACTATTATAATACTATTTGGAATCGTATACAACAGGACAATTACATGGTAATACCATGTTAAAATTATTAATGTTTTTTAAATGTTTTATGTCTTCTAATTTTCTTTTTTCCTCCAACGAAATCTGTTTTCGTTTTTCGTTTTCTCTGCAAGGGATTTTCGCTCTTCTTGGCTGTAAAGTTATTCTGAATTCCTCATTTAGCCAAAATATAATCAAATCCTACTTTTTTCTCCCCCTATTGATCCTTGGATTTCTGGGAGATCAAGGTTATTACTTCCTTCTCCCAAAAATGTGACCCGGATCCGGCGGACCCTTGGCTTGTGGCCCCTTTCGGCAAGCAGGATATACAGTGAATGGAGTTCCAAAGAGATTCTGGTGGCATCCAAATCGTTGAAAAAAAACTCCAACTCCAAACAAATCTATTAAATTGTTATTATCGTTGTAAATATGTTGCACAACATAAGGCAAAAGTCTCATTAATTTTTGTTGGCTAAAAAATTTGTTTACAGAGTCAAAAAATAGTTTTTTTCTTAATGTAGCACGTCAACATCAACCATAACTTTAATTGGATCGACGAAGCATTGATAGTAGGGATTAAAAAGTTGTTGGTTAAAGTGGATGAACTCAATACAGAAGGCTGTGGTTTCCAATACCAAGAGAGGAGGATAGATACGGTCGACCAAGCTTTGTTGGATGTAACATCGAAGATGAAAAAAATGATGATAGTTGTTTTCTTTGGTTGTATATTAACGGTAGTTCTTGGAATGATGGTCACATTACCAGGGGTTTGAATTGTTGTCTTATTTCTATGTATATCTCTACTGACCTAATTTTCATGTAAGAATCATGATGAACCATGATAACTTTTTTGAACTGTTTCTTACAAATTTTGGTAGTTAATCTTATTAGACTTGTTTAGGTTTGGTAGTTTCCATAGTCCCAAGCCTTATTACTACAAAGTTTGGAAATTTTCCCTAGTTTTATGAGTATGACTACAACACAGTTGTTCTACTGTTACTTAACTATGTCCCTATTCTTAAAACACCAGGACTTTGAACGGATCAAATGTTTCCATAAACCAAACAAATATTAATAAGTTCATAAACCAAACAAAGAATAATAATTTCACAAAGAAACCAAACATTACAAGTTCATAAAACACACAAAGACTCACAAACCAAACCAAACATTACAAGTTCATAAAACACACAAAGATTCACAAACCAAACCAAACATTACAAGTTCATAAAACAACACAAACCAAAAAAAAAAAAATATATCCAAACTATTGCGGTCCAAACCTCGTCTCAATACGGCTACACGGCTTTGCAATCTTCTTTAGAGAACTACATTATTTTTCACTTTCATCCACTTGGTCCTCGTTTTCATCTCCTCCTGTTTTTTCCATCTTTTTCCGCTTACACATATTCTCTTGCATTTGATCTACTGGATTCTCAGCTACCTACAGAGGCTCCTTTTCCTCCTCTTGTGGCTTCTTAGGATCATATACCTCGTTAGAGGTTTTTTTCCTTCTCAGCCTCATTATCCTCCTTAGGCTCGTTTTCCTTCTAAGGCTCGTTTTTTTCCTGAGGCTTGTTATCCTTCTGACACTCGTTATCCTTCTGACGCTCGTTTTCCTCCTGAGGATTGTTTTCTTCCTGTGGCTCGTTTTCCTCCTCTTGTGACTTCATATGATCATCTACCTCGTTCGAGGATTTTCCTTTTCAGGCTCTCCTCTCCCAGACATTTAAATCTTATATCATGGGCATCCAGTCTTATTTCCGGTGCATCCAGCCTAGCTGATAACTTATTGAACCCCTTTGTGAGCATCTTTTGCAAACTTTCCAGCACTAACATAACATCCTTCAAAGAAGAACCAACATTCTCCAAAACCTTCTCCACTTCCTATTGTTTTCCGCTCAATAATCTAATAGGCTTTTTTCCTTCTCTTAACTCTTCTCAAATTGACTTTCAACAAATGTTTTATTGTCTAGCTTCTTATAATTCTTGGGATACTCGTGGCAGTGTATTCCTGATATTTGCCCTAACTCTGTCAAAGAATACCTGATCAGAACACCATTCACTAGAAATCAGCATTCCTAAGTCTTCCTTGTAGACACTGTGTGTAGAAGAAGCATCTATATACCCATAGACATGATTTTTCTCCGTGTGCATGTGGAAGAAGTGTTTGAAATGCAGATGTTTTTGAAGCCATTTCAGCTGGTCACTTTTCAGCAAGAACTCTAATTTTCTCACAGCCTTGTTTTAATAGAACCTTGTTGAAATCTTTATGGACTTGCAATACTTTGAAGGTTTAAAGAACATCTTTTTGGTGGTATAGGTTTCTGCATGTCCACATCATCATCTCCACTTCCCTTTTCAGATTCTTTTGATTCCTACAATAGTTTTAAAATATTACTCTACTATAGCTTAGTTGTACCTAGTAATACCCAGATATACGTTTCAAAACTTACTGATATAACGAACGACAATTCCTTGCTGAATTCACGATTTGCATTTGGGTTTCAATAGCTAATCATCTGATTGCCTAATGACTAGCCTGCTCAGTTGTACAATGTATTACTTAGTTCTACATCTGTCCAAGTCGAACAATTTTGCAACATAATACTTAGTTGTCATACACAGTTTTTATCCATATTTATGTGTCTAACGATCTGCTCATACTTGATTCAGCTTCTTCATGTGTGTCTTCTACTCGGCCCTTTACATTTTCTTTCAGTAACGAAAATAGTCGCTATGCGGTTGGAGGACCACTCTTCTTCTTCTTTAGCATCTTCGGATCTTGTGTTTTCTTCTTCTTATTCTTCGAGGGACTCCCCCATTCATTGTATGCAGTGGTAGATTTCTACAATGTACAAAAAATTACTGAGAAAAAAATTACAGTTATTAATTTGGGTTGAATTCAAAAATCCTCCACTGGATTAACTTAATTTATGATCAACCAACTTCGATTCAATCTTTTCTGACTTCGATTCCGACTTCTGTGTTGAATGTATTTGAGATGATCAGAGAGAGACGCGGCAGTGCAAAGGAGACCCCGGTGCAAAGAGAGACGAGACCCCAACAAGAACAACAGTTGTAGTGAATTCAATTTTTTTTTTTTAGTTAAAAAAAAAATTTGAATATAATTTTACCCCTATTGTAATGGATCTCGGGTTTCACCCATTTGGATTATCCAAATACGTGGTTGGATCTGTAAATAACAGATTTACCTTCAGTATATAAGTTTTTTTTATTACTTTTTCGAATTAAAAAAAAAATTTACTAATTTGAGGAAAGTATTTGAGCATAGGATTTTTTAGAGAGGAGTATTTGAGCAATTTTCTCGAAGCAAAGTCGAGATGTGATCTCGTACTCAAAAAAGTGAATGATGTGGTTAAACTTAAACGGTAAAACTAACTATCAACTCTTAAGTGAGTCGACGACTAATTGAAAATAATAATAAACACGTTTTTGGAGTAAATGGGAGACGTTAAACATTAGTTCAAGCTACAAAAACAGGAGGAGAGATCAAAGAGAAGGGACAATCCTGAATAATCCTTCACACACACATAACCAATACATTTCTCAATATACTTTCTCTTTACATTTTGTATCTTTATTCATGTAGAAAGACTGTGAAATCATCAATACTATAACCCATTTGCCCCGACATTTTTCTTGTTTCTCCGCTTCATTTCGCTCTTCACTTTTCTTATCATAAAATCATGAATATTTGTCTTGAGGCCATTCAATTTTCCCCTGTGTTTCGAAACGATCCCAGTCCCTAACTATTCCTATTTACAAATGTTGACTGTTGTAATTTCTACTACAAGAGCTTGACGTTAGAAGGAAGGGGACGGAAAGTCTAAACATTAACACGGAAGAGACAATGACTGATGGCTAGAGCATAGACCATATCCAAGTCCCTTGA
Organism: Iljinskaea planisiliqua; assembly: GCA_900108845.1. NCBI lineage: Eukaryota > Viridiplantae > Streptophyta > Magnoliopsida > Brassicales > Brassicaceae > Iljinskaea > Iljinskaea planisiliqua. The sequence goes on from FNXX01000014.1 coordinate 5,199,159, forward strand.
AGATCAGCACAAAGACACTTCAAACCAGATTGAAAAGATTGGAGGCGTCATAACGACCGTTACTCAGAATATTGAAAAGGTAACCAGTGAGCAATCAATCTTATCCCAAGCAATCACCGAGTTACGATCTGAAGTAGCACACATGCTTAATCTAATAACTCAAGACACAGCACAACACCCCTCTCGGGGGTCTTTACAGGTTTAGTACCACAACCAGGACAAGGAACCTCAGCAGGGATGAATACAACTTCTTTAAAACGAATGCCAAAACCCTAACCGTGACATCGGCCAGTGATATGAAGCGATTTTACCTCATTCTAACCATTGTTTTCTGGGTTTTCTCGAGTCTTTGTAGTTTTTATCGAGTCGTTTAAGATTACTAAGGATCTATAAACAAAGATATGAGGAACTGGATCCTCTGGAGCAAAAAAGAGTCGAAATAGAGAAAAAATACCTGAATTTGAAGAATATCATACTATGGAGCACTTACTCCCCTTCAGAGCACATGCTCCACTTTAGAGCACATGCTCTATCTGTCCGAAACAAATATGAAAACTCCACTGACCTACTTTTAGGACGTGAGCAAGGGAGAAAAAGGGGGAGCCGTCGCCATCTTCCATATATCATCTTTTCATCATTATTTCTATCATCTTGTTGACATCACACTATGAGAGCTTTTGAGACCTAGGCATCTTTTCATAGATTTTTTAAAAAGTTTATACTTGTAAGATTGGGAGAAGACTCTCTGCTACACTTGAGAAGAATTCTGTACCCTAATCATTTATATCATATATTTCATGAATTCCTTTTCATTTATTGTTGTGTCGTCGTCCTCCATGTCTGATTAGATTCACTAGTTAGATCAAGATTTCAATGGTAGTCATGAGTTAATGGATTGAACACAAATAGGGATTTGAATAGATTGTCTTCACCATTTGTTAGTTTAATGTTTGGATTGAACTGATCACTTGATTCATGATTTTAGGTTAATCTATTCATTAAAAGTGTAATAGGTTTCTAGAAGAGACTTTGGTGAGCGATTCTCCCCTAACCAACGACAGTTGATGTTAAGGTGAATCGTGAACATGTCGAACTCGTTCAATAATGTTTGTCTGCGATTTTAGGACCAAACGACAGTTTATGATTCTAGGTTGTTGATGTCATGACAGTGGATTGATAATATTTTTTTGTTTGAGTTCAAGCCTTGTGCTTAATTGTCCCATGAATAGTTGTTCGATAATATGCTCTGAATTTCCTGCGAAATTTCCTTGGTCGAACACCTTGTTTTACGAGTTTAATTCACTATTTAATTCTGTTACTTGTTACCGAAACAACAAAACCAACTTGCTTGCTTAGCTTCCTTTCAGTTCCTTATAGATTCAAAGTGTAACACTGGTTCTCTAGAAATCGAACTTTTCTGTAGTACAATTATAAGATGTGCACTTGCAGTAGAATTAAAGCATTAATTCCAGTGTATCAGCCGGCACAAAATATATGCTCGATACAACCGATTAAGAGTCAAGGAAGCCACAATGTGGTGTCTCCACCTATTAACAGTCAAGGAAGCCACAACATTGTGCATCCACCTATTAATGGTCAAGGAGGCCACAGCATGGTGCTTCCACCTATAAACAGTTAACCAAGCCCCAATTTAGTGCCTGTAATATTAGGACGAGGGTTAAACCATATCCATACCTTTCTTCCTCCTCCACCAGAATTTACTCCTTCATTTTTGTTCTTAAGACCGGACGAGAGAAGAATCCAAATGCCAAAATCTAGAAGCGGAAGCGGCCCAAACTGATTTGGGCCGCATTTTATTTATTTTCTGTTGGGGATCAATCCAAGGAACCTCAACTACATCTTTAAAATGATCGTGAAACTCAAGAAAAGCTCAAAGATGTGAACTCCAGAGTCCATCATGCCATGAGTATAGCTCTGAAGATCTGTGTGTATTACCATAAGTATTTTCTATAAATACTCATATAATCACATTGAAAATAACACTTTTTCATTTTTGGAAACACTTTTGTTACTTGTGAACATTTTTAATCATGGTGTATAATTCATTGATCAATCCGGTTTATCAAGAATTTTCCATCCCTCTTGTGTAGCCATTCACTGACCAAAGTTTGTTGTTTGTGGTGTCAGTTAGTGTCAGATGTTGGGTTTAATATACCTAATGTTGGAGCTACGTGCAATTTTATCCTAAGGTTCCTCCAGTTCATCAAGTGTTCTCCTTTACACTTATGTGGCAATTCTACCGATTACAATTCTTAAAATCGTCAAAACGGTTGGTTTAAAGCGTTGGGTTTAATAAACCAATGTTATCACTATGTGTTTTTTAATCAATAAGATTTTGGCCGCCTATCTTATTTGTAAACGTTTTAAGATAGTTTAAGTTTTAAGTTTTATTTCCCTAATATTGGTTCTACAAAAATCCATTTGAGCCCAATTTATTTCCAACTTCGAGTGACGAATCTTGGATGATTTTATATCAAACAAAAGAGGCACTTTACTGACATTCAACTCGTTAATGTTTAACACCTAAAAATGCTAAAGTATTACTAATAACCCTTGTCTTAAAACGCGGGCGTGAAGACCGCTTAAACACTCAAAAATCATTCGGCGGTATGAAATCGTGCCGATTTCATCAACATCGGATAAGAACTCGGAAATTTTCAAAAAATATTCAATTTTGTTCGTTTTAAGAGTAATATCAAGTGTGAATTGATAGATCTCTAATAATACAGTGCAAAGTATATAAAAAACGTAAGAAAATGCTATAAAACTTGAGAAAATTTTAATGGCCGTTGTATCTAAGGTTGCAGAATCTGTAGTGGAAGAAGACGAAAATAAAAAGACTATTTTACCCTTCATCAAAACTTAAAAAACTAAAAATTTTGAAAAGTATTATCTCAAATTCGAACTTGAGAAAGTCAATATATCAACCCAAACCACTGCACCAAGCCGATATTTTCTGTTTTATCTTACGAGTTATATTAGATAAACAATTAAAAAAAATAAAAGTACTAAAATTAATCCCTGAAGAATCTCCGAGTAATCTCTAATTTTTTGTTAACTCGCTAGGTCCGGACCAACTGCATGCATGATGCCTAGCACAATCTTGAACATTGCTAACGACCATATAAAAATACGACACCAATATCAATTTAATTAAAACAAAACAAAAAAAAAATCAAATTCACATAATGTAATGCTAAATATAGTAAAATACATAGATTAAAAGAGATAATATATATAGATCGTTGATAGAAATTAATAATGATCGTAAAAAGCAATGACGTATGTTGGAGAACACCAACGTATAAGGCGAGCACCGGTGAGCTACTATGAAATCGCAAAAACAATGAGATTGCACCACTGATAACAAGATCGTATCGACAATGATCAAATTGATCATATGACTATAATTGAAGTGATAGAAAAACTATAATAAATATAACATAAGACATGATATTAAATAGAAAAATGTCAGTTAAAAAAAATGTAAAAAGATTAGACAAAATTTTTATGTTAAAACTTTTTATAAAGAAAAATAATTTTTTTTTTAAACTTTGATTGCATAGATTTAGAAGTGGCAAAGGAGTCCAATTACAGAACAACCTTAGAAACTCATATAAAAAACTAACCCAAATTCAGAAGCAAAAGGAGTGATTAAAACCCCAAATATTGAACGATGCCCATTGTTTACGAAGAAGCCTAAAGAGAGCAATGGTAGGTGGAAGTTGCTGTGGTTGGTGATGGAATTGAATCGTCATGATTTTCTGCACCCGAGTGGAGAGATGCCAAAGATCAAACGAGAGATAGCCATAGATGCAGTCTGTCACTTGCTTCAACCAGATTCTGGTTGCGAGACGCCAAGATTCTATCTTTGACAGTGTTTTCAATCCTCTTCCGAAGTGAGTCTGGTTTCCAGTGAATATTGCGATCCAGCCTTTCATTCCGTTCATGCCAAATCTAAAAAATAGTCGCCTGCCAAGAGAGCCTCTGAAGATATTTGAGATGCCTAATCACTGTATAGGATAAGAGACCACCCACGAAAGTTATCCAGTAAAGATTGGAAAAGGGAAGACCAAGTTTTCTCGCAATAGGTTGCCACGTCAAGGTGGAGAATCCGCACTCAAAGAACAGGTGATTCCTACACTTCGATAAAGAGTTGCATAGAAGGCAAACCCCATCTGATGCGAGTCCCCAAAAGATAAGGCGGTCCCTCGTTGGATATATGTTGAGTAGAACTAGCCATGCAAGCGATTTGTGCTTCGGTATCCCCTTCTTAATCCAGATGAGATTGCACCAGTTAACTGTAGGTTATTGTGGCTTTATTAAGTCATAAGTCTCCCGAGAAATGAATATACCCTTTAACTTCCCATTTACTTGCCATTGCAGGGAATCTAAAGAGTCGGATAGGTTGAGAGTTGTTAGGTAGACCTGTATATCTTCCATTTCAATGGACCTTTCCGGAGGAAGACACCATGCACCATGAGACCACAAAGAAGCCAGGCTAGCCATGAGAGGGATTCCAATTAACTTAGGGCCATTTTGTCCAAGATAGGAAACCAATGGACCAAAAGGCGTCTATGGATCCGTCCAGAATTTTCAGTTCATTCCATTGCTCGGTAAAATCCTGACCCATTTGAAGATCGTGTCCGTGAGCCTAAGTAGTTTTTTTTTTTTAAATCCAAGTGTGGTATTGCTTTTCTTTAATTTCCCAGATGTTTTTGTCTTTGATTACATTTTGATGAATCCAGGCAACCCAAACTGATTCTTTTTTTTAAAGAAGGAGCCACTAAAGCTTGAGAAAACAAGTAGTGTTCCAGATCTTTAAGTTTTTAAAGCCTAGACTTCCCTCTGTCTTAGGAGTTGTAATCGTTTCACAAGAGACTTTAGCGAAGAAGCGAGCCTCCAATGAGCCCTTCCAAAGGTAGGCGTTGCAGATAAAATCAATTTTATTAATGCATTCTTGGGGGAGGATGTAAGCAGAGCACCAAAAATTGGTAATGCATGCAATGACAGTACTAAGGAGAACTTGCCTTCCTGCAAATGATATGTATTTGGCTGTCCAAGAAGTAATTTTTTTTCGTACCTTTGAAGGAGAGACTCACAATCAAGAATAGACAGTTTCTTGGTGTAAAGAGAAAGACCCAGATAATGTATAAGGAGGAAACCGTGAGGGATTCCAGAAATCATCTCAAGGTGTTATATTGCTGCATCCAAAATACCACATGATAAAAACCATAATTTCTCTAGGCTAATAGCCAAGCCAGATAGCTGCTGAAATTACGCTAGAACCGAGAGGATGCCTTGGACGGAATTCGGTGAGCATCAGAAAAGATTAGTAAATCATCCGCAAAACACAGGCGAGTCAGTTTTGAGTCCTTACATTTCAATTGATAACCAAACACACCTGCCTCTGCTGCATTATTTAGCATTTGAGAAAGTATATTCATTGCCAAGCTAAACAGGTAAGGAGAAAGGGGTTCCCTGCCTTATCCCACGGGAGCCCGGAAAGTAACCATGGAAGCGTCCATTTAAGTAGACGGATTAAGCCGGTGTCGTAATGCTTTGCTTCATCCAGTCAATGTATATGGTAGGTAAGTTCAGGGCAGTTAGACAGTCGATTAGGAAGTCCTGTCTGATAGAATCAAAGGCCTTAGCGATGTCAATTTTAATCGTCAATCTGCTTGGGCCTTTATTGCCATGATTGCCACTTACCATCTCAGAAGCAAGGAGACAATTTTTCATTAATAACCTTCCTTTAATAAAAGATGTCTCATTGGACAGAATTATCTTTGGCAGGAGGGATTTCAGCTTGGCAACAAGGAGCTTAGAGACCACCTTGTACAATGTGTTACATCAAGAGATGGGATGATAGTCCTTGATAATTGTAGCCCCTATGAATTTCGGGATCAGGGTTAAGATTGTGGAGTTGACTGACGTTGTCATGAACCGGTGAGTAAAGAACCAAGCAACAGCATTTGTAACCTCTTCTCCAAGTATGCCCCATGCCGCTTTAAAAAATCCCGAGGTAAGTCCATCAGGGCCTGGGCTTTTGTTAGGATTTAGCTTGAATAAAGTGTTCCTTATCTTTTCTACAGTTGTTAAACGAGCTAGAGCAGAAGCTTCCTCAGGAGAACACCTCACTCGAGAGAGAGCCTCAATGGCTGGTAGAGCAGAAACCAATGGAGGCAGAATAATTGGACCGAGGACATTTCTGAAATGAGAAACCACTATATTTCTCATACCCAATGGACTAGAGTCCATGGTGCCATCCAAGCTTTGCAAGGAGTGGATGGTGTTATAAGTATTCCTAGCCTGGGCGACTTTGTGATAAAATGGAGTGTTCTGGTCTCTTGATTGTAGCTAATTTATTCTAGATTTTTGTCTAAAAAGTTATTCCTCAATTTTTTGCAGCATGACTAATTTCTCAAATAAACTCCTTTCTGATTCAAAATTTGCAGGAGTGAGACGGTGAAGAGATTCAACTTGGGCAAGAGGGTAAAGCACTCTAATCTCCTTTATCATTTTCTGAATATCAGAGAGGTTATCCTCATTCAATGTTTTCAGGGTCACGCTTATAATTTTATATTTTTGATTAAGGCACGAAGAGAATATGATTTGTGATATGAGATTGTCCAAGCCTGAGAAATCGTAGTAAGAAAATCCGGGTGGGTAGTCAGATAGTTGAAGAATTTAAACAGCATTGTATTGGCTGTGGGGACCTGGCTTTGAAGTGAGATGCAGCAGGGGCATGATCAGAGAATTCTCGGGCGTGGAACGAAACCAGGCTATTAGGAATAGCCTTTAACCAATGCTCATTAACAAGTCCGCGATCAAGCTTTTTAGCAATTGGTTAAGCAGGTTGGTTGTTAGACCAAGTTAGTCTTGTACTTTGGAACCAAAGATCTCTTAATTCCAGTTGTTCAATGCAATATATGAATGCCATCATCGGGACAGTGACTTGATTGAATGACGAAAAAGAATGCTCATCCGGATACAATATTTCGTTGAAGTCCCCGCCGATTAACCATGGCGAATTGCCTAAGACCAATGTGTCGTTAATAGCCATCAACTCAATCCATAAATCATTTCTTTCCTCAGCAGAATTAGCAGTATAAATCGCAGTAGTAGAAATTTGGAATTCCAGGTAAGCAACTTTACAAGTCAAAGACTGCTTTGTCACGTGAATACCAGATGTGGATACCAAGTGTTTCCAGATTATAATGATCCTCCCGTTAGGATCAGCAGTGTGGTTAAACGTAAAAGTCCAGAGAGGACAGGAAGACTTCATCACATTAATCAGGTTAGGTTCCTTGATATGAGTTTCAAGTAGAGCGCCGAACATTATATTATATTTACAAAGCCAGCGACGAAAAACCTTATGCTTTCCAGATTCATTAAATCCTCTGGCATTCCAAAAAAATAGGTTTCCTATCATAAAGACCTATTGGAGTGGCTCCCTTGTGGAAGGGAAGAACCCACAGCTAAGGTAGTAGCAATGAGAGATGTAGTGGTTTGCAGGCCGTCAGGAGGAGGATCACCCATTAATTCAGATTCAGAATTGGGGTCACTACTGGGGGCCTCAGTCACGAGCGCAATGTCCAGACTAGGAGCAATGCGATCTCGAATACATGGATCATTATTGTCCAAGCAAGAGAACGGGTTAGGGGATGAAATAGTCTCATGAATCCCTGACTTTTTTTAGCTTGGAGGCTTTGATGACCCTCTTAAAAGACTTTTTCACTGGACGAAAGATTTTAGATATAATCGGAAGTGCAACAAGATGAGATATTCTGTCAACCTGAAGGGAATAATCCAGAGGGAAATCCACCTCATTGGGCGTCGGTGGGGAGCTAGCCTCCACAGTCACCAATTGTAAGGGGGAGCTCATCTCCGACAGCAAGGGTGGAGATAGCCCTGTGACAATAGGCCTGAAATCAGTAGAGGAGGTACCCTCCTGAGATAATCCAGAGGGAAGGACCAAGGGAGGTGAAGGTGGGCTGCCTGTTGAGATTCAGAAGAAAGAGGTGTGCTCTGCTTAGGCTTCGAATGCTTAAAAGGAGAAGCTTTTGAAGAAGACTTAGGGACTGGAGTCCAAGAAGCCTTAAGGCAGAGTGCTTGAAGATGGTTTAGTTCCTTACAACACAGACAAGTGGGAGGAACCCATGGATAATCAGCTGAGATGCTGATGATGTCTCCATTTTCTCTCTCAATCTCACTACTCGTAGGAAGCGGTTTAGTACCGTCCGATCTGATTTTGATGTGACCCACATTTATGTTAACCATTATTTTAGTGTAATCATCAACTACAATGGGGGAGCCAAATAGATCTACTACACGGCCTAACCCCTCTTGAGTGTTAAGGTCAAATGGGATCCCCTTTACATGGACCCAGAGAGGGGGGGGGGGTGGAGGTGAAGGATGGTGGCGTAATTGCAAGATCTGCTGACCATTGAACCACATAGAAAAGGAAGTTCCTTATGTGCCAAATTTCCTGCTCAACGATCTTTCGTCTAAGAGTGGTGTTTGGTATCCTGACAAGCATCAAACGAGAGCTAGGGCGGAGATGAATCTCCAGTTTTACTCATTTGCCCCAGATATGAGTGAGAACACTTTGAATATGTCCAAGTTATGGTGAAGTTGAGCGTCCTAGAGAAAAACCGAATCAGGAATTTTTATTCTTGGTACTCATGAGGAAGAGATACTTGGACTATCAAATTTCTTCAGTTTTTTATCAACAGAGGCTCGAAGTTTAGTTGCCCAACAATCAACAAATGCCTAAGAACTTATCAAGCAAGGATCCAATGGCAGAAGGACAGTTGGGATGACTAGTGTGGAGGAACCAGTAGTTGAGAGGGGGTCACACTTGATTGGAGAGAAGATATGGTCAATAACTTCCTTAGATGGGGGGGGGGAGGGGGAGAGGGGGTCCTACATCCGCAAAAGATAAATCTGGAGAGACGGCCGGAGGGCCATTTGCATAATTTTGAGGCCTACATGTGTAACAATTGCATCCTGCATAGTGCAGTCAGTAGCAAGTGGTATTACATTGCCAGTAAATTCCGTTGAGGAATTCTGAACTTTTTAACAAAGGTGAAACATCCATTTGAATAGATTCAGTAGTAAGTGACGAAATACTGCCGGTGAGATAAGAGAATTCCATGGACTGGCCAGCATAGGAGCAGTACCAAATTGGACTGAAGTTCCATTAGGAGACAGAGGAATCAAATGAGAGAATTGAGTAGGGCACAGGGGCGGAGACTGGGCCTTAGGCGGTCGCAACGGTGGTCAGAGTGAGGTGTCTCCGGCCATAGTAACATAGATCTAGGATTAACATAGAAATCTGGGAGGAGAAACAATAGAGAAAAGAGAATTTTTTCGTGTCGTAGAAAAATAATTTTAAATATATTATATAATTTTAGTGATGTATTTTAGACAGTTTTAATTTAACTATAGTTTTAAAAATGATTCTTTGAAAATGGTATTACTGTAAAACAAATCTATATAACATTGATTTATTTATTTATGAGTATAATAAATAAATGTATTCATTTCATTTTAATTTTTTTCTCAGTGCATTTTCTTGATTATAACAACTCATAACTTTGTCATTTTCTTAAATAAAATATTCTACATCCGCAAAAGATAAATTTAGAGAGACGGCCGGAGGGCCATTTGCATACTTTTGAGGCCTACATGTGCAACAATTGCATCATGCATAGTGCAGTCAGTAGCAAGTGGTATTACATTGCCAGTAAATTCCGTTGAGGAATTCTGAACTTTTTAACAAAGGTGAAACATCCATTTGAATAGATTCAGTAGTAAGTGACGAAATACTGCCGGTGAGATAAGAGAATTCCATGGTCTGGCCAGCATATGAGCAGTACCGAATTGGACTGAAGTTCCATTAGGAGACAGAGGAATCAAATGAGAGAATTGAGTAGGGCACAAGGGCGGAGACTGGGTCTTAGGCGGTCGCAACGGTGGTCAGAGTGAGGTGTCTCCGGCCATAATAACATAGATTTAGGATTAACATAGGAATCTGGGAGGAGAAACAATAGAGAAAATAAAATTTTTTCGTGTTGTAGAAAAATAATTTTAAACATATTATATAATTTTAGTGATGTATTTTAGACAGTTTTAATTTAACTATAGTTTTAAAAATGAATCTTTGAAAATGGTATTTTTGTAAAACAAATCTATATAACATTGATTTATTGATTTATGAGTATAATAAATAAATGTATTCATTTCATTTTAATTTTTTTCTCAGTGCATTTTCTTGATTATAACAACTCATAACTTTGTCATTTTTTTAAATAAAATATTCTACATAACTATTTTCCAGATCAGCTCAATAAAATATCAAAGCATTTTGTTTTTTGTTTTTTCTTTCCGTGAGCAGTTTTCTTTTAGTGAAAGTTTTACGAAAACTAATTCAATAGGTGAAGATAGTAAGTGGGCCAATGAATCTCTGCATAGAAGAGGATAGATGTATATATCTATTTATATAATAATATAAATAAATAAAAGAATTGTTAATGCGATAATTAAAAAATAAAATAAAAGAGAGGAACAGTAAAGGACAGTCCTTGGGACTAGACTAAGTGGGAGTGATGAGGGGTCTGAGAAGAGGAGGCAGTCCCTAAAAGCTTTTTTCTTTTCTTCGTATGGTAACTTTCAGATCCCAGTTTGTTAGTATCTCTGTCGTCACTTAATAATTGACCCTTCGTCTTTTTCGTCTCCTTAAATCTAACCCAATTCTATAATTTACATTCATGTCTTCTGTTGTGTCGTTGGTCTTGATTACTACTTATAGAAGAAATAAAAATGAGCTCTTTTTTATATATTTATATTTATATAAGCCTCCTTCTCCATTTTTAAGTCCAAATTTTACTTAATTTGATGAGTTTTCTCTAAAAGGGATTACGTCTTTGTCTCCATCTGTCGGCCAAAAGATATTTTAGCTCCTTTTAATGAGCTTCTTAGAAAAGATTAAATACTGTATAAATTAATAGGTCACGACAATCTCTAATTAGTAATTACTATACTCTTTTCTGTTTCACTTTACAGGTTTTTTAGTCATATAAGTATGATGATTAAGAAACTTTAAACATTTTTATTGTTTAATATCTAAATACAAACATTCCAACCAATAGATCAAAGGTAACTGCATTTCTTAATCGTTATAACTTATAACAAAAAAACATTCCAGCCAATATAAAAAGTACTTGAAAAATAGAAATAATCATAATCTATAAAATAATTATATAATTTGAAAAAATATATGAAAAAATTAAATAAAATGAACCAAAAACATCTAAAACATGGTATAATATGAAATAGAAATTCTATAAATTGATGTTTGATCTCGATTAATCAATAAATATAGTCGATTATAAATTATATTTATAATCCAACTCATATTTTTTATAAATTAATAACTTTATAAATTAATACAATATCACTATTCTCATGTTATTAATTTATAAAAATATTATTTTAGATTTAATTCTTATACATTATTAAAAAAAGATTAAAATTATCTGTTCTTTGCTAGATTTATATCACATATTGTAATCATCAAAAATGATATCCTTCCTACATCTATACACTGGCAGATATAATATTTTGGACATTGGAAAATATGTTATGTAAGAAATATTTTCATTACTAGAACAATGAAATAGTGCTTTTCAAACAAATTATATGTGGTTTTAGGTTTTCATTGTATAATATGGAACAAATATTAATAAAATATTTTATCCATGATGTTTTAGATATATAATATGTTGGGATAAGAATTTTTTTTGTAATGATTTTTTAATGCTACTATATAGTTTATATGGACAATTTGTTTTAATAAAAAATTTTTATTATAATCGGTTATAAAAATATTTAGATCTATATTACAATGGTTTAAATAACTTAATAAGTAAGATAACCTGATTCGAACTTCTTATTATTTAATAGTTTTGTCACATCGATGAATTCAAGATCGGTTAAAAACTTAATGGTTGGATGATCTAAATGATGAACTAGCAACACCATTTCATTAGAAACCATATTTCTGTCATTTATCTAGAGAGGATAGTACTAGAAAATGAATGGTCAAACAAGAGAGTCAAAATGAAACCATCCTGAAATAAAAAGTCCAGATTCAACACCTAAGTTTTGGTATTTAAAAACCGAGTCAGATATTACACTCTCACTTTGCAGACAGATGATATATCTAGAAGAATGGATTTTCTTTTCTACATTCGAATGTTTTGTTGAGAAGTTCTTTTTAAATTTTGCGCCAAGAAATTGACCAGTGAAAACTAATTCGTTTTTGCATGTGATAGGTGAAAACGAATTGTTGTAAAATAAGGTGAGAGAAGAGGTACGGAGAGCTCTTGTCAAAGTCTCCAGTGCCAATCCCCTTTCCGGTGTAGTTATTCAAGTCTATTTTTTTGCATTCATTTAGTTATATTCTAAGTTTTATATTCGAGACAATTTATTAATCTAATTTTTACCACTAGTATTTTCTAGAAGTATTTATGTAAATTCATTTGAGAAAGAAAACAACCTTTTATTTTTTTGAATTTTGAGAGTGATTCTCATTGTATTTCTTGTGAACATGTCGATCTATTGTGCGTAATATCTATTGATCAAACTGGTATATCAAGATCCTTCCACAACTCTTGTGTGGCCATTCGATCAACTAATCCATCTTGGTGCGTCATATCAAATGGATCAACCAAAGTATCAAGAGTCTTCCGCAACTCTTGTGCGACCAAACAATCCACTGTCTTGTTTCTTTGTGTATAACAATTCATTGAAGTCAAAGGTTATACCATTTTATAGTATATAGTGATGAATCACTGGGAGTAATTTACATCATTTGGTATTAGAGTATAATTCTAATTTCTATATTCGACTCATCATCTTCTTTTATAATTTTACTTTTTATTCCTTATTTCGTAGAAAATAAAATAAAAAAGGTCAAAAAATTTATGATTTTTTTTCTACGGAAGTAAGGAAAAAATTATCTATTATAGAGGATACAAAAAATTTGGATTATGAATTTTATTTATAAACTTAAATATATTTTTTCAGTTTTTAAGATTATAGTATTATAAATTAATTCAAAAGTACAACACATAAAATAAATTAATAGAATATCAATCATACGTTCTCTCTTTTGCTAGCTAATCTAAGTTAAAATAGTCTATTTTATATATTTTTGTTAGTTTTTAAAATATCAGCAAAATGTGCTATATTATTAATGAAATAAGCAAAATTGGCTATTGGTATCATTACCATTTATGGATTTTTCCAATCAAATTGAAAGGTATATTGAATTGAAAGATATTATATGGATAAATCGTCTAGTCTTACTGGATCGGCATAATTCATGTTTCATTCTGGTCTGTCTCGTTCCATTCCGGTTTGCCTCGTTCTGTTCCAGTCCATCCCGTTCTGTTCTGGTCCATCCCGTTTTGTATCGGTCCATCCCATTTTGTTTTGTTCCATCCTTTCCTATTCCGTATCCGTTTCCGAATTCTCGTCCCATATATTTCTTGTATTTTTATATGGGATCAGCTTTAATTCCTGATTGAAAACGGGATGGATATAACGAGAACATGACTTCCTAAAATTCTAGAAATTCCGTTTAAGACTAGACGAATATTAATACATGTTATTTTTTATATATTGTATACCAAATCATATCTCCCTATACAATCTATTATGTTGATAATATTTATATTAAGTTTTATTTTGATTTAAGATTTATATGTGGTTTACTCATCTAATTTAGTTATAGTTATTTGTTTCAAGTTTTCAACTCTTCTGAAATATGGTTTAATGTCTCTTTTTCATAATTTGAATCTGCAAGATGAATTAAAAAATTATATTTAATACATAGTTAAAACTTACAAATTATAATTATTGATTTAATTATACCATTTTTTTTGTTTTGAGATAGGCTTTTCAAATGAGAATTCTCATTTTCATCTCGTTCATGTCACAAATTTTAAATAGAATAGAAATAGAATAAGTTTTTTATTTCCAAATTTCTCGTTCCCATCCCGTTTCCAAAAAAAATTTGTCCCAAATTTCTGTTCTCAACAAATTTCGTCTCAAATTCCTTTTCACACATCTCTTATCTACTGTGTATGCTTAGTAAATATGCAAATAGAAGGTGGATTAGCTATATTTAGGTAAAAGCAAATTAAAAAAGTTTCGTCTAGCTTCTGTTTCACATCAATGAATAAAATGCTTAGCAGCTGTATGGATCGAAATTATGGACTAATAAAAGATAACTAAAATATGTGAATGATATGTTTCCACGAGATTCTATATTCATATATTGCATCACAAGACAAACAGCATCATGGCTTTGTCTTCATGTCGGTTTATAGTTGCTCCATCTTTTCTGGGTAATAAATTAATGATCTCCTTTCATCGCTTGTTAACCTAGTTTATTTCGTTTTATTACATTGTTCAGTGGTAACAATCCATCAATAGTTTATTTAGTTTTCTTTCTTTTCTAACACAGCATGTATTCATTTGTAGCCTCTATTTTATTCTATTTTACTCCTACTGTAATGTTTATAAAATACGAAATTTGCTCCCTTGTTGGTTTGAACCATGTAAGGTAGAAATTCTTATAAAGGTTTGATTATGCATTACCATTACCAAACTGCTTCAATATTTTTGATATTTTTTCTTAAAAACTTAATATTAAGTCTGTCTGGTTAACGCAAAGTAATCTATTTATAGTGGGTAGATGTTCTATTCCAAAACGTAGATACCCTACATATTATACTTAAACATGGATTTGATAAATCCGGTATATGTAACCAGTTAAACTCGTTTTTTTCTTTTTGTTAAAAGTTAAGCTAGTTACATATGGATTCGGAGAAGATATGTTTTTACTCGTAGTATGGTTTAGTATAACCAATTGTTGAGATGAAGAATGAAACAAAACATCATAATACGTATTTACATATTGTTGGAGTAGTTGCACGGAGGAAGAAACAAAAGGAGAAGGGATGGAGGCAAAAGTAAAAAAGAGTAAAGGTATCAAATGACAAAACCAAGACCATAATTTCTTGGACTTCGATTTACATTCTCGATGTATACATAACATACGTATTATACACACACACGAAGACTGCAACTCCATTTATCACGAAAACAAGAGCATGAACATCCATCGAAGTCTTAGCCCAAGGCATAGCTTCTTCAAATAGTGCGAGAAAACAAACCCACCAAAAAAGTCTTGGATTCCCATTTGTTAATTTTTCTAAATAATCTTTTTTATGAATAATTTTTTTATTGTTTTAAATGATGATGAATTGATGATGATGTGAATAGAGTTCTGACAAAAGATGGGGTCCGTCTATAAATGTCCCATCTCTCCTTTTGTAGCGCGCATCTCTCGGGGGACTTGTATTTTCTGTCTGGCCCAATGCTCTCTCTCTCTTCCTCTCTCTCACATGCAAATCAGCAATGACAACAGTAAAAAGTTTAGCTTTTAATTTTTCTTTTTTGTCAACCAGTGAAACAGCAAAACCCAACGTCTTTCTTCTTTTTCTGTTAGCTAATATTGTTGTTATTTTTATTTTATAAAGGGCATTGAAACATGTTCTTAGTTTATGTGTTTGATTAGTGATCTTTCTTTATGATTAGTGATCTTTTTATGGTAAAAAGTCTTATCGGTTGTAGTCTTTTTATATATTGCATACAAAATATATTAAAGAGGCAAAACAGACCGCTAAAAAAAAAAGTAAAAAACCGTCAAATAAGGTAGAAAATATTGAAAGCATCATAAATTAATGACATCTAAATTTTTCTATTAATTTAGAAAACTTTCAAAATATTAAACTATATTTAGTGATATTTTAGAGTATTTTTATTAAGGAAAACAATGGATCAAATTGTTAATTATAAATAAGATTATTAATGTATAAAATAATAATCAATTCAAAAAATGAACTATAATTCCGTTTTTTTTTTCTTTCATTTTTTTAAAAAAAAAATCAGTTTCATTATTTTTTACTTTTTTATAACTGAATTTTTTTTAGTGGAGATATTTTTTTCATACTATTTTGTTTTTTAATTATATTTTAACCGGTGCACTACAAGAAAGAAGGACCCATACCGAAAAATATTTACCAAGAATACTGTATGTCAGAAAAACAATGACGAAATCTTGAGTAATTTATTACCACACTGAAATTGTCTTTGAAACTTGTAGGGAAATTTCGAGGCTTCATGTTTGTCAGAAATATGTCGGAAACTTTAATCGGGAACTCTTCGGAAGATATTAAATTTCCGAAAAGTTGTAATTGTCGGTTTAGCCACAGAAAATTTTGTTGGAATATTCACGGCAATACCACGTTTCCGACGATAGTAGGCGTTATGAAAGAGTCGTCGGTAAACTTGCCGATAAATTGTCGGTAACTTATCGCGTATGTATGTTGTCGATAAGTCAAACTCTAACGAAAATGTATTTCTCGGAACATTCTTGGATTTCGTCAAAGCTGACGACGTCCCGACAATATCAGACATCGGTATGGATCCTTCTTTCTTGTAGTGGTGTCTCATTTTTTGTAGGTAGTGATTCTCTTCAGCGAGTTTTTTTCCTCTAATGAAACTGTGGCAGCTAGAGAGTGGCTCCTCCTCGTTGACACTATGCAGACCCAAATCTATTGAAGAAAATATCTAATGATGTTTCCTAAGCATTGGTGCAGATGTCATCTTGTTTATCCCTTCGGGGGGTTTTCTTGTTTTTTCTGATGGTTTTGGTGGTTGTCGTCATAAAGTGTGGTGGCGTGATCTAGAGGAGAGGAATCGTCGAGAGCTTGAACCATCAGAACTTCATGGGTAAGGTATTTTCTTTGAAGGTACATATGGTTCTTGAAAGGAAGCTATATGGTGGTGGTGTGCTTCCCTACGGAGACTTTAAAAAGTTTGTGGTTTTTTTCTTTTTCAGGGTGGCGTTTTTAGGTGGATGAAAGACCAAAATCTTTTTCGGTATACTAGTTTTTTGGTGGCGGATATAGCGGAAATTCTAGTGGAATTATTTTTATTTTTAGAGTTTCAGTATCTTTAAGTTAAGTCGATAGAGTCATTATTTATAAGGTTAATTAACTCGTAAATTTTTTCTATAAATACGAAAATGTTTATAATAATTTTTTTGGATAGTTAATATTAGATATTTAATTCACTTTTTCAAATATCTGGAATTTAGATTTTTCTAATATAACTAGGTTAGTTATTCTTTACCATATGTTTTATAGATAATCTATTATATACTAATCACTTTTGGATTTGCCAATCGAAGACCAATGTTTATTTTTCTGAGTTTAGAGTTTAACAATGATTTAACATTAAGTATTTACAGGCTATATGTTTCTGGTAGTTAATATATTATCTACTAAACATTTTGAATTTACTGATTTTTTATTTTAATTTCAATTTTAGATTTTACTATTTAAAAATTTAAGATTTATGGTTAAAAAGTTTATGATATATAAAATTAAAATTTACAATTTAGAATTTCTAGTATATTTTTGATATTTCATATAAT
Organism: Iljinskaea planisiliqua; assembly: GCA_900108845.1. Taxonomy (NCBI): domain Eukaryota; kingdom Viridiplantae; phylum Streptophyta; class Magnoliopsida; order Brassicales; family Brassicaceae; genus Iljinskaea; species Iljinskaea planisiliqua. The sequence continues at coordinate 5,216,758 of FNXX01000014.1, forward strand.
GTTAGGTTATATATATGTAATTACGGTCGATGATAAAAAATAATTTATAATTAAAAATGATTAGCAGTAATCAGAAAATGATATAAGTTAGCCTTTGAAATATGTTAATTAAAATTTATTTTTTTCCATAAAATTACTAATGTATACAAATGTTATTTTAGCTATAAGTCCAAGTTATTTTGGTTAAAGAGGTTTGATAGCCAAATGGCAAAAAAATATTAGTAAATATGGTTTTTCCTAATTAAAGTTTTTGTTTTCTTTCATGTAATTATACAATAACAATGTCAATATTACTTTTTAACATGTACTATTAAGCCAGTATAAATGAATTAATTTTAACTACCACGATAAAATAATATAATATTGTTATATCTTATTTTCTCTACTTAATCGTTTTTTTTCTTACTACTCAAAATAATTAATTAATCCAGTAAAATATTCATCACCAGTAAAACGTGTTTTAAGCGTATTAGTACATACATAACATACCATTGGTACAAAAAGAAGAATAGAATGGTATGGGATAACTAAAATATATTAGAATGATGCAGATATAATTTTAAAATGATATATTTGTTACTTTTATTTGTCAACCATGTGCATCTTTGAATTTGAATCCGGGTGATAATATTAACACCAACCACCAAATTAAATATGTTGTCTTTAGAATTTTTCCTTTGAAAATATAAGTTTACAAAAAAAATATGATCTAAGAATCTTTATTTTTTAACATATATAACAGAAATACCTTCTAGTCAGTTTTATTGGGAATGCTTTTGTGTGCAATTAACAACCATCAAGTATCTAGACAAACAAATTTATGTTTTTGGTATTTTGTTCAGAACTGTATCAATTTTCATCAGTTCATGTTGCTCTCAATTCGGTCAAAATACATCAAGAGCTTATACTTCGTTCAACAGACTAGTAAACGGATATTTGGGACCCTTGAGTTTGATTAAGTAAAATATTAAATAACACTTGTCATGAAAATATCATCATACTCACTCATGCATATAATACATATATATGTCAAAAACTCAATTTTGTTTCTCTAAGTATATCTAGTTCTAGTAAGAAAATTTCATAGATCCATCAAGATATTTAGGTCCCATATATATAAGTTCAACAATGGCTTGATACCGGAAATATATTCGGAGCATATTAACCATGTATCTTAGTTACTTAGAAAAACAATGCATCTTCCTAATCGAACACTTTAATTGAAAAATGTAGTGCATTTTTTTATTATTCTGAAATTTATTGTATTAAGCAATAGAAATTGTAATATGGTGACAATTTGCATAAAATTCCGGAACATAAAACCTACACGCAGACGGATGATGATTATATATATATATATATATAGACACATGAACGCACGTGGGCTGAAGCAGAAGGAACAGTAATAGGTAGAATCAGTCACTTATTTCATTTCATTTCACTGCCAAATTGTTGGTCACTGTTAATCGTTGAAAAAACCTTTCAACACATAAGTCATTCTCGACTCTCACTCCCACTGCCTGCTTTTCTTTTTGTTTTTGTTCCCACTCATTACGAACTACTTACTTTACTTGCTACCTCTTAGATTCTTTTTGGTCATTTATTACAGTCAGTTTTTATAATATGACCAATTGATAATGTGTCCTTAGTTTCTAGGTTTAAGTAACTTTTCCTTACCTTTTACTCCCATAACATTTGACCAAAAAATAGAAAAGACATTTATAAATTTGAAATATATTTTTGCGTTGTAGACTGACCACCGTGTACAACTTTGCTTCGTGGCCCCACTAGGATAGACACGTAGACTTACTTATCTAATGGAACGAGCGGCTTGCATCTCCATTTACCTTACAAACATTTTAACATTAAGAATGACTTTATTATGAAGGTTTTCCATCTCTTAGAATGCGGGAATTACTAGATTGTTAAAAGTTTTGTTGTCGACCAAAATCCTTCACAATCAGAGATGTTTAGCTTAAGGACCTAATTCAATGCCCTAATTTTCGCAGTCTTGGCAATGACCTTGGTGTCTTTATGCATAGCCAAAATATACCAAAAGTAGTTCTTTTTCAAAAAAGTTATAAATTAAAACTAAAAATATACGTCTTGTAATAATATGGGCTGCTAGACATACACCGATTGGCCTTAATCAGACAGAATTAGTAAACAAGATTGAAATGAAGTTAAATGTCTGTAAGGAGAAGGTGGTATTGGTCGCTTAATTTGTTTTAGCTAAATGTTGTTGGCCTTGGCTTGCTTTTCAATTGTCTCTAGTTCAATCGGACACGTAGTGGTTGAAGTAATTCTTCCAAAATAATGATCAAACTTCATATTGAGTGCTAAACATTTTTCGTTTCGATGGCTCTTGTTTTGGTGGAAATAATAGTGTCATGCTCTTCCTAAGGGTAGTCCTGAAGGTCTTCTGTTGTGAGGCTATAGAAGTATTTCCCATGTATTTCCATGACATGTGGATGTATACGTAACGACCGGAAACCCATCAAAGTTCATTCTAATTAAGAGCAAATCTTAGGTTTTTCTCTTTTATAAATAGCTTTATCTTATTTAATTATTTACAAAAAAAATTTCATTGCACCGAAATCTTACCGAAATCTTACCGAAATCTTACCGAAATCGAGCCGTCGATTAGGCACTTTGAAGAAAAAGTCACCGAAGCCACCTAAAAAAACTTAGAAGGCAGATCCGGCTAGTTATGGGAGAAGGGAGAATCGAACTAGTAAATATAATCCAATCGATCTAAAAAATTGTAGGTATTCTTTTGACTCGTTCATTGATGTACTGCCGCAAGCGGTTTGTCATTCGGATCTTTATACTAAAAGTTGTGGATGTTTCTCTGAGCATGTTTGGTGCAGTATTGGATTCGCATCTCCAGTATGCCGCCACCTTGCGAGGCGATTTCCCGGTCAACTCTGAAGGTCCATAGAAAGATCAACCTATCGTTGGATAGCCTAGAACGCCTTCTTTCAATAAATACTATTTTCGTTCCGATCAGAGGTATGAGTAAAAAGTTATATTCATGTTTCCGAAGTGTGCCTCTATAGTGTTGATCCGTGAGTAGTCTCTTGAGATATAAGTTTTGGTTAGGCAAATGTGGTCCGTTTGACCTGAATGTTTGCAGGGAGCTTCTGGATCGTTGATCTAGCATTCAGTTGAAGGAGAATCAATAGGAAATCCTATTGTTCTTCATGGTTAAGGCTAAGGTGAGGGCTAATCCGCGAATTAATACTCAAGTCTAGAGGACTTCGTATGGTAGTTTATCGTGTGATATGTTTCTTTGATCGAGTCTAGGTAGTATTGATTGTAATTGGACTTAGGAATATAAATGATTCAACTAATATTCTTTGTGCCGTTTGTGTGTGGTGGTGCGGGTAGGCTAAGTCGATCTACTGTCCGTATCCTAAGATCGATAAAGTGTCCACTGGGCGGTGTGTTTGATCACAAAATCCATTCTGTAGGCGTCTTCGGAGGGGTGAGGTGGACACTTAATTCGTCTAGGACCATTGTTTGTTTTGTTGGGCGTTTTAGGTGCCGTGATTGTTCAAGTTTATGTTATACCTCTTTATGTGGAATGCTATGACCGTGACTTTGCTTTGTGTGTTTAGCATCCCAACTTCACTGAGTGACTTCCCTGTTACTCACTTCTTTTTCCTTCATTTTCAGGTGAGACGGATGAGTAGATAGATGCTATTAGATCGGATGAAAATTTGGGATTTTTAATACGTTTTCTTCGTATTTTTTTAGATATTGATTTGACAATTTATTCGAGATAGTTCAGTTATAAAATTTATTGATTAGTTTTCAGAAATAAAATCGAGGGTTTTATGAATTCCAGTATTTGAAGTGTAAGTTAATGTTAGTGGCACGCCGTTCTCGAATAATGATAATATAAATGTTACAAAATATCAGATATAAACATTAGTTGGCGAATGTTTGTACAAACTTTTTCTCCATGTTTTCAATGTTACAAAAATGTAAAAATAAAATTTTATTCAAAAATGAATATTGATATTTGGAAGGGTTGTTTTATATCATATAAAAACTAGAAATCATTTCATCCAGACATCACTATAATGAAAAAATTATAAATAAAACAATATATTAATTAAAAGCTATATAATTTTTTTTTCTTAATAATATAAAACATCTAAAACAGATCAAATCAGATAGTTAAATTGGTAATACAAAATCTATCTATAAAATACTCCGTGTTAACTTACCTTTTTCTTGCGTTAGATTCACGTGAGACAAACGATATAGAAAACATTGAAAATTATATAGTTATTTTAAGATTGATATATAAATTTTCTTACAGACAAATTTATTTGCTTCTAGTTTATTTCATTTATATGATACATTCATATTTACAGATATATAATGTTCAAATTAATTGATGATTTTGAAAATTTTATTTGTCCTCTAGAGACTAATTCATCTTTATTAGTTTAACAAAAAAATAGTTATCTGCAAAGTGGATGGATTTACTCTTTCTGCCTTCATTATATTTTCTATTAATACTTCCATTCAAAAGATAAAAAGATACAATGATCAAAAGATCTCACAAATTAAGTTTGAACACAAATGTATGAAAACATTAGTTTTAGGAGCAAATATTTTTAATCGAGAGCCTTAGGATTTTTTTCTTTTCTTTTTGTATAAAATAAATTTCATAGGCACTCTATACACTTCATTAATTACAGTAATATATATTATATAAAAAGAGAGGAATAAAACCTTGGTAAAAAAAATACATATATAAAAATTAATGTTGACCGTGGAACAGAACAAGTGTTGAAAGAAGTGTGTAGCATGGTCTTATCATAGAGCTGATAGTTGGAATTAATAGGTTTTTGTGTAATATCCAATACAGCATATTTATAATTCCACTCAATTTATTTTTCCGTTACTTATGAAATGAGTGCAAAATTTATGATTTAACTTAGAGTTGATTGGTATTTATTTTACTATTCGCAAACATTTTTAACTTTTCACATTCTTTATGAAATGAATGCAAAATATATTATTTAACTTAAATGTGATTGGTTATTCTATTATCATCTACAAATATTAGGTACACGGATGATAACACTTGTTAGCGTTAGAGAATAATCAGTGAAATATTATATATTTTTTTGTATTATTCTAATCTTTTTAGTATTATTTTTTTTTCTTTTTTGAACGTTTACGGTTGGAAATGATTGTAAATGGATAATTAAAAAAGAATTATTATTAGTTTTTTTTCAAAAAGATAAAATTTATTTAAAATCATAATATATAATAACTTTATAACAATTAAGATATATAAATATTATAATTATAAAATATATGAAGAAATATGACACTTTCTAATTAATATTCAATAACCTATCGTAATTTATATTTATAAGATTTCTAACATTAATCTTCAATAAAATAATTCTCCATTAAAATCATAATTCACTTAAATTAACAAAAATTTAAAATAAATGCAAGTGTTACATACATGAATTTTCATTAGTAGTTATATTCGATTAACAATTTTAAATATTATTATATATAATATAATTTTTGATATTTTATAATTATATAAATATTTTAAATAATTAATTTATTATTGAACTGTTTGTAATTACTTATCAATTAGTCATAATTTTGTTTTAAAGCATCATATTCTAATCATTATATCAATCGTATAAATCATCAATAAAGCTTCAAATCAGAACTGTTTGTTTTTACAAATTTTCGCATCCGATTGGTGAACAAAAGTGAAACGATTATATTAGTTATTAGGTATTAGGAAATAGTGTAAAACTGTAAGCGAAAACGGTTAATATTATATTAAAACTACTACAACTGTTTTAGATTTGTGTAATAATTTTATCCAACCATTTTAATAATTGGTAGTCATTATACATTTTTTTTCTAACAATTTTTATTAATATCACCAATCAAACTCAATATCGGCAGCTGAAATAGCCGCTGAGACCTAGTTGATTAAAACATTGACGGGTACATCTGAATTCTACATTTTAAACCACGTTATATATTTTAGAGTAATAAACTTACTTATTTAATATAAAACAAGCCTATGAGAGGGAAACAGAAGAGAAAGGAAAGAAGGGAAGCCTTTGCCTTATCTCTTGTCCCTTCTCTCTTACCTTTATTTTAATTTTCAAATATTTCTTTTTGCTACCAAAGCAAACGACGTCTTGTCAATCCACTCAAGCCACCCAACTTCTTCATTATTGTTAATCTCCCTCTCTCTCTCTCCTGCACCTTTTTCTTTCTCTAATTTCTTCTCTTCCATGTCACCTTTTTGACGAATTCTATATACCTAGTTCGTTTTTTCTTCCTCAAATATTTCGTTTTCGATTTATTTTGTTTTTTGTTGGGTGCAATTTCACCTCACAAATTTTTTAAGCACCTTTTGATTCGTAGATATGAGTCGTCTAGTCATCTGGATTTGATGTGGTTATAGTCTAACAGAGACCTTTGATTGAAATAAGAACAAAAGCCAGTATACATACATCCCCTTCCTCTTGCACCCATTCCTTTTATTTTCTAGGGTTTTATTTTTATTTTATTTTATTCGGTCTTTTTTTATATTCCGTTCTTTCTCTCTCTCAAATTTTACTCATCTGGGTATGGAAGAATATCAACATGAAAGCAGCTCCACTCCTCATAGAGTAAGTTTCTTGTACTCTCCAATCTCTTCTTCCAACAAAAACGATAACACCACCAACAACAGCAATAATAACAATTATGGTCCTGGTTACAATAATACCAATAACAACAATCATCAACAACACATGTTGTTCCCACATATGAGCTCTCTTCTTCCTCAAACGACCGAGAATTGCTTCCGGTCAGATCATAATCAGCCTACCAACACATCTATTAAATCAGAAGCAAGCTCCTCAAGAATCAATCACTACTCTATGTTGATGAAAGCCATCCACAATACTCAAGAAGCTAACAACAACAACGATGTGGAATCCATGAAGGCTAAGATCATCGCTCATCCTCACTATTCTACCCTCCTACAAGCTTATTTGGACTGCCAAAAGGTTTTAAAGATTTAGCACCGGGTTTCATTTTATTTTTACTATTATAATATATACTTCTGCTTGTTAGTGTAAAATAAAATTAAAGAGATGATATATATGTTCATGGGTCATCATCGCTTATACAGATTGGAGCACCACCTGAGGTTGTTGATAGAATTACGGCGGCACAGCAAGAGTTTGACGCGAGGCAGCAGCGGTCAACACCGTCCGTGACTGCGTCATCTAGAGACCCGGAATTGGATCAATTCATGGTTAAATTAACTATCAAATTGAATTTTTAGTAGGTAGGTTCTTTAAGAGTATATATTAAGTCTTAATTTTTTTGTTTGTATGGTAAATTAAACCAACAGGAAGCATATTGTGACATGTTGGTTAAATATCGAGAGGAGTTAACACGGCCCATTCAAGAAGCAATGGAGTTTATACGTCGTATTGAATCTCAGCTTAGCATGTTGTGTCAGGGTCCCATTCACGTCCTCAACAATCCTGGTACATGTCACCAAACTCACAAATATATACATATATATACATATATGCACATGTAACCATTAATGGTAGAAAAGAAAATGTAGTGGCAGGGTAGGGCTTATGATGAATTGCATAAAATTGGCCTGATCCTTTGCTTCCCGGGAAAATATTGTAACAATGAGATTGTGAGAATTTTTTTATATCTAAACCTGGGCAAACCATTAAACAGTCGTTAAACATAGACCAATTAGGATTATGAATTTGGTTTAATTTACTATATTATATAAACCTTAAAGTTTAAATGAAGATTATATATATGATAATAAATATTAACACGAATGCATTATTGATGGAAGTTCGTAGGGTGCAAACAGATGTGCATATTAATTTGTTCGTGTTTACTCCATTGTGGAATCCATCCAAAGAGGGTGGGGGCTTGTTTTGGTTTCTTTCTTTTAACCCGGCCCAAAGTACTATCACAAGCACTTTTTTGTTGTTGTTCATTATGCAAAAATGCAAATAAGTTTTCGATTCCAGTATGCAAAATGTTTAAACTATTCATAAAACTCAATGACTAAAATGCTCTTGAAGAAACAAATATCACACTGATGAGAGGATAAAATGTTAAAACAGATGGGAAAAGTGACGGAATGGAATCATCGGACGAAGAGCAAGAAAATAACAACAGTGGGGGAGAAACAGAATTACCGGAAATAGACCCGAGGGCTGAAGATCGGGAACTCAAGAATCACTTGCTGAAGAAGTACAGTGGGTACTTGAGCAGTTTGAAGCAAGAATTGTCCAAGAAAAAAAAGAAAGGCAAACTTCCCAAAGAAGCAAGGCAGAAGCTTCTCACGTGGTGGGAGTTGCATTACAAGTGGCCGTATCCTTCTGTACGTATAAACTTACCCTCATCTCTCTATGCCTTCATCATTTTTAAATATTAAGACTACAACCAGTCTTCCTAAAAAACAGTGTAGATGGTAGGAATTCCATATTTGCCCTGATTTTCTCTTAAGGGGCTTTGTTAGGCCGATTTTTGTTCAAAGCCTTGTGCGTTTGCATATTTTCTAACATATATATATATATATCAAACACCTATTCACTATAGACATCAATTACTGATAATAATATTTATAATTGTAAGATTAACTTGTGAAATAATCTGTTAAGTTTAAGTATGTATATATATTCAAGGAAATCAATAATCTAACCGACTGTAGTGATAGTAAAATAGTCTTTAATATTGAAATATATATACACATATTTTGTCGTCTGATCGATATAAATGACTTTTTTTTGGTTGCTAAAATAGATATAAATATATTGTTACGAGAAAATATAAAATTTCAGATTACATAGTGGTGACTAACATAGCCATGCTCATGTTTGAGAAAAAAAAATTCAGTTGTCTAAAGCCACGATAAATGAATAATGAGGGCGGGACATATTTTTTTATGTTTATCTATTTAGTCTGATACTTATGTGTTTGGATTCTTTGTCACAAGAGAAGTTGAATGAGCTGAGTATCATATTTATAGAGCGCATACTGGTTTTAAAAACTGGATTATATAAGTATTCTCAATGGTTTGTAGGTAATTAAAGAAGATAATTTGTGATATAGAACGTCCATAATTTTTTTTTCATCCCCAGTTTTTTTTTATAAATGATTTTGATCAAACTATTTTCATTATTACTATTTTGTATGTTCCGAGATATGATGTGATTTTTTCTTCCTCTATGATAAGTGCCAATTTTTCTTTTAATTTAATTGCGTGGCTTATTTAAGTCTCTAATGACTAATGAGCCTAGGTGACTAATTTATATATCAAATATTTTATTAATCTTTTAGAATTGTTCAAAGCAGCAGATTTTATTTATACCATCGTCTTACTATCATCCATCATATTTATATTATTTGTTTTACGATTTAATCTAGCTTTTCTTAAGCAATGATCACTACTCCAAAAGTGATGATTATGGCTCTGATTTGAGTTGTGGCAGGAATCAGAGAAGGTGGCATTGGCAGAATCAACCGGGCTAGATCAGAAGCAAATCAACAATTGGTTCATAAACCAAAGAAAACGTCACTGGAAACCGTCCGAAGACATGCAGTTCATGGTTATGGATGGTCTGCAGCACCCACACCACGCAGCTCTATACATGGATGGTCATTACATGGGCGATGGTCCTTATCGTCTCGGGCCCTAAGAGGCCGCATGCAGAGATCCAGAAGCGTTAGCCAGATAATAACAACCTCTTGTTGCTTTCTTGTTACAATTCATGGATTGAACTCCCTACATCAGTTTGCTACCTATAGCTTTGTTTTTTCCCGTTTCGTAATGTCTTATATCGTTCAGGGGGTTTGAGACTTCTAGACATTTTAATTTCACCTTTTTTTGGTATTTTTTTCTTGTTGTTTTATTTATGATATTTAAGTGTTTTAATAATGTGTGAAAAGATAAAGTTATTTTGAAAATGTCCTGCGCCGTTTTGATATCTCTTTATGAAATGAATGCAAGAAAAAAGCATTAGATCCTTCAATCACTTGTACATATTTCATGGCTAATGTCGTTGATGAGTCTTGGAACAATATTTTATTCGGATACATACCTCAAGGCTTCAGTCTTCAACTCTCAAATTTAATGTTTGGGAAGCTCTACATCCCTTTTCCCATCTTCAGTCAGATCCTGATATTTCTTTGGATTTAAAATTTGTAAATTATTCTATTAGAGATTACCATTTTCAAAATACAAAATATTCTATTTCTTTTTATTTTATTAAAAATAAGTATCCTAATATTTTTTTTTTTGGATAAAAGGAAATCTTTAGTTTTTTATTTATCAAAATAAAAATCTTATAATTTTATTTTAATATTAGATTTTGAAGTTATACATATAGAACTAAGGATTTGTAAATTATTAATTTACACAATTAATTATAAAGTAATCATTAACACATATTTCGTCTTAATAGTTTTCTGATACTATTTCGATTGTATGATAATACAAGAAAACTCGGTTTGTTTATTGATCAAGGGTGAAAAATATTATACGCTGGAGGAACCTTATATACTGGTTCAGTTCAGCTTTGCCTTCGAGGGGTTTTTGAAGCAAACAACATAAATGCAAAACGAAATTAAAGGAAGATTACGTGGTGTCTTATTGAAATGGCAAACAAAAAAGTAAACAAGAAAATCAAACAAGATTAGTCGAATGATTCTAAAATAATATGATCATACCTTAGTGATGATGAATGCACTTGCCTTATTTGGGTTCGGTGATGGCTTGTGTGCGAAATGCTGCGTTTTTGTGTCGTTGGTCACTTAAGTGGTGAGATGACAAATACGAAAACCTTTTGGTGCATGCATATTATTGACCATTCTTTGATATAATCCATAGTTTTCAAGTTTGGACCGTTCTTCTCTTGACTGGCGTCATTTGGTTGTGGTTCCTCAGAACTTTGAATTTGGGCGCGGATGGTTTGTTTCTCTTGGGCCTCTTGGGCTTGAACCGTGGTGGTCTTTGATGAAATGGCCATACGTTTGAGTTGGTTGGTGACTTCTTTTAGCTCCTTTTTGAGTGATTAAGTTTTCTACAGCGTGATTAAATTCCTTTTGAAGTACCTTGGTTCCGGATCTGGTCTTTAGAGCTAACCTCATGACTGTCACTTGGTCTTGTTGTGGTTGGTGTGGTTCCATGTCCTCAATATGAAGGGCTGGTCAACTTGTAGTTCAATTCTAATCCAAGTAATTTTCAGATGCCTAGTAGTTACCACAACCTATCTCTTTATAAACTCTTGTATGCACACAATTTGATCATTTAAATTCTTTAATCAAAAATTGTTTTCTTGAGAGAATTCTTTCCTTTTTTCCTTGTGAACTTTTGATCCACTTGGTGTGTTGCACATCCAATGGTCAATTTGGTTTATCAATTATAGTTCATAGTACTTGTGTGGCCATTCACTGCCAATGATTGTAGTCAAGTGGTGTAAGACAATCCAAGTGATGGATTTCACATATCCGTCGTTGGTGGTGCCTGCTTACTCAATGTAATGTTTCACCGCCTTATCAAGCTTGGATCGTCATAAGATAGCTCAGGTCATTGACTTCATATACCATTGGTTGGGGTTACACGACCTAGATGTTTCAAAGATTATCAAACTTACCTCATTGGAGTGGAGATTATTGGGAGGTCGTATTAAATGGTATCAGAACACCATTCCAAGTTTGTTATTCAACCCATTAATTTATCACCTATAATTTTTCTTCTTCTCAATCTAAGGAAATTCTTTTCAACCTATCTATTTGCTATCTGCGCCTAACTTATGGTCAATCAGTTAGCCACAAAAATCTTACAACTTTCTATCTTTTTCTCTTTTAAACCTCTTGAATCACAATTTGTTCTGAGGAAGCCACACCATGGATTTTCTAGTTCTATTGGAACATCATAGGAGACTTGCTGAGTGTTAAAAAAAAAGAGAAAAAAAACTCTATGGAGTGAAACACATTGAGAGAAAAAACACTTGTGAGGATCCTTTACTACCAATTGATTATTAATTTCTTCATAGGGAAAGAATGTAACAAGATGGTGCAAACAACTCACAGGCGACTATTCCAAATCTTCAAATGCAAGCTTTGATGAGAGAAATGACTCGGATATTGAGGCAAGATATGGATACTGTCCACAATTGGCTAGAAAGGTTTCAAGAAGAGCTCCAACAAAGGCAACCTCAAGAACTTCCAAACCAAAGATCTAGGCTACCGACAATGCCTATAAGCAGGATCTAACAAACCGGAGAACTAGGATACCTCATAGGCAGCCGATATAAGAAGAAGAAGGCTACTATGACTGAGAATAAAAATCATATAGTGGGGAAAGATGGATGCGTAGACAAAACCGAGAACGGGCTGATGATAATTTTGGAGGCCTCAAACTGAAGATACCTGCCTTATACGACAAGAATGATCCGGATGCCTACATAGAGTGAGGTGATCTTTGACTACTAAAGCTATTCTAAGCTCAAGAAGGTGAGGTTGACAGCCACAAAGTTCTCTGTGGCCAATAGACGATGCATTAGAGACTGACCTATCTCCATATGGGAAAAGATGAAGAATCTTATGAGGCGTCATTTTGTTCCTATCCATTAAAAAAGGAAGTTCATCAAAAGTTAAGGAGATTGACTCAATGAGGCAAGAGTGTGGAGGAGTATTACCAGGAAATGGAAACACTCATGATCAAAGCAGATATTGATGAAGATCCTGAAGCAACCATGGCCAGATTCTTGAAGGGGCTTACTTGTGACATTCAAGACCGGTTAGAAATGCAAGAACATGAAGACATTGAGGAGATGCTCAATAAGACTATACTGGTGGAAGAACAAGTCAAGAGAGGGGGTTTCTCTAAACCGTCTTATGGCTCCAGTTCCAAACTGAGTTACCACAAGGATAATGAACAAAGCTTCAAGCCAAAGTTTGAGCCTGAAGACCGGATGGAGAACAAGAAGCGGCCTTACAACCAAGACTCCAAGGGAAAAGGTAAAAGCTACGCAAGAAACAAGGACGTGCAATTCTTCAAATGTCATGGCCTAGGGCATTATGCTAATGAATGCATCAACAAGAGAGACAAGATACTCCTTGAAAATGACAACATCATCACTTACAAAAAAGGAGTCAAGTCAGAGGCGGAGGCAACATAAGAACAACTAGAAATGACACCAACAACGACATACTTGCTAGTTACAATGGAACTTGACGTTACAAACTAATAACAAAGAGGGGGAGCAAAGAGAAAACCTATTTGACATGCAATGTCATGTATTTGACAAGGTATGCGGTCTGATCATGAACGGTGGAAGCTGCACCAACGTAGCTAGCCAGACAATGGTCAAGAAACTCAGCTTAAAGACCACAAGACACCATGCCAGCTTTAATGGTTAAATAGTAATGGTGAACTGAAGGTGTCCAGTCAAGCTAAGGTACCATTTTCAATTGGAACTTATAAATATGAAGTTCTATGTGATGTGTTGCCTATGGAATTAGGCCATATTCTATTAGGGAGGCTGTGGCGATTCGACCACAAAGTCATTCATGATGAACATTCCACTAAGCACACGTTCTATTACCAAGGCAAGAAAATCACATTCGTGCCCATGACACCAAGCGAGGTTTATCTCGACCAAAATAATATAAGCAAGAAAAAGGAACAAGAAGAGGCGAGTAAATCCTCCACATCCAAGGCAAAATAGAGCAAAGAAAACGAGCAAACAGAAACAGAAACTAGTGAAGGTAAATCTCTAAGGAATTCCAATTTCTTTATGAGGTCCGAGGAAGTTAAGAAGAGTCTTTACATGGAACAACCATTAATCTTGGTTATCTATAAGGAACATCTTTTGGGTTTAATTGATCTTGAGCCGGTTTTAGCGAGCAAATTAACCTTCGTATTACTTGGGGTCAAAACCCACACCTTCGAGAGTAGCGGTTAAAAAAATGTCTAAACATCGGACGAAATTTACGAGCTTGGAAGTTATGTCTTCTCGAGATAACTACCAAGCTGGGAAAGTACCCAAGCTAGCAATGCTCTGACCGGAACGGACGACCTCACCTCAAGCTGGATCGCTTACTGCCCAAGCTTAATGGTCGCGTTCGTGAGCTGAGCAGATCGTCCGTACACGTCAAAGATGGATAGACGAGCTGGAACGCCTTGTTCCCCGAGCTGGACTTATCCACACCCAGCTGGACATGTCCACCTTGAGCTGAACTTGTCCACTCCAAGCTGCATCAGTCCATTCGAACTGGACATCATATTCTCTGAGCTGGGCGTCCTATTCTTCAAGCTGGATCAGTCTGTCCCAAGCTGGATCAGTATGTCCCGAGCTGGATCAGTCCATCTGAGCTGTATCAGTCAATCCGAGCTGGACCGTATTCTCCGAGCTGGATGTTGTATTCTCTGAGCTGGATCAGTTTGTCCAGATATGGATCAGTCCATCTGAGCTGGACATCGTACTCTCCGAACTGAGCGTCGTATTCTTTGAGCTGGATTAATCTGTCCCGAGATGGATTAGTCCTTCTCGGGTTAGTCCATCCACCCGAGCTGGATCAGTCCATCCACCTGAGCTGGAACACTCCATCAGAGCTGGGCATCGTACTCTCTGAACTGGACATTGCATTCTCCAAGCTAGCCTGTCCCGAGATGGATCTGTAACGTCCCAAAACCACACTAAGGCCCGAACGCGGACCATGGGGCTAGAAAGGGAGGCCGGGTCGAAAGACCTGGGTCGTTAAGGTCATGGTCCGTAAGGGCGAAGGCCGGACAGGACGATGGTCCTAATCCGAGCTAAGTAAGGGAGGAAAACAGCTCTCCTGAGCAGGAACGCCAGCTGGTGACAGTTGGGGAAGCTCACGGGCCAGAAGGGGCAGTGACACTCCAGCTAAGTCAGCTGGTTCAGCTCGCGGCCAGCTCGGCCAGCTGGAGGGAGTGACCCTCAGCTGGGGCCAGCTGGTGACCCAGTGAGCTAGCTGGGTCAGCTAGTGCTCGGGGCAGTTGAGTTCGACAGGCGAAGGGGCATGGGTGAAGAGGCGCCTGTTCGCAGGGTCACCACGAACCAGGGCGACCCTCTCTGAAAGGAGGCGTCTGGTCGCGTGGTAACTGTCAAACAGGGGAGGGCCTCGCCTATAAATACCAGGGCCCCTGCGACTTGATCGACATCAGTTTTTCCTGCAGAGGAAAGAAACCGTAACAGAAAGAAAGAGAGATTAACCGATTACGATCGGAAGTGAGAAAGAAAAGGCTACGACCGGGAAGAGATGTCCGGGGAAGGGGAAGTTCCGGCCGTCGATAAAGGCAAAGGCCTTGCCGATCCTGATCAAGCCCGAAAGGTACGTACGACTAAACCCGTGTCTAACCGTCGATCCTGGATCGCCGGTGTCAACCGTTGCGATCCCGGAACCGGACTGACGGGGCTCGGTCTTGCTACCTTGACTTGTCTCCCTCTCTACCTTTCTATACGGCTGATCCGTGAGAGTTGGTTTCGGCCGATCTCATGTGAAAGCAGTTACGTTGTGTCGCAACTGCTCGGGCATTACTTAGAGTACCAAGGTCGGGTCGCTTAGTGCGCCTGGATCAGGCTACGGGTCGATCTGGGTTGAATCCATAAAGGAACCTTTGGCCGTATGGTCACGTCGGGATGCCTGGGAAGGGTTGCGAACAATAACTGCCGGTTGCCTATGGGAATCGTCCGGTTCGTAAGGAACTCGGGCAGGATGGACGGTTGGTGCCAAGGTCGGTTAAACGCGACCTGTGGACCTCCGCGTCTGTTCGGCCAAATGATACCGTTTGGAGCGAGGGGCTTGACGGTCGGTTACGGGATGGATAGGGTGACCCGGTACAAGTGTGTAAACGTACCAGGGACATGTCCTGCGTGTCTTTGGCCGGTAAAACCACTTGGCCGATGGGTCCGGTCCGCTCGTGAACCTTCGACCGTTCGGCGTGATTGCACCTGTTCGGTACATAGGCCATCATGGCCGAATCCCGACTTCGACCCACAGAACCGGTGTGAGTGTCGGCATGCCTCGGATGTGTAGAAACATATCCTTGGGTGACCATACCTCTATGGTCAGTACAAGTGGTCTGGTCGCGAGATTTCGGAGCAGTGCCGCGGCGGCCGAAAGGCCGATACGTGCCAAGGAGTGCCACGGTCTCTGGCCGTTGGTTCCTCCGGACAGATGGTTCGGCCATTTGTCCCTAAGGCTACCTAGTTGTTACTTGGTCATGTGGGGCGGTTGGTTGAATGACTAAGTACAATTAGGGAAAGTATTGGGATGAGTTAGGATAGGCTTCGGCTATACTAACGGGGCAATAGAGTTCTGGGAAAGCATATGCATAGTTCAGTTGCGGATCAGTCCGG
This sequence comes from Iljinskaea planisiliqua, assembly GCA_900108845.1. Classification (NCBI taxonomy): domain Eukaryota; kingdom Viridiplantae; phylum Streptophyta; class Magnoliopsida; order Brassicales; family Brassicaceae; genus Iljinskaea; species Iljinskaea planisiliqua. Next base: position 5,233,191 of record FNXX01000014.1, read on the forward strand.
TTTCTGACATGCTTATATCTTTTCAGGACGTGAGGTTGGCCCGAGTACGGACCAAGCCTAGGTGCACGGTTCGGCGGCCCCCTGTTGATGTGTGGTGTGTGTTAGGAACTCAGGATAGGATGGGATCGGTCCATGTAAAGCCTCCGGGCAAACTTTAACATGCTGTATCGAATCCTTATATCAATAAGAGTTCCTTTTTAAGTATCTATCTCCTTAATTTCCGCATAATGGTAGATAGAGGAACCTCCTGGATTAGAAATGTTAAGTTGTTTGGATAGGGCCTTAGTCTCTTGGGGACTAAGAAGTGGGACAACTGATCTGGATCGTGGATCCGGGTCGGGGTGTTTCAGGATCAGTCCATCCGAGCTGGACATCTAACTCTCCGAACTGAACGTTGTATTGTCCAAGTTGAATGGCCATGATTGTAACACCCCCGTTCTGGTCTAGGTCAAAATTAACTTGATCAGCCGTGCAACAATCAAACAAGAACATTCACAGCCAACCACCAAACCCGAACCAGACCGAAAATGCTACAAATCCAGAGACCCCAGATCAAACGTCCGAGCACGCATATCCTATCGAAGACGGCTCAAGGCTTTTCAACCAGAGACATATTCAATTGTTAGTTCGTCCGGATTAGGACTAATACCTTATGGAAACTCAAGTATTTCAAAAACTCATTTTATTCATGTAATACTTAAGTTTCACATGTAACCAAATATTCATATATATCCAATGGGGAGCTCAATGTTCATAACGTTATCATACATATTAAATACCTACTTACAAAATCACAACATTACACCAGCATTTCCTAAGCTCCTCCAGTCCGACTAGACATACTACAGGTTACCTGCAAAACAAAGTAGAGACATGAGCAACTAGTTTGCTCAGTGAGTCTGACTTCCCCCTACCCGCAGTATAAGTTCCCCAAAAATCCAAAATAAGAATCAGTAAGCAACACAACTACACACATGCAATCATAGTAATCAATGCAACAATCATTATCCTAAATGCCTATATGCATAATATATATAGTTTATTTCCATATATATAGGCATTTTCACACATTTTACATTGCCCAACTCGCACCACCCAGTCACAATTTTAGCCCCATACTGATCATAGCCACACATGCGAAATGATCAGATGGTTATTGGATTTTCACATCCGGCTGCCTATAAAAACCAGCACGCCCGGATACCGCTGATATGGCCTTTTGTGTGTACTTAAAAGACCACTACAAATCAAAGTAGTATAGATAGTTCGAACCAAAGAAGACCAAGGTTATACTACAAATCGGCGAGAGTAAAGTAGACCTAAGATGAAAAGTTTGTTTGTTTGTTTTTCTAAAGAAAAGCAAATATTGTAAATGTACAGGAAAATTCTATGTATAAACAAAGCGTTAGGTTAAGGCAAAGTTCACATGTATTCAGAGATGGTGAACCAGAGAATATAACAGAGAAATCATCAAGCACGTTCTAGAACTCAAAACACTAATTTATAACCAACTTACTGTCGTAGTATCAATTACTATGTCTAATAACCTAAGATTCTAAATTGTCGTTTGAATTCAGGAAACTAAACATGCATTAAGACCAGATTTGATATGTTCACAAAAAGCCTTAACATCAGCTTTCATTAGCTAATGACGTTTTGCTCATCTATGTTCTTTCAGGCATTTAAACAATCACTTTTTATGCATTAAACAACCTAATATCAGAAACTAGATAGGTAATCAAGTTTCAGCATTAAGATCAACAATAGATGAAGAACTAGAAGATAGATCCCTATTCTAACATATATAACTCAACGATTCATGAATTCCCTTGAAACCCTTAACCTATCTAGAGAACTACTCAGACATGGAGAAGCAAATATAACCAAGAGATGAAGATAAATCCATGAATGAAATAGAAAATACACAAAAAGGGTTCAGAATTCTTCCCAAATTATTATAGAGATTCTTTTCCCAAATCTACAAGTCAAAACTCTCTAAAAACTCAATGGAGATGTTGTCTAAATCCCGAAACTCAGCAAAGTGATCCCCCCTCTTTTTACTAGAGACAGCTGCTGTTTTATTGTCCTCCCTTGTGTCCAAAATTAGGTAAATTAGCTTTCCTTATTTTTCTCATGCGTCTGACTAAAGACACTTTTCCTTCATTTCGACTTCCTTTTGTTCCACTTTGACTTCATTTTGCTTAAGAGGCTCCAATTCCTCAAATCTTTGTTTGTAGCTTTCTAGTGACCTGAATTGACTTGAAAGACTCGATAAAGACTAGAAAACAAAGGTTAGAATGAGGTAAAATCGCCTCATATTAACCGCATCGTCATGCTTTGCACGACCCTAGGCTGCAATCCCATCCCTCTGTGCATTCACAACTCTGGCACAGTTCATGTGTGACTGGCCAGGGCTAACATCTTCGGTTGTCAAATGGCCTTTCACAACACTTCGACATATATATGTAATAATGCAATACTAATGCATATGAAATCACCAATCATGATCATCACAATATCTCACAAAGATGGTATTGTTTAGTCTCAAATAAGAATACCTAAGCATATTATGATTACCTAAGCATAATATGATTATTTCATATATCTAACCACCTAGGCCAACCGACCATCATGCAATTAACCCAATCAATAAATACCATGCATATCAATCATCCATAATCAATCATCAATCATCAATAATCAATCATCAATTATCAATCATCAATCATCAATCATCAATCATCAATCATCAATCATCAATCATCAATCATCAATCATCAATCATCAATCATCAATCATCAATCATCAATCATCAATCATCAATCATCAATCATCAATCATCAATCATCAATCAATCAAGAAATATCTCATACTTTCTTTGCAGTAAAGCAACAAGAATAACCACGACTCACCTTGGCCTTTCCGGAATAAGAAAACGACAGCCTATGGTTCACGTCTGGTTTCATGTCTCTTAGACAAAATCCTTGTTCTAGGAAAATCCGTCCATAATTATGAAAAATATTAATTCAGATTCAGATTAAGGACGAAAAAATAAGAAGGACAGGTGATTTTGGGCTCAAACGGCTTTCATTAGAGTTTTCCCTACTAAGCTCCTCGGATGTTTCTCGAAAACATCTAAAACTGGACGTTTTCTTTTTTTCTATATTTTTTTCTAACTCATGAATTCTTATCTGATGAAACTAATGAGTAATGGTCTCTACTTATATAGGAAATGGAAGGGACGAGCTGATACACAACCCAGCCACCGAGCACGCCTCCAATGGTGATATATGTCAGCGCCGGAGCTTCGACTCACCGGAAGCTGTTAAAGCAGGACACGAGGTGGCTGGGGACACACAAGCAGGTGATGAAGGTGAAGAAGGACACTAAGCTGGTGATGCAGGAAAAGCTGCTTAAGCAGGAGAAGCAGCACCAACAACTTATATCAGTTTTGTTTCGATTAACCGATTAACCGAAACAATCGCTGAATACTCTGCTAGTTCCAACTGAATTACCATAGGCCAAACCATTGTTATTAGATTCCATGCGACTCAATTTCATCCCCACATTTGACATGGCCTAAGTGGAATAGGCTTTCTATAAACTGATCCAGGCAGATGCTTCGAACAACCTATTGATGATTCCGTGCAATCTAAATGGCTTCCCCATTGATCCAAACTCAACTCTGATAACTTTATAACCTTTCAAAACCCTTATTACTTTTTTTTCTAAAGTCAGAATTATTACTTTTCCTGAGTGGATCCATCCCGGTGTTATTGAAATGCATCGATTGTGCATATCGTGTATCTGAGCAGTCTGCGGCTTTCAATTCAATTGGGCCAAACATTCTTATCTTCTCTATTCTCTCATACTTGGTTTAGCCTAAGTTTCCCCAAACCTTAGTAATTCATACCATTATTTTTGAATGTCTCTTGACCTATCCCGAGCGTTTGAAAACTTTAATGGCAAAATTGATCGGGTTGCCATATATGTTGATCTCAATCATTTCTCTCATTCCCGTATCAATCTGATCACTTCCTTTTGCTTTGAAAAATGTTGACTATTACTTGTCAAAAGGGTTCTTCAGCGGTCACGTGTCAGTCCTTCGTACGGGGTATCACATTCTCCCCCCTTAATAGATTTCGCCCCGAATTCTTAAGGGCTTGAAATTCAAGTTCTCTGATCTCTATACACTTCAAAAAATGATGAGGTATTTGAAACTCCTCATCATCTTTTCTACTATTGATAATTCGATGTAGCCTTTCCTTGAATGAAATTCCCGGTTCATTCTTCTTGTCATACATCTTTGGAAGTATTGAAGTCTTCTTTCTGATGACAATTTCAACGTCAACTACCCTTAACTTTCATGGGTGTTCGAAACTCATTTGAAAATTATACCATCAAATAGAATTTTGTATGCTAGATTGTTATACTTCCTTTCTTGGATTCTCCCGCACTACTTGGCTGCTTTTATAATTTCTTTCAGCAACTCCACTTTCTTTATTGTCCATTTATTTGTGATAAGCATTCTTATAATCTCTCATTCTTGCACTACATACTCTTCAAATTCAAATATCCATTCCATGGACATTACTTTCCCTTTTTTTTTTTAAATCTTGGCTTCTAGGAAAATGATCCTGCTTTGCAAATAAATTCAATTGCGGCAGAAAGTCGACTGTTTACACTTCATCTTGTGATGCACTTTGCTTTATGAGTTTGCCTTTCTTCTTTGCTTCTGCTGTATCCATACTTGGTTTGATGGGATGATCATTTCCACCACCATCTCATCACTCCTTTCTTTTCATCTCAACACTTTAAATTTCTCTTCTTATAAACCTTGTATTTCCAACATGTCGATCTTCAGCTTTGATCTTAATGCCGCTTCTACGGCCCAAACCTTGGAACTTTGATGTTTCGTTCCCTCTTGCCAACCTTTCTTCTTAATGGTTTTCCATGCTTCTCATCTTTTCTTTACAATCTCCCATATTTCTTGCATGATCTCAACTTGGTTTATGATTTGTAATAACAATGGCTTTCATGTCCTTCCTTCCAAGTTTTGTAACTTGCTCATCCTATATTTAACCACTAAGGCTTTTGCCATCATTCTTGTCCATCTTCATCTTCCGCGGGCACCAATCAAGATCTTCAATCATCCTTCCCCAAAATAATCCATCAATCATCTTGGCTGCTGGATATTCTTGTGACTAATAGGAGCTATTGTAGTATTCTCCTTTGCTTCCTTCATTCCACCACCTAATTTTGATTCCTTGCGTATTACCTTTCCTTCGAGAGTTTGTACTTGTCTATAACTCCAATATATTATGCATCCTTTCATTATATCTTCTCATCCACTTATAAACTTATAATGGAACTCTTCATTATCATAGGATTTTTCCAATGAAGCCCTTCATTCTGAATAATCTTCTCCTTCATTTCTTTCACTCCTCCACATGACTTGAATATTTTCTATAGTGGCATTGCCTCCATGACTGTATCGTCTTGTCTCTTTTGCTTCCCCTTGGCTGTCCTTTAAGTGATATGATAACCAATAATACTTTCCCACTTCTTTACTCAATTTGCCGCCAATAATATACTTCAGCCTTCAAGTAAAGGTTATAATCTTCTCATGACCATTTGCTCATGCATGAACTCTTCGCAACCATCAATCCTTCTTTAAAGACTTTCTTGTGTTAGGTGAAAGATGTCTTCTCCTTTTGGACACAACATCATTCATTTGCGGCCACACACCATCTGACCATATGCTTCTCAAATTTCCCTTGACAGAGTGGAAACTCACTCCATGTTCGCTGCTCCAAAAAAATGGTTTACTCCAATGCATCTTATAGTCGTTACTACTTCTAGGCCGTCATCGTTTCCTTTGAGTCTTCGAACCAATCCATCTGCCTTCCCAAGTAATCTTCAAACTTCAATTATTCATTTGTACATGAGTTAGGTTGGAACTCTTCACAGTAATGAGATTGAAGGGATAAAATTCTCCTTCTCATAGAATCTTCCTTCTTCACAACTCTGACTCCCTCTTTCCACAAACACCACTTGAATTGGTTCATACAACTAGAGGGTCATCGTGGGGTTAGTTGAGTCCTTTAGGGCTGCGCTGATGACCTGGTAGACCTGGGAGCGCACTATCTTCATCTCGCTATTCGTGAGGTCAAGATGGGCTCTGAGCTCCGCCATTTCGCTCTTCTAGCCCGTGGAGAATGGCATTCTGCCTGACCGACTACTCTTCCTTACTCCTTGACTCGTCGTTGTTTCTCTGCGCAGAGTATGTTTCCTTCCTCCTCAGTGAGCTCTCGTACCTCATCTTGCATCTCATCTTTGTCTTGGCTGGTTTCGTTTTCGGTGATTCTGGTTTGCCCTCCGTTCTCTACTTAGTTATCGTCGATATAGGTCGATCGGTGTTTTCTCCAGTAGTATTCTTCGTTGCAGTGGTGGCAGTCCGGATTGGTCCACCCTTGTCCCGATTGGGGTTTGTACACTTGAGATTTGCCCTCCCGGTGCTACCGCTTGCGTCAAGAATCTGAGACGCCTTGCTCCAATGGTCTGATGGTTTTGCTCCGAGACTCCTTTTTCTTCTGCTCGGCTTGTTGCTCTAGGAGCGTGGCTAGCATCGTCTTCAACTCGGTCATGGAAACTGCTGCTCCGCCTGAGTCGACCGCTCCTCCGGGTTGGTTGTTTCCTCCGTTGTTTCCGTCAGTGTTTACTCTGTCTCCAGACATCACTTTCTTTAGTGTATCCTTTTGCTCTTAGGGTTTAGAATTTTTCTCGTCCCCACAGACGGCGCCAAACTGTGAGAGTCGAAACTCACACAATCAAAACTAATAATAAATGAGAGCTCGAAAATCCTATTTTAAAAGAACTCACGGACCAAGATTGAAAATTTATTTTATTGATTGATCTTTTTGCCAAGTAAAAGTAATTTCGTAAAAGCTTAATAGCCTTACAATACGAAGTCTAAGTACTCTAAATGGGATGATATAAACCATAATAAATGCTATATATATATAATGAGCGACTTGGGATGCCGAGATGAGCTACTACTGATGTGGGACATTGTTAAGTATAGTAATCCGCCGACTTCAACGGGCTTGGGCTTTATCTGCAGCCCGTCTTTGCAGTACGTCGTCGTTTGGTATTGTCCTGACCCAGCTCGCCTCGGGTTTGGTCTGGTATGATCCGAATTTGGTTTGTTGTCTTGTTCTACTTCTTTCCCGGTCTTATGGTCAGTTCGTGAACAGTATCATGAACAGTGTTTTGTTTACAATGTCATGAACAGTGTCCCGAACCCAAGTAATGCTAGTCCAGATCTTTGGGATGGAGATTTTAGGTTCGGTTTATGAACAGTATTCTGTGAATAGTTTCTTGTGAATTGTGACACAAATACTGTTCCGAGGCCGAGTAACACTGGACCAAACTTTTAGCTCGCCGGTTCAGTCAAGAAAAATTTAAAGAGATCGCGTAAAGGATCAGGGCACCTGGTACTGTTCTCGGTGTGGTTAGCGACCTGCTTCTTCGGAGTGACCAGGTCACCACCATCCCTCCCGGGAGGGTGGGCGACCTGCTCCTTCGGAGTGACTAGGTTGCCATATTCTCACCCGGGTGGGTGGGCGACCTGCTTCTTCGGGTTCCGATACAGACTAGTCCCCATGTTCCGTAAGATGGACTGGCAACCTGCCTCTTTGGGTAATCAGGTCGCCACTCTCTCTCTTGGGAGAGCGGGTGCCTTCCTCCTTCGTGTTCTGATGTCTATAGACTATGACCAGGTCGCCATTCGTAAGATGGACTGCCAACCTTCCTCTTTGCCACTCTCTCTCCTGGAAGAGCGGAGACCTGCTCCTTCGGAGGGACCAGGTCGTCACCTTCTTTCCCGGGAGGGTGGGCGACCTGCTCCTTCGGGTGATCAGGTCGCCATTCTCTATCCCAGAAGAATGGGTGATCTGCTCCTTTGGGTGACCAGCTCGCCACCTTCTCTCCCGGGAGAGTGGGCGACCTGCTCCTTGGGGATGACCAGGTCGCCACCTTCTCTCCCGGGAGAGTGGCCGACCTGCTCCTTCATATTGTGATATCTAGAGACTATGATCAGGTCGCAATGTTCCGTAAGACGGACTGGCGACCTGCTTCTTTTTGGAACCAGGTCGCATTGTCTCGTAAGATGGACTGGCGACGTGCCTGTTTAAGGATCAGGTCGCCATGTTCCGTGAAACGGATTGGCGACCTGCCTCTTTCTGGGACTAGGTCGCCGTGCCCCGTAAGACGGACTGGCGACCTGCCTCTTTAAGGACCAGGTCGCCATGTTCCGTAAGACGGACTGGCGACCTGCCTTTTTAAGGACCAGGTAGCCATGTTCCGTAAGACGGCTCATGTTCAGAAAACAGTATCCAAAACTCTATATATAATAGTTCCTTGATCTTAAAATAAGGATAAACACGTTTTCGGACTACCTTGCAAAATCTTGGAACCTTTGTGCCACTTCTGCATTTTCGCAGAAGTTCTTTTAAACAAGTGGAGATTCTGGGTCGAGGGCTGGTGTGTGGCGACACTGGCGGATGGTGTCAGGAGACACCAAATCACAACTTTGGCTTCAAATTCAACTTCTCTGCATCTTTTACAAAGTAGCTCAAAAATACTCCAAAACATCCGAAAGTGCTCCAAACATACCTAAACCTGTTTAAGACTCAAAAGGACTCCAAAAACATATCAAAGACTTTAAAAGTAAAACTTATATCATATCTAAAAGCACTAAAAACCATGATATATCAGTTATATTACAATTCATAAAAATACTAGGTGAGTGGTAAATCATAGAGATTCATAAGAAGAAATATCGATATGAAGGGAAACTGTGATACCCCGTTTGAAGAACTGACACGTGGCCGCAGAAGAACCGGTTAGACTAGCAGTAGTCAACATTTTCCAAGCGAATGGTAGTGATCAGATTGATACAGGAACGAGACAAAGGATTGAGAGGAGCATATATGGTCATGGGAAAAAATTGATTTGGTCGATGGGAATTAAATCTAGCCAAGCAACTCTCAATCAATTTGGCCATTAAAGTTTCTTGACGCCCGTGATAGGTCAAGAAGTATTCAAACATATTGGTATGAATTATTAAGGTTTGAGGAACCTTAGGGTTTCTAAAGATGAGAGAATAGAAGATAAAAAAATGTTTGGCTGAACGGAATTGAGCTTAAAAGCCGCAGACACAATCGATGCATAATGGATCCACTTAGGACAAGTAAGAATTCTGACTCTAATTGATTAGTTTGTACTAATACCCAACTAGGACCCCTTCACAGTCCTCTCTAACACATAAACTCTCGTCATCAGAAGACTCATTCCACAAAACATCAACTAATTCAACTGATGGTGCACCAGGAAATTAGACGCCAACCATCTTAGCTTCGGCGAATGAGCTTCTTAGTTGGTAGGTATCTAATGAGAACATAACAGTATTAGTGAATCAACTACATGGATGTAAATTCCATTGAACACAAATTACTTTCAAATTTTTTTGCTTTATCGAATACGCAATCTATCGATATGATATCTCCATAATAGAGTTTCATTTCTTGAGCATCAAGCATCCTCAGATTGCAATTCTTCCATATACATACTGTTTTCCCAACACATTAAAATACATTCCATGTATTATAACTAAGTAGATCACTAAATAATAGACAGTGAAGGTGAAACAAGAATGAACTTACGCAAGATATGGATCCATAATTGTTGTGTTCATAAACACATATCGGTGTGTTATGTCTCGTTCTTTAAAGTGTTACTTCTATAGCCTTCTCGAGTGGACGTCCTTCAAGGATGAGCTCCAGGCTCAACATCTTCATTTCGTTTTACTGCTTATTCAACTGGTACATACTTCTGAAGAAACTCTAAGCAAATGGCAATGCATTCATCAGCCAAGTATCACTCAACCATACACGCTTTTGGCCTTGCATAGTTTTTAATGTATGCCTTAAGTGTCTTCATGTACCTTAACAAATTTAACAGAAAATTAATCTCCAGAACACAAGTCAGAAAAATTAAAAGAGATAAGAACATATGAATACCTCTCTAAAGGATACATCCACAAAAAATGGACAGGTCCACCCAAACGTGCCTCCGTAGCTAGATGAATGGGAAGGTGGAACATGATATCAAAAAGGAATGGAGAAAAGAACCGATCCAGTTGGCACATTGTCTCCACAAGCTCAGCCTCTAAGTATATTAACTTCTCTGGGTCAATGGAACGCTGGCACAATCTGTTGAAGAAGTTGCATACACGAGTAACAGCAGTCCTAGGTCCCTTTGGTAGCAAGCCTCTCAATGCCACGAGAAAAATATTTTGCATAAGTACATGATGATCGTGTGACTTCATACTACCAATGATAGGAGGATTGACAGAAACACAGTTCGAGATATTTGCACATTAGCCATCCAGGCCTCTGAACTTAGATAACTGCTTGCAAAAACTCTTCTTCTCTTCCTTGAAAAGTCAATAAGCCATTGGAGGCAAGTATATCCTCTTCCCCCGTGTCTCTGTGTGCAAGTTACTTCGAATTAACATGTCTTCCAAGTCTTTTCTTGCTTTCAAGCCATCTTTTTGATTTAACACTTCCCATTAAAGTAGATAGTAAATCATCAGATATGTTATTTTCCACATGCATCACATCGATGTTGTGATGTACCGACATATCCTAATATATTATACTTTAAATTATTAGTCCACATGAATATTTTTTTTATTATAACAAAATTATTGAAACCTGTATTTTGAAAAATACTAACTTTCCAGTAAGGTAACTAAAAAAATCTTGATTGTTTCCTCCAACGCCATTAGTCGGAATGTTTTTCATATTCTTCCTCGCACCCATCTCGTCTTCACCCAATTCAAGTCGTTTTCTTTTTGTTTCCTTGGGTAAAGGTCTTCCAAACTCATTCTTGAAGTTCTTAAGTACCTCAAATATCTCAGGTCCTGTTTGAATCCTATTTGCGGTTCCATGCTCCACTGTGAGAGTCAAAACTCACACAATCAAAACTTATATTAAGTGGAGGCTCAAAAATGCTATTTTAAAAGACCTAAAAGACCAATATCAAAAGTTTATTTTATTAACTGATATTTATGTCAAATACAAAGAATTTCGTAAAAGCTTAATAGTCTTACAACACGAAGCCTAAATACTTGGAACGGGATGCCTTAAACCTTAACACATATTACCTATAAATAGTGGGCGACTTAGGGTTCTGAGATGAGCTACTACCGATGTGGGACGTCGCCAAGCATATCAATCCGCCGACTTCAACGGGTTTGGGCTTTATCCGCGGCCTGTCTTCTCAGCACGTCCTTGTTTGGTCCTGTCCTGACCCAGCTCCCCTTAGGTTTGGTCCAGTCTAATTCAAGTTTGATTTACTATCTTGTTCTGCTTCTGCCCCAGTCTGATGTCCGGTTCGTGAACAGTGTTCTGAACCCGAGTTATGCTGGACCAAATCTTTGAAACAGATATCTTATGTCTGGTTCGTGAACAGTGTTCCTTGAATCGTTAATAGTGTTTCAGAAAATTGTTCCGAAACCGAGTATCGTCAAACCAAACTTTAAGCTCGCTCGTTCGGAAAAGAAATAAGTAAAGAGACTGTTTGACAGACCAGGTCGCTCGGAACCGTTCTCGATATGGCCGGCGACCTGATCTTCGGGATGACCAGGTCGCCCCTTTCTCTCTCCCGGGAGAGAAAGTGGGCGGCATGCTTCTTCGTGTTCTGATGTCTAGAGACCGTGACCAATTAGCTACATTCCGTAAAACGGACTGGCGATCTGCTTATCGTGTTCTGATGTCTAGAGACCGTGATCAGGTAGCCATGTTCCGTAAGACAGACTGGCGATCTACTTGCAGGAAGACCAGGTCGCCTCTTTCTCTCTCCCAGGGGAGAGAGTGGGTGACCTGGTCCCTTGGGAGGAGCAGGTCGCCATTCTCTCTCTCCCTGGAGAGAGAATTGGCGACCTGCCCCTCAGGGAAGACTGGGTCGACATTCTCTCTCTACCGGGAGAGAGGACGGGCGACCTGCCCCTTAGGGAAGACTAGGTCGCCATTCTCTCTCTCCTGGGAGAGAGAATGGATGACCTGCTCCTTAGGGAATACTAAATCGCCATTCTCTCTCTCCCGAGAGAGAGGATGGGCGACCTGCCCCTTTGGGAAGACTAGGTCGCCACTCTACCTCTCCCGGGAAATAGAGCTGGTGACCTGCACCCTTAAGGAGGACCAGTTCACCATCCTCTCTCTCCCCGGAAAGATAATGGTGACCTGATCCTTCTGGAGACCAGGTCGCCACTGTTCCTTTCCTAGGAGAGAGAGTGGGAGACCTGCCTCTCCATGTTCTGATGTATAGATCGTGATCATGTAGCTTCGTTCCACAAGATGGACTGGTGTCCTGCCAATTTTTAAGGACCAAGTCGCCATGTTCCGTAAGACGGACCGGCGACCTGCCCTCACGTTATGACATCTTGAGACTAGTAATTTGATACTTTTATTTGAGGGGTGGGTTTTGACCTCAACAGTTAGCCTCCCAGCTCGTTGATTTCGTTCCGTGAAGCAATGAGCTTTAAGTAATGTGTTAATTGGGATCGGTGGACCGATGTGGTAAGACATATGCCAAGAGTCGTATTTCGGGTTTCCTGTTGCTGTATACGTATATCTCTTTGCTTCTATTAAATATGAGTACGGTCCCGCTATGTTTCCATAGGAAACCGTGCATTCATAAGAAGAGCTCTCTTCTTCTTCTTCATTTTTCACAATTTCATTTTTCTCTCCAAGTCTTTAAGGTAGTCCTTCTCTCTACTTTCTCTCTCTAAGTCATTTGATTTCTGTGTTGAGTGTTAGATGTCTAGCCCTTATGGCGATCACGGTAGGACCCCGAGCTCGTTGCTCGGTTCCTACGAGTTTGACTTCGACTTTCCCAGTGTTCTGTCCGAACTTGATCTTCCGTTTGACTACGATCCGTGCCTCGATACAAGCTTCGACAGGATAGCTGCGGAACTGATTCAGGATGAAGCAGGCGGTTATGAAACCTGCCTTGGATAGTTGAATATGGCGACCTGCCCCCAGTTGTGGAAGACGGCGAGCTGCTCTAGAGGATAGGAAATGGTGACCTGCCTAGTCCCGGAAGAAGGGGCGACCTGCCTTCCTTTGGTGAGGATGACGAGCTGCCTAGCGGCGTCGAAGGAGGAGAGGGCCGACCTCAGCAGTCTCATCCTTGGAGTGGTGGACTTTAGTGGTAACAACCACGGCACTCTAGATGAGTGTTTCGGGGCTAGCTCTGATTATAACACCCCTTGTATTTTGTAATTTGTACTTTTGTTGTTTGGTTCGGGTAGTTTAGGCCCTTGTTGTATTATCGATCATTCGGGATTTAATGAATTCTTTTGTGTTGAGCTTGGATCTCTTTTGTGTTGAACTTGAATCTCTTTTGTGTTTGCCTTATACTTTTTGATTGACTTGAGTCTTGGGTGCTTGAAAGGGATGCTTTGCTGGGAATTCCGCTTTTTTGACCAGGGCATCGTTGAAGATATGTTCTGGGTTTGCGAAAGGGTTGTTGACGCTGGGCATTGTCTATGATGTATCGGAGCTACACATTTGTAATCTTGTACCAGAGCCGGTTTGGTACTGTGTTTGCGAGATGTAATAGTACCAGTGTTCCTTGGATGGTGTTTACTGGATTAACGAGCTTATTTCGCGGTTTACGATCCGTGGTATTTCGAATCCACGAAATGTTCCTGAAAGCTAATTCAAATATCGTCTGGATGCTTCCCGCATTCCCTATCAGGTTACACCCTTCGGATATTAGTCCAAAAATTTCTGTAGCGCGCTACTTCTATCTGTCTCTGGATGTCAAACGAACCATGATTAAAGTCCTTGCCTGGACTACATGTGTCTTGTTGTAGCCAGCAACAGACAAGTTTTTTGAAAACTCGAGAGAGTTGTGGAAACATAGTCGGATTGCCTTGATGATTTTCGTCGTTCTTCTGGTGAGATCAGTTAGCGGTTTTGGATGGGTTGTGAGATGCCAGGTCTCAGTGTTCATCCTCCGAACTGTTTTCTCAAAAAGTGAGCGTTCGTTGGTAATTGTCGTTCTTCCGGTGAGAACAGTCAATGGTTATTGGATGGGTTGTGAGATGCCAAGTCTCTGTGTTCATCCTCCGAACTGTTTCCGGAATAGGAAACTCAAGAGAGTTGCAGGAGTATATAGATATATACGGACCCAATCCCCCCCTTTCTTTGGAGGGGGCTGCTGAGCTTGTTTTTTAGGTGATCTGCCTACGTACCCCGTTGAGAAAGGAATCAAGCCACCCGTAGTTCCTATTTTTTTTAAAAAAATTATCCTTGACTAGTCTTAGAAAATGACATCATCCTTAGTAAGTTCCGTCGTTCCGTGGGTGCCCTCTTTGGCAGTTGCCGTCGGTGTATCCTCGAGAATGACTTCCTCTTTTCCGGGTTGTTCTTTTTCCAATTTCTCGTCTTTGTCGGTTTTAGAGGCCTCAAGGTGCGGCTCAATGTTTGTGTCCGACTTCTTGCGCTTTGGGTTATCTTTTGGTGGGGTCATCAGGCTTTGGAGCTTTTGCTCGGCCAAGAAGCAGATACACGATTCCTTATAGTTTCTCCAGATCTTCTTAATTCCGTCAAGGGAAGGGAATTTAAGACACAAATGGTACGTCGACGGTATGGCGCACATCGAGTTGATCCACAGGGTTTCCATTATGACATTGTAGATTGCAGGATGGTTGGCCACCGAGAAATCCACAATTTTTGTGATTTTGCCGGCATGGACCGGAAGTCGGATCGTTCCATCCGTCATGGTTACCTCTCCGGTGAACCCGGTCAGCGATCTCGGGTTGGGTTTGACGTCAGAAAAACTGACACCTATCTTTCAGAGTGTTTTCTTGAATATTATGTCCACTGAACTTCCCGTGTCGATCAAGGCTCGGGAAACGTCGCAGTCATCAATGACTAGTTTCACCAGTAGAGGGTCATCATGGGGTTGATCGAGTCATTCGGCGTCGTTTTCTTCGAAAGTGATCAGGTCATCGTCTAAGGGTAATCAGCTCTTGCGGATTTGACTTTTTGTCTCCTCTTCGCTGAAAAACCTTTATAGATGCGACTGTGTCTCGGCAGTACAAAGCCTCCCATCATCATGTTGACCTTTCTCCGGTTATTTTTGGGGGACTCTTCATCAGATCTCCTTCCTCGTTTTGGCGCCTCTTCGATCGGCTTTCGAGGACGTTCTTTGTTGGGCTGGTTGTCCTGTGTCTCAGCATTTCTTTCTGTTGCTCCGAGGCTCTCCATTGTTACCACGACTCCAAAGTCTCCTGCCAAGAACTTGGCTGCAAGTCTTCTAGCGTTGGTTTGGTGGAAATCACAAAACGCTTTTTAGTCGAAGCCTGAGTTGCGAGTCCAGGTGTTCCACAATCCTCGTCCGCGTCCGGCGCTGTCGAGAGATCTCTCCGTGCTTACTTGGTAATTATGCGCTCTACCGGCGCTCATCCATTCATGGTTAATGTACCCGCTACCGCACCCGCTTCGCCTCTCGGTCGGTACGTTGGGTGGCTGGGTCGGCACTCTGGTCGTTTGCCTTGGTGGGCAATGTATCTTGGTCAGAACCTTCAAATCTTCTTCGTGGATGATGAAATTCGAGGCGTGGTGAAGGGCATCCTGGATGATCAGCAGCTTGTTCAGTCAAATTTCTTCTTGGAAGCGAGACTCGAACCACAAGGACTTCTTCAGGGTGTCTAGCACGGCTTTATCGCTTAAATCGTCAACCTTAGACACTATTATCTTAAATTTCTCGATGGCGTCTCAGAGACTTTCTGTTGGTAGTTGGGATATCGAGTAGAGGTCTACGTCAGAGGTCAACCGGCTTATGAACAGCGCGTAATGCTTCAGGGAAGGTGGATATAGGTTATCAAAATTATTGATTGAATCTCTTTCCAAGCGGAAGAACCACGTCAAACGCAATCCATTCATATGCTCGACGAAAAGGAGGCAGAAGCCGGCATCTCTTTCTTCATTTTTGAACCGGGCCGGACCCATGGCGATCCAAAAATCCGTCATGTGAGCTGTTGGATCTGATGTCCCGTCAAAGAATGGAATCCGGATATTCCCGGGATCGGAAGGCTTCACATCCGTGATTCGGGATGTGTTGGGTTTCCTCCAAGACCCGATCAATCTCTAAGGCTGTGCTGATGGCCTGATGGACCTGGGAATGCACTATCTTCATCTCGCTTTTTGCGAGGGCGAGCTGGGCTCTGAACCCGGCCATCTCGCTTTTCTGGCTCGCGGAGAATGGTATACTCTTCCTTGCTCCTCGGCACACCAATGTTGCTCTTCCCAGAGTATGTTTTACTCATCTTCAGTGAGCTCTCGCACCTCGTCTTCCGTCACATCTCCGTCATGGTCGGTTTTGTCCTCGGCGGTTCTGGTTTGTCCTCCATTTTCTTCCTCAGTTACCGTCGATGTAGGTCAATTGGCATTTTGTCCAGCGGTGATATTTCATTGCAGCGGTGGTGGCCTGGATGGGTCCACCCTTTTCCCGATTGGCGTTTGTTTACTTGACGACTGCCCTCCCGGTGCTACTGCTTGGGGCGAGAATCTGAGACGTCTTGCTCCAAAAATTCGGTGGGTTTGCTCCGAGACTCCTCGCGGCGCAACATTCCTGGTTCCGCTTTCTTCCTGGATTGTCTGCAATTTTTGAATCACTGTTCCATTGAGTTTCTCCAGCTGGGCTTGTCGCTCCAGGAGCGTGGTTAACATCGTGTTTAGTTCAGTCATGGAAACCATTGCCCCGCCTGAGTCGGCTGCTCCGCCGGGTTGGTTGTTTCCTCCTTTGTTTCCGTCGTTGCTTCTGTCGTTGTTTACTCCGTCTCCAGACATGGCTTTCATTCTTGAATCCTCTTGCTCTTAGGGTTTAGAATATTTCTCGTCCCCACAGACGGCGCCAAACTGTGAGAGTCGAAATTCACACAATCAAAACTTGTATTAAATGGAGGCTCGAAAATCTTATTTTAAAAGAACTCAAGGACCAATATCGAAAATTTATTTTATTAAGTGATTTTTTGTCAAATATAAAAATTTCGTAAAAGCTTAATAGTCTTACAATACAAAGTCTATGTACTTGGAACGTGATGCCTTAAACCTTAATACATGTTATCTACATATACTAGGCGGCTTAGGGTTTCCAAATGAGCTACTACCGATGTGGGACGTCGCCAAGCATAGAAATCAACCGAATTCAACAGGTTTGGGGTTTATCCACGGCCCGTCTTCTCAACACGTCGTCATTAAGTCTTGTCTTGACCCAGCTCGCCTTAGGTTTGGTCCGGTCAAATTCAAGTTTGATTTACTGTCACGTTCGGCTTCTGCCCCGGTCTGATGTCCGGTTCGTGAACAATGTTCCGTGAACAGTGTTCAATGAATAGTGTTCCATGAATAGTGTTATGAACCCGACTTAAGCTGGACCAAACCTTCTAATCGAATATCTTACGCTTCTTCGGAGTTAGCAGGTCGCCATCCTCTCTTCCGAGAGAGCAGGCAACCTGGTTCTTCGTATTCTGATGTCTAGAGACTATTATCAGATTGCCATGTTCTGTAAGACGAACTAGCGACCTGCCTCTTTTCGGGACCAGGTCGCCACGTCCTGTAAGACGGACTGGCGACCTGCCTCCTTCCGGGACCAGGTTGTCATGTTCCGTATGACGGACAGGCGACCTGCCTCTTTCAACGACCAGATCGCCATATCCCGTAAGTCGAACTAGTGACCTGTTTTTGTGTTCTGATGTCTTGAGACTTGCATTTCGTGTTGATACTTAGGTTCTTCAGCTTATCAATTTCGAGGGGTGGGTTTTGACCCTAACAGTTAGTCCCCCAATTCTTTAGTTGGTTCAGTGCGGGAGTGAACCGAAGTGTTGAGATGTATACCAAGAGGCGAGCTGATATAATCATTTTTTTAACTGCAATATTCGATCGCCGAAGTCGGCGAGCTGAAAAAGGAAAATCTTCTTTTGTGCCTGAATATTCCAAAAAATTTGACTCGAGATAAAGGAAAGTCATATTCCTCCTCGAGTTAGGATTTGAGATGGATCTGGTATATGTGTTCCCTCTTTTCTCGTTGTCTACTTATGATCTTTTTCCAAGAGCTGTTTTCTGATTTTCCATTAAAGAAGTTTAGAGGTCGTTTTGATTTTTAGCATCATGGCCGGATTGACGCTTCGTGAGAAGAAAGAGAAAGAGAGGCGCATGAGAGAGGAGAAGGACAGGTGCGAGAAGACAAGTGTGAGCTCTCCTGATAAGTTGGCGACCTCATTTTTAGTGGTGAAATCTCTCAAGGGCAACCTCACCCTTCCACCCTCTCAGTGGCATGTGAATAGGTTGGTTTTGTCAACCGTCGTGGTTACTCCATTGAAGAAAGAGGTGATTTTTGTGCGAAATGTTGCTAACAATTGAAGGAATGCAGCGAAGTGTTCTTCCGAGGAATGGCTGTCAAATCAAGGTGTTATTTGCGGCTTACCCGCGGTCAATTATCCATTGCACCAGAAGTGGTGTGGGTTGAATGTTAAGAAGGGGGCAGGATGTCCTGAAGGTCACTGTGCTAAGGGGGGGAAGGAGTTCCTCCCTCGGAACACAACCTTCTGATGATGTGGCGGTAAATTCTCTGCGAGAGACTGGTTCGACTAAGGCAATTTGCCAGAACGATCGAGAGTCGGCAAGGTTTTTCTCCACGATCACGGACCCGGATTTTTACTTTCCTTCTTGTGACAGTCTAGAAGAATCCGAGACGTATATGGACATGGCCCAGTTTTGGATGAAGGTACAGTTTTCTTAAACTCTTCTTAGGTCTTGTTGTTGTCCCAGCTCTTCTTTTTTTATTTATTAACTCATCTCGTTTTCCTTTGTAGTTTATCTTATCCGTGAACAAGTGCGTTAGTTCGTATGACAAGGGGATTTGAGGAATCCGAAAACGTGTTAAGGAGGCATGGGCCGAGGTCCGGTCTATAAGGAGGAAGCTTGATGATGTTGAGGCGTCGAGTTCCTGACAGATCAGTTCACTTTAGAAGCAGCTTTTGCAGGTAAAGCAAGATAACGATCGAGCTGTTAATATGTCTGTTCGCCTAGAGGCAAAAGTGTCGCGATAATCTGCTGACTTAAAGGTATTGGCGATTCAGCTTGAGAGATCAAAAGCTTTGCATGAGGCGAAGGCTCAGCGAGCTTATGCCGATGGTCAGAAGGCTTCCACCGACAAGTATCGTGCTATGCTTGACGAATTAAGGCAGTTGCTTGGGTCGTTGTTCGACGCGAAGGCCAAAGAGGGCGGCCTTGCTCAGGTGGTGGGCAATCTCGAACTCATTGATTTGCTTCCGGGGAAAGAAGCTCCGAACATGGATGAGGAAAAGAAAACTTTGTCCGCATGGAAAGTGGATTTAGCTGGAGCGACGGGTCAGTTTGACAAGGTGATGGCTCAAGTTCGAGAAAATATCGGGTCGCGGCCGATTTCTTCCACCCGAGGTGAAAACGTTTCGACGTTTAGGGACAGATCGGTAGAAGATGAGGCCGCAATGTTTGGAGTAGCCGACCCAGCTGGGCCGAAAGATGGATTTCCTGGGATTGCGGATCTTGCCCTTGTTGGGGCGTTTGGACCGGATTCTCCTTAGTTCTTTTGTATTGGTTTTTGTTTTTTAGTTTTTAGTTTTGAGCTTTTGCTGATTTTATGTGTCTGCCTCTGAGCCTTTTATGTTCTGAATTGACTTTTTTCTGGTTTTATTCTTATTCACTGATTTAATAAGGAAATATATTGATTATTCTAGTCCGAATGATTTTCAGAGTATTCTCGTTCCAACCGTCATTCGTACTAAACACGTATGTTTGAGTAGCGTGCCAAGAGGCGTTTACTGAGGAAGAATTGGTTTGAGGAGAATGCTTTTCCGGGCACTCTGATCTATGTAATATGCTTAGGAAAGCATATCTTTAGGGTTTTATTGTATAGTCCTACCAGCGTGAAGTGGCTTATTGGTTTTAAGGTTTTTTCTGGTTTTAGGTTCCTTCTCTTTTTTGCCTACGTGCCCGTTTTCGACGGCGAACATATTTATAATCTCACACCAGGGCCGGTTTGGTATTATATTCACGAGATGTTGTAAGACCATTGTTCCGAGAATGGTGTTTACTTGGTTTGCGAGCTTATTCCGCGGTTTACACTCTACAGTATTTTAAATCAACGAAACACTCTTGAAGATAAGTTAAAACGAATATCGTTCGGACACTTCCAGCATTCCTGATCAAGTCGTGCCCTTCAGATATTATCCGGAAATTTGTATAACGTTCTTTATTATCTGTTTGTGGATGTATACAGAATCATGGTTATTCATTCGTCTTGTTGTGATCAGTAACTGACAGTAAGATGTGTATCGAGAGGCAAAACGAATTGGTGGGATACGTATATACGGACCCACTCCCCCCCCCCCCCTCTTAAAATTTTTAAAAGCGGGCAGCTGAACTTTTCGAAAGATAAGTTGCTTACGTACCCTGGGATGAGGGATCAAGCCAACCGTAGTTTGTTTACAATGTTTAAGGAAGTCTAGTGATAGTATTTCTTTAGGTGCATTGCTTTCCATGATCTTGGTACGGGTTTTCCTTCTTTGTTTTCGAGTTCATATGCTCATGGGCGAACCAATTCCGTCACTTTGTACGGTCCTTCCTACATGACACCTAGTTTTCCCGCATTTGGTTCCACCGTATTCTGGAAAACTTTTCGTAGGACGAGATCTCCTTCTTTGAATTTTCGGCTGCGGACATTGGAGTTGTTGTACTTGGCAGCTGCTTGCTGATAGTTTTGGATATGGACTAGTGCATGGTCTCGCCTTTAGTGAATCAGGTCCAGCTCGTCGAGTAGCATCAGATGGTTTAGGCCTTCTTGTCCGGAGAGAAGTCTGCGTCTTACTCCGGGAAAATTGACCGGGATGACGCATTTGGTGCCGTAGACAAGTGCGAATGGTGTTTCTCCGGTAGATCGCCTTGGAGTTGTCCGAAGAGACCATAGAACCCCTTCAAGCTCGTCTGCCCACTGGCCCTTCTTCTCTCCTAGACAGTTTTTTAGTCTGTCGATGATGGTCTTGTTGGCTGCTTCGGCCTGGCCATTGCCCGGGGATAGTGCGTCGTTGACTTACTTAGTCGTATCTTCCACTTCTCGCAGAATCCTTCGAATCGGGCCGAGAAGAATTGGGAGCCGTTATCGGTGATAATTTTGTATGGCACTCTGTGTCTGCAATATGATGTTTTCCACACAAAGTGCTATACGTGGGCGTCTTTGATGCTAGCGTAAGATTCGGCCTCAACCCATTTTGAGAAGTAATTCGTAAGAACAAGTAGGAACCTCTTATGCTTCGAGTTATGCATCAGCCCCACAATGTCCATTGACCACCTCATGAACGGGTATGGTGCGGAAATGGACTATAGGACTTCAGCGGGCTGGTGGATCGTCGGTGCGTGTCTTTGGCACTTATCGCATTTGGGGGAGAATTTCTCGCAGTCTTTCACCTTGGTCGACCAGTAGTGTATGTGCCCCTTGATTTTGATTGCAAGAGCTCTTCCTCCGGAATGGTTTCCACATGATCCGCTATGGACTTCTTCCATGATTCTTCTTGCTTCTTCGCCTTCTACGCAACCCATTAATGGTCTGGATAACCTCCAGCCGAAGACTTTTATAACTAGTAAAATGAAACGGGCGGCCTCTGCTCTCAGCTTTCGGGACGTCCATTTTTCTACTGGAACCTCTGCGCTCATGATATAGGCACGTGTCGGGCCCATCCACTTACGATCACAGCCGTATTCTTCCTGTGGATCAGTTGCTATTTCTTCTTCCGGAGGATCTTCTTCTTCTTCCCCTTCCGGTGATTGATGAAAATCTCCCAAGGATGATGCACTCTCTAAGTTGGTAGGGGTAATCCTTGACTTCTAAGGAGTGGTTAAACTCAAAGAAATAAGGCGGTGGATTGATGGTCGCACAGAGGCTGCGGAAGACTTCTGATATTCCAATTGATCAATTGGATATGACACACCAAGACAGATCGAAATGGATCGAAGGGTCGCACAAGAGTTGTGGAAGGCTCTTGATATTTCCAACTCAATGCCCTAGGATATGACGCACCTAGACGACAAAGAAGTTTTAATCAATAGATATTATACACCATGATCAGTAAATGAGATAACCTCTCATAAGGTTCCAAAAATAAAAATCAAAGACTTCTTATTATTCAAATAAGTTTACATAAATATTTATACAAAATACTTGTGGAAAAATTAGGCAAATAAATTGCCTTGAAAACTAAATGACATCAAATAAATAGTGTGGAATAACTTTTGGTCTTCATTTGACTCTTGCTCTTCAATTTTGGTCATTTGATTTGACCAGCAAATAAAATGATTATTTTGGGATCTCATTGGACTTGTAATAGCTTCAAAATAGGCTGGACTTGATACCTAACATCATGAATGGATTTTTGAATGCTTTTCTTGTCTAGAATTTAATAAATAAGCTCAATGAATCCATGTAGAAGCTGCCTTAGTTTTGAATTTGCCAATGGTCTGGTTGAGATCTGTCATTTCTCTTCTTGTGCTCTCCATGTTTCTATCATTCCCTCATTCCTGAAATCTTGCTCTCCAAAGAAAGAAAAACTTGAGCACAAACTTTACAATACAATCAAGATAAAATTTTGAAATGGAAAACAACCACACACTCTTTTTTTTTTCTTTTTTTCTTTTTTGGATCTTCTTCTTTTTTTTTTCTGCTCACAAAAATTAAAATAAATAATTAAAAAAAGAAAAAAAAAAGTAGAAGATGAAAAGAAGAGAAGATGAATGATAGAAGAAGAAGAGATGAGAAGATGGTAGAAATTTTGAATACCAAACTTAAAATGTTGCTCTGATACCAAATGATGAAGTCCTCCCAAGGACTCTGCACTATAAGTTGGTAAGGATAAACTTTGCATCGAAGAAACTGTGAAGTCTCAAAGATAAAAAAATGTAGAGTGAATGGTCGCACAGAAGTTGCGGAAGGCTTCTGATTTATCGATGGATCGTAGGGAGCTTCAAGGGTTGCGAGAAGCCCTTGGTATACTCACTCAATGCCCTAGGATATGACGAACTTAGACGACAAAGAGGTTTTGATAAATGATGTAACCCACCATGACCAGATTATGAGGTTCCCTCTCAAAAAGTTCCAAAAATAAAAATCAAAGACTTCTTATTATTCAAATGAGTTTACATAAATATTTATACAAAAATATTTGTGGAAAAATTAGGCAAATAAATTGCCTTGAAAATAATATAAGACTGAAAACTAAATGACATCAAGTAAATACTGTGGAATAACTTTTGGTCTTCATTTGACTCTTGGTCTTCAATTTTCGTCAGTCCATTTGCCCAGCAAATAAAGTGATTATTTTGGGCTCTCATTAGACTTGTAATAACTTCAAAATGGGCTTGACTTGATACCTAACATCATGGATGAGTTTTTGAATGCTCTTCTTGTCCACAACTTCATAAATAAGCTCAATTAATTCATGTAGAAGCTGCCTTTTAGTCTTGAATTTGCCAATGGTCTGGTTGAGGTCTGTCATTCATCTTCTTGTGCTCTCCATCATTCTATCAGTGATCGCATAAAGTTTGTGACTTGGGGCGGATCGATGCTCGGTCGCTCAATGAATTACACAGGAATGACTCGCCTTTCTCTAGGGGTCAAAGTTGACGCTAGGGCCACCAATGCATCGGCTAGGGCATTCTCTCTGCGAGGAACCGCATAAGTTCGATCTCCTTGAATTGCTTGGCCAAGATTTAGATGATTTTGATAAAGGCTTCCATTCGGTCGTCTCTTGTTTCATACTCTACGCTGAATTGGTTTGTGATCAGCTTTGAGTCGCAGTATGCTTGTAGGTTCTTGATTTTAAGTCTGAGGGCCAGTCTCAGGCTCGCAATTAGAGCTTCCTACTTTGCTTCATTATTTGTGGCTTTGAACAACAGTCAGAATTATTGCTTTAAAATTTCTCTGGTGGGTGGCATTAATCGCACTCCGAATACCGGCTTGCTTTGACGACGATCTGTCCACGTGAAGCGTCCAAACTGTATTTGGAGCTGATTCTTTGATGCATGTGATTAGGAGTTCGACTAGGAAATCTGCCAGCACTTGGGACTTAACGCATGTTCTTGTCTGATACTCGATGTCGTACTCACTTAGTTCCACCGCCCATTTCTGTAGTCGCCCCAACTGACTTCGACTATGCAAAATTTTTCTGAGGGGGAAAGTTTTTAGCATGATGATCATCTGGGACTGGAAATACGGTCCCAGCTTCCGGGCTGACATCACCACCGCTAGCGCTGCTTTCTCCATTAATGGGTACCGAGTCTCCGCGTCCGTCAGAGTTTGGCTTATGTAAAAGATTGACTTTTGCTCGTTGCGTTCCTCCCTTACGAGCACTCCGCTTACCGCCATGTATGGCACTACGGTGTACATGAACAAGGGCTCCCCTTAAACCGGCTTTGCTAGGACAGGTGGACTCACTAAATATTTCTTCAACTCCTGGAATGCCTGCTCGCACTTCTCCGTCCAGTCGAACTTTTTGTTTCACCTGAGGGTGTTGCAAAATGGCAGACATTTGTCTATTGATCTTGAGATGAATCGGTTTAGCGCCGCGACTCGTCCAATCAATCTCTGCATTTGTCTTTTCGTCTTTGGGGAGACCATCTCTATCAGCGTGTTGATTTATTTTGTGTTTGCCTCTATTCCTCGGTGTGTCACAAGGTAGCAAAGGAACTCTCCCGATGCTATCCCGAGTCTGCATTTTATCGGGTTCAGTTTCATATTGTGTCGGTTGAGTTGCTCGAAACATTCTCGCAAATGTTTGATGTGATCCTTCTCTTTTAGGTATTTTGCCAACATGTCTTCGATATAAACCTCCATCGTCTTTCCAAGCTGCCCGACAAACATTTTGTTGATGAGTCTTTGGTACGTCGCTCCGGGGTTTTTAAGGCCCAACGGCATCACCTTATAACAATATATCCCGCGGTCTGTTATGAAATCGGTCTTCTCCCTGTCATCAGGACTGATCATGATTTGATTGTATCCAGAGAATGCATCCATGAATGATAGTATTTTGTTCCCAGCTGCAGCCTCTGCTAGCCGGTCAATGTGCCGAAGCGAGAAGTTGTTTTTCGGGCATGCTTTGTTCAGATCTGTGAAGTCGACGTAGACTCGCCAATTTCCGTTCTTCTTCCCCACTACCACCGTGTTGGCGAGCCAATCAGGATATTTTACTTCCATGATGGATTCGACTTTCAATAGTCGCTCCACCTTGTTGTTTACCGCTTGGCTTTGTTCCGGCCCAAGTTTATACCTTTTTGCTTCACCGGTTTGAAGGTCGTGTCTACATTGAAATTGTGGCTCGTGATGTTAATGTCTAACACAGGCATATCTTCTGCTGTCATGCAAATGTGTTGACATTGTCTTTGAAGAGAGAGATCAATTCCGATTTGATCGGCTCCTCTACGTTCGCTCTGATTTCCGTGCATCGCTCCGGATGTGCTTCGTCTATACATGTCGAGATTACTGGTTTGAGTGGGGGATAGCTATCCGTTTTTCAGGCTTCTTTTATCGACAATTTGTACTCCAGCTTAGCGAGTTTTCATTCCGCCCTGGTCTTTTTCGGTTTCGTCTTTGCGTCAGATTTTGTCATTGGCCCTCTTAGGTTATGCTCCGTTAGAAAAAAGCTCGCGAATCTCTCTGTCGTCCCCAGATCGTTTCAGTTCCATTGGAGTCGGGAATTTAAGTCGAAGGAATAGCCTTCATCGAGTTTAATGAAGGTGTTCCTATAATTTCAGCGTAAATTGTTGGGCGGTCAACCAGTGAGATTTTCACTTCCTTCTTCACTCCTTTGGCTTTCACGAGGAGTCAAATTTCTCCGGCGGTCATTATTCTTTTTCAGGTGAAACCAGTCAACGGTTTAGGATGGGTTGTGAGATGCCAAGTCTCAATGTTCATCCTCCGAAGGGTTTCTTGGAATAAACGTTTACCGAACTTCCTGTGTCGATTAGAACTCCTGTCACATTATGGTCTCCGATCAAAAGTTTAATGACAAGTGTATCATAATGAGGGTGGTCGAATCCGGTAGCTTCCCTTCCCCTGAATGAGATCCTATTGCTTTGAAACTCCTGCCCTTGGCTCCAGTCCAACGTTCTTGTATTCTCTTGCTCTAAGGGTTTAGAATATTTCTCGTTCCCACAGGCAGCGCCAAACTGTGAGAGTCGAAACTCACAAAATCAAAACATATATTAAATGGGGGAACGAAAAATCTTATTTTAAAAGAACTCAAGGACCAAGGTTGAGAGTTTATTTTATTAAGTGATAATTTTTTCTGAATACAAAGAATTTTGTAAAAGCTTAATAGTCTTATAATACGAAGTCTAAGTACTCAGCAACGGATGTATTAAACCTTAATACATGTTATCTATATATACTGAGCGACATGGGATTCCAAGATGAGCTACTATCAATGTGGGACATCGCTAAGTATCACAATCCGCCGATTTCAACGGGTTTGGGTTTTATCTGTGGCCCATCTTCTCAGCACGACGCCGCTTAGTCTTGTCCTGACCCAGCTCACCTCGGGTTTGGTCCGCTCTGACTTGAGTTTGGTTTTCTGTCTTGTTCGGCTTCTGTCCCGGTCTTATGGTCAGAGGTTTATGCTTGGTTTATGAACAGTGTTCCATAAATAGTGATTCGTGAATAGTGTTTCAAACACTGTTTCGAGACCGAGCAACGCTGAACCAAACTTTAAGCTCGCTGGTTCTGATAGAACCCTTGTCCGGATTTTCGCCCCTTGTGGAACTGATGCTGAGTAAACTTGGACCGGAGGCTACTAGCAAACACGGTCCAGGAGGGATCGATTGAGACCATTAGAAGTTGCGGAATTCCCTAGTATTTCCACTCCTTAGGGCCGAGGATATGACTCACCACGACACCCTTAGGGAGGTTGTTGATAGAAGTAACCCTTGCCAACAACATGATCTTCTCAACGAACAAAGAGAAAGACAATTCTCAAAATTAAAGAAAAGTTAAGGAATGATCAAAAGGTCCTTATTCATTTCGAAATGTTGATACATATAGAGTTTAAGTTCAAAGGAAATAAATGGAAATGGTGAAAACAAGATCATATAACTCAGCTAAATTAGCTGGCAAGCTTACTGGTCAAAGTGACCCTTAAGCTACTATATAAGTGTCCCTTGAACTACTCGGTCGCAAGTGCTTGGATCATGGTCCAATAGGTCGGTCCATCAGTGCAAGCCGAATGTCCCATCCCCTGAGTGCATCCTAGAACCATGTCCTGTTCTTGAGCTTGAATCTCCATGAATCGGACCTTGGTGAATGGACCATGGGACAGGTCTATGTCTTGGTCCGCCTGTCCCGGCTGTGCTTCTTGGTCGAGAAAGGGAGTTTGTCAACAAACTTCTGGTTCTGTCCGAATCATTGGCAATTTGACTTGACCGTTCTCTCTCTCTTGTTCACTTATTTGTTGAATCTGGACTCTGGGTCGAAGGATTCGGTCGTTCGGTCGAAGATCCTTCCTCAGCTCGTTCCCGGGTCGAGTTGCGTCTAGACGATACAGTCAGCAGCTCCAATCCCACGGTCCACGGTCTGGCCCTCACGATCAACCTCCACTCCTTGGTCAACGCTCCTGTCCCTGGTCCGGTGGTGTGGTCCATGTCCTGATTCCCATCATTCCACTCCTCTTGAAAAGGATTTGTCCACAAATTCGGTTCATCTGCCACAAAATAGACAAGTCAGAAACATTGAAACTAGAGGACACTTCATACTTACCTTGGAGATCGATCTGGTAGGCATTGTCATGTAGCAGTTTGACCACGGTGAATGACCCATCTTTCCTAGGCATAAGCTTAGATTTCCTCTCCTCAGAAAACCGTTCCTTTCATAGATGTATCCACACTTGGTCCCCCGTTTGAAAGACCAGCTTGTTTCTGCCCCTGTTTGCATATCTTTCATACTGTTTCGTCTTGGTTTCAATGGTAGCTTTAACAATTTCATGAGTTTTCCTAACAGTCTCGGCTTTCTTTCTACCATCAACACTTACACGATCATTAATAGGCAAATGCAATAGATCCAAATGTGACAAAGGGTTAAATCCATAAACGATTTCAAAGGGAGAAAACTTGGTTGCCAAATGTACCGAATGGTTGTAAGCAAATTCTACTTGCGGTAGATGCTCTTCCCAAGTTCCTAGATTCTTTCTACCTAAAGTCCTACGCAAGGTCGAGAGTATTCTATTCACTACCTCAGTTTGTTCATCAGTTTGCGGATGACAAGCAGTGGAGAACAAGAGTCTAGTTCCTAACTTGGCCCACAAGGTTTTCGAAAAGTAACTAAGAAACATAGCATCCCTGTCCGACATGATAGTTCTAGGCTTTCCATGTAGTCTAACTACTTCCTTTAAGAACAGTTCAGCTACATGCGATGCATCATTGGACTTCAAACTCGGAACGAAATGTGGAAATTTAGAAAATCTATCCACTGCCACAAAGATGGAATCCCTACCAGTCCTAGACTTAGGCAATCCTAGAACAAAGTCCATTGATAGGTCAGTCCATGGGTGACATGGAATGGGTAAAGGAGAGTACAGACCTTGTGAATAATCCTTGGCCTTAGCCTCTTTGCAAGTGACACATCGGCTGCAAATCCTTTCTACATCCTTCCTCAGGCCGGGCGAGTAGAAGTGATCTTGGAGCACCTTGAGTGTTTTGACTGGACCGAAGTGTCCCATCAGGCCTCCACCGTGAGCTTCCCTACAAAACAACTCCCTCAAAGAACAGTGAGGTACACAAAGCCGATTGTCAAAGAAAAGGTACCCTTATAGCCTATGGTACTTACCAACAGCGTGCCTAGCACTAGCCAAATAAGGTATCTTAAAATTCACATCATGCTCATACAAGCTTTTAATGAATTCAAATCCCAAGAGCTTAGTACCAAGAGTAGAGAGTAGGGTATACCTGCGTGACAAGGCATCTGCAACCATATTTTCATTAGCTTGTTTGTAATTGATGACATATGGAAATGTTTCGATGAATTCCACCCACCTGACATGTCGTTTGTTCAACTTTTACTGACCTTTGAGATGTTTAAGAGACTCGTAGTTCGTGGGGATTATGAACTCTATCGGCCACAAATAGTGTTGCCAAGTCTGAAGGGCTCTCACGAGAGCATACAGCTCTCTGTCATAAGTTGCATAGTTGAGAGTGGCTCCTCCAAGCTTCTAACTGAAGTAGGGTACGAGCTTTCTGAAACACCCCGACCCATTTTTTCCTACTGCGGGTAGTGTCTGGACGACTTCCTCCACCAGACTTGGGTTACTTTTAAATTTTTATTCCTTAGAATTATTTTTCGCAATTCTTTGAGCATTCTTAGACAAGCATTAAGCATTAATCGAATTTAGATAGATTTATCGAGGTTACAAGTACAATGATCACTTCGCCATAAGCTATCAGTTCGCTATAAGCTATTACATTGCCTTAACAAAATCTACCTAAATCCACCATCCGATCCATCCTGCCTTAGTTATGCTGTCCATCGTCCACACCTTTTACTGCATCCATAAAGGAGGCATAAGCATGATAATGCTTAGTGAGAGCGGTTAATCCGTCCCACAGAGCCAAGCAATATAATCATACCAAGCAATAATCCAACAGTCTAACATGCGAATCCTACAGACACTTGATCGGCCAATCATCACATTAAACCGGCTATGTCCGCGACCTAATCAATCCACACGTTCATCACTACCTATGCGTATTACTGACCAAAATTACCGCGTTAAAGTGAATAATCAACCGGTCAAAGCAAGCAGAGTATTGAACTATCGGATAAGCAAGCGATATCGACCATAATCCTAATCGATTTTCCGACACCTCTTGTTGCGGAATAATCCCAAGAAAGCAGTCGCGTTCATGGCTACACGATCGCGGTCCCAAGTAATTCGATGATTCTCTTTCAATGTTCTTCTCTGAGTTTCTCTAAGTTTTTCAGTCACAAAAACTCATCAAACGGTCGCGGAATTCATTTTGACGGTTTGGGTATTTTTCGGTCGTAGAAACCACCCAAAAACCGTCCGGTGCACGTCCTCAATTTCCCCCCGCTCGAACGTTGACCTTGCACGACTATTAACACACCCGTTCTGGGTAACCGTTCCCGCCCAAAGTTTGAACATGCGGCCTTGTTCGACCAAAAACCGCTCATCGGTCCGCGAGTCAGGCTTTATGGACCGATCCACCGACCCATCCGACTTCCGACCAACCCGGTCCGGACCCGACCAGCTGTTCTGAAGAATCTGCTCGGTCAAAGTAACCGCCAGTCTGGCCGAAAATTGCGGACTGAGCTAAACAGCTTGATTCAGCTGGATTGAGCTAGTTTTCGACCTTAAACTGCCTATCTCGACTTCCAACCTTGACCGACCCAGCCTAGAATGCCAATCACGGGTGTTACAACACTCCCCCACTTGGCTTAGACTTGTCCTCAAGTCTTCTTCTTCCTTCCCGGATTCTTTTCAAGTTTCTCGAACCACTTAGGAAATTAAACTTTCATCCTTTCCCTAGGTTCCCAAGTAACATCCTCTTCACCATCACACTCCCATACGAACTGAAGCATCTTTGTCTTCTTGCGACCTTCCGTCTTTTGTCCAATAACTCGGATTGGCCTTCCTTCTACTGTCAGATTCGGCCTGAGGTCTATTGGTGGTTCAGTTACCACCTTATGCCGATCAGAAAGGCATTTCCTGAGCTGAGATACATGGAAGACATTATGAAACACTGATAGACTGGATTTGGTGCTTTAATTTCTACTGCAAGTGCACCGCTTATGATTGTAATACATATATGTTCGATTTCCAGAGGACCAGTGTTACACTTTGTATCTATGAGGTATTGAAAGAAAGCTAAGCAAGCAAGTTGGTTTTTTTGGTTGTAAAACAGTAACAGATTTAAACAATGATTAAACTTCAAATAAAACAAGCGTTAGACAAAGGTATTTTCGCAGGAAATTCAAAGTAAGGGGTCGAACAACTATTCAGGGGACATTTATGCACAAGTCTAGAGCTCAAACTCCTCTCTATTTATAATAGATATTGGCCGACCTAAATCCCTATGAATTAGGAAAGATATTCCGAGAGAGTTATCTTTTCCTTATTCATCGCGCCGACGTGATTATCTCTAAGGAAATAAGATAATCTTCCTTAAAAATAAATGGATAGTCATTTTAAACTTATCATTTATCTGAAACAAATAAATGGTAATATTTAGTTGATATCGAATAATAATTGATTGACATATAATATTAGTAGGCCGAGGTGAATTTATGTTGGGCCTTTAAGGGAGGTGCGCAGCCCGTATCCAACACCAACCAACATCTTCTCAACCCTATTCCATACTTGTATTCACAAACACACAAAGTTCACCTTCCAGACAATAAACTCTTTACATTCAATTAAAGGGTGGCGTGAACTTCTCATCATGGACATTACCTAGGAGAGACAATGCTAGAGATTAAAGAAGCTAATTTAGTGGTGGAGTTTCAGAGTGTTTAGAGGGTTACCGGAGAATATAGAGATTGCAGCATGTTGCACAAAATAGAAAGAGAGAATGGACTCATTGAGGTTCCACAACCTCTAATCACTCTTCTTCTCTTGAAAACTCTAACTCCTCAAATCTCGGTTCTTCCTTCCTTGTGGTTGACAGGTGCCAAGGGACACATCTTTGAGTTACTAACTCTCCTCTCCTTATCATTTTACATATTTTTTTGTTTTTGTTTTTTAGGAAGGTTCTTACATGATGTGTGTCCCTTGAGCATGAAAATGTTGATCCATCGGCCCATATACCCCAGCAGGTCGTATGTTGCACTTGTCTTCTTCATTGGGCGAAATAGAGCAGGTGCTCCGAAACCGTTTCTCAACTTCTAATGGCTTAGCGCATATACACTGGATCAGACACTGCCGGTTGGGGTGTGCGCTCTTATATGGAGCAGGTGCTCCTGGGAATCCCTCTCATCTTCTGGCGATTTCTTCAGCAAGAGTGAGTTAGAGGTTGTGTCAATCCTTTTCTCTCCAACCTTTTTGCACATATCTGCAGATATGGGAAATGAAATACAAGAGTGCTAGTGGTCTAAAAGGAGGTTAGGCTAGATGTGGGTACTAGTTAAAGATGAGCTAGCTATTCAGGATCAGTAAGAGTGGTTAAAGGTAAAAGAAGTCATGAATATAAAAGTTGTTCCCCTAGACAAATGCCCATAACAAGAAGATTTTAAGTTCAAATTATGTCCATATAGAGTAGAGTTTAAAGTCATTCCGATGAAACCTTAGTGTGGTGGGAAGTTCTGGAAAGAGAGTGGTCCGAGTATGGTGGTCCAGCTTGTCCGAGTACTCAAAGTTCTGCAGCAATGGTTACTAGAGAGATGGTTAAAATCACATGTAAGGTGCGATTGCATCATAGATTAAGGTTCTAATTCCCAAACAAGTTCTTGACTCAATAAAACAGACTGACTAAAAGACAAATACTGCCTCAAAATCCAAAGAAAAACCAAAAATAAACGAAAATCAGTAGCAATAAAACTCCTTCCCCCACACTTACTTCACACCGTCCCCGGTGTGAAAGTAAATACGAAGTCGGGATAGAAAGAAAATACAAATGCAAATGGAATACTACAATGGTGAAAGAGGGGTGTTACTGGCGATCAGCGGGTGGTGTCATCGGGACTCTCGCTCCTGTCTCGCCCCTGGCGCTGCCTACCACGGGAAGGTCCCGGCGTCTGCTCTGTGCGGACGTCTCTCGCCGCCGTGGTGTGACAGCAACCATGGGATAAGGTCTGCATGATGCGCTGTAGGAGAATGTTGTTCTTTTACTGGGAAGCGATCATCCACTGCCTGTACTCAGCTGTATCGGTCTCATCAGAGATAGGGGGGGAGGTCGAACTCACCCTGAGCAGTGGTAGTGTGGTAGGGGAGCGTCAGTATGCGTGGGGCGGTGCGTGGCGTCTCCTCGTCCTCCAGGTGAGGCGGTAGTGCTCTGGAAGAGCTGGGGGGAGTAGTGGAAGGAGCACGCCTGAGAGGGTCTGAGCAGAGAAAATCCGGGTGCGGCATGAAGCGCAGGTTGGACTCAGAGTTGAGGCGGGTGATCACCGGCTCAGGGAGCTTGCAGAAAAGTTTCTCGCCACTCACACTCTTGAACTGGTCTCAGAGGATCTTTAAGCTGATGAGGTGAGCTGTGTCCATCCGCTCGATCTGAGAAACGCATGTAGCATGTCCGAGGGGTACCCGACAGGTCTGGAAAAGTGTGGTGAGAAGGTTCCCAATGCGCTCGGTCTTCCCTGTCGCGCCGGTGCGTGCCCTGTCTTTCGCCGCCACTATCGTCTCGGCAAACTGAAGGCCAAGGTTGACCTTGTGAACTGTAGGGTGCGGTGCTCCATACGACTCAGCCACCAAGTCCCCGCAGCCATAGTAGAGCATGAGGAGCTCATCGAGGTGTACCTTGTTGCCGACGTTGCGATCAAAGAGCAGCTGGCTGTATAGTCTTGCGCAGATGCGCACAGCAGGGTGGCAGATCAAGGACTGGCTCGCGGAGCGAGAGGCGTAAGGGCCGGAGGCTATCGTCTGCCAGAACTGGCCGGAGATGGGAAACCGCTTCGGGAAGGAAAGGTCCTTGTCTTCTGTGGGGAAGCTGAAAACATCGTTGAGCTCTCCGATGGTGATGGAGTACTTCTTCCCGTCAGCAAAAAAGGAGAGAGATGCTTCATCCACAGCAGGGTTCTGAGGGTCTGCATAGTGAATCCTCGCTGAGGCGAGGCACTGGCGAGTGAGCTCAGGGTAGAGGACCTCGGTCTCCAGAGCGAAACCCATGAACTTGGCGCTTAGGAAGATTTCAGACACCTCCTTCTCGATGCCCAGATGCTTCAGCGTATCCGAGCACATGAACCGAGTGGGCTCTATCTTCACGCCCAGCAGCGCGTTGTAGTAGAAGCAATCGGTTTGGTCCCACTTCTCATCAGAGTGCACGGGGATGTTGTCATCCGGGAGCTCAAAACGTTCGCCTTCAGGGCACAGCCATGGTGCAGTTCGGGGGTTTTCTTGGGCCGAGGTACTTGCTCCCTTTCCTTTCTGGTTCGTGTAACAGAAGTTCTTGGGCTGCATTTTTCTGTAAACACACAAGAGACATCTTGAAAGTGAGCTTAACATGAATGGAATTCACACGATTTTGGCAATCAAGTTAGTGTCATTGAACATTGAAATCGTGTGTATTTAGGACTCATAGAGGGAGAAAAACTCATATCTCAAACCCAATTCAACATGCAACACGATCTTCACCATTGATGGACTTTCAAGCTTTTTGCAAAATTTTGCATGTGTCTATTTTGAACCCTATTAAAGCTATCATTTCACAAATCATCATGAAAAGCATATAGAACAGTTCGCACAAGCAGTTCAGACAGAGAGAGAGAGCACAAAACCTCAAGTCCCAATGATGGGTAGCGACTGAAAAAGGGGGTTTTCGAGCTCATACATTTGTTGTCGAATTCGATGGTAGAAACAGACTCAGGGCAAGAATTCGAGTGGTTTAGGCTTAAGAATCACTCAATTTGGTTGAGAATTGCAGAAGTTAGGAATTTAGCAAAAACCAAAGAGAGAGAGAGAGGGAGGTGGTCGCGATGAAAAAAAAGAAGTGGGGAGATGGGGAGTTTCTTTTTATAGGGAAAAATCCGTTGGTTTAGGGTAAAACCCAATGAAAATTGGAAGCAATTTTGATTGAAACCGAGTGAAAACCGATTTAAACCAGCCCAAATCACTTACCTGTTCGCGAAAATTGGAGCACCTCAAAGGAGCATGTGTTCCGTTTGTAGTTGGGGTGCTCTGTCGAGTAAGTTACGCTTGGAGCACCCTGGGAGAGAATGGAGCAGGTGCTCCGTTTGGGTGTTCCTTTCTTCCTTTTTCATATGATCGCCGAGAAGACACATAACCTGTTTTTTTTTTTTTTTTCTTTTTTTTTTAGGGTGAAAACTAAAACTAAAAGTTAGTATAAAGAGAAAACAAGAAATCCAAAGTTAGGGACTCTTACCGGTGGGTTGCCTCCCACCAAGCGCTTGGTTTAAGTCACTAGCTTGACTTGGCTAGCCATTTAGCCTTGAGGAGGGTCGCCTAAGGGAAATGTTTCTCCTTCTGCGACGTAAGATTCAGCAAGATATGGCTTGATCCGCTGACCGTTGACAACAAACTCTCCTCCCTTGGTGTCCAGCAACACTACAGCTCCATATGGCTTGACGTCTTTGATTGTGAAAGGTCCAGACCATCGTGACCTTAGCTTTCCGGGAAACAACTTCAACCGGAAATTAAACAGCAACACTTGATCGTTTGGAGCAAAATTCCGGGTCAGAATCCTCTTGTCGTGGTAGGCCTTAGTTCTCTCCTTGTAGATCTTGGAGTTATCATAGGCAAGATGCTTTATTTCTTCCAACTCATGCAGCTGCATCATCCTCCTTTCCGAGGCAGATTTAACATCGAAGTTGAGCATCTTCACTGCCCATGCTGCTTTGAATTCAAGCTCTACAGGAAGGTGACAAGTTTTTCCATACACCAAGTGAAATGATGTTGTCCCCAAGGGTGTCTTATAGGCAGTTCTATATGCCGGAAGAGCATCGTCAAGCTTGGAAGCCCAATCTTTCCTTGTTGTTCCCACGGTTTTCTGCATGATACTCTTGATATTCCTGTTGGAGATTTCGACTTGCCCACTGGTTTGAGGATGGTAAGGAGATGCAACCTTGTGTTTTACACCATTCTTTTTCAGCAAGGTGTCGAAGATCTTGTTGATGAAGTGGGATCCTCCTTCGCTTATGACCACTCTAGGCACACCGAACCTTGGGAAAATGATTGACTTGAACATTTTGATCACTACTCCGGCATAATTTGTGGGACTTGTCAAAGCTTCTACCCATTTGGACACATAGTCCACAACCACCAGGATATACTCATTTCCGAAAGATGATGGGAATGACCCCATAAAGTCAATCCCCCACACGTCAAACACTTCAACCTCCAGGATAAAGTTCTGTGGCATTTCATTCCTCTTGCTAATATTGCCTTGTTTTTGGCATGAGTCACACCTAGACACAAATCGATGGGAATCTCTGAACATAGTTGGCCACCAATATCCTGCGTCCAGCACTTTAGAGACTGTCTTAAAAGTGGCAAAGTGTCCAGCATATGGAGAGCCATGGCAGTGGTATAAGATTTCTGGAATCTCCACGTCAGCTACACATCTTTTGAAAACTCCATCCTTGCAATGCTTGTAGAGGTAGGGCTCATCCCAAAAGTATTGCCTTATATCCTTCAAGAATTTCTTTTTCTTGGTACCCACAAATCCCTCAGGCTCTTGCTCAGCAGCTAAGTAGTTGGCGACCTCCCCAAACCAGGGTAACTTCGTGTGTAGTGCCTTATCGATGCAAAAATACGGTGGAGGAGGCGCTCCGAAACGGAGCGGGTGCTCCACGACTTGGCACACACTTATAGCATAAACTTGCTCTTCAGGTAAGCTGTCATCTAGGGGTATCTCTGTCTCTATCCTCATCCTAGATAGATGATCTGCAACTCCGTTCTCAACTCCCTTCTTGTCTACAATTTTTGAAACCCCACATTTTGAGACAGCTGGTTTGGGCCCCCTTGCTGTTGTGGATACACTTGATCTTGTGGGTTCTCCACATTGGTGCTCCGGTAGAACAAGTTGGGATGGCTCCTGTAAGCTTGATTGAACCCACGATTTTGCACAAACCCTTGCCCATTCACATAGTTGACCTCCAGCTGATTATTATCCTGGCCATCTCCAAACTCCTTAGATAGAGGTGCTTCTACATCGTCATCAACAAAATGGATTGTCTTTTGATTCCCCTTTAGCAAAAGGTTCACCTTAGCTGTGAGCTCATCAGTCTTTTGAGCTTCCACACTACTGACCTTCCTTGTTCTGTCGTATTCAGGAGACTTGCTGCTGGAACTTGCAGCCAAGTTCTCAATCAGTTTAAAAGAACCCTCCTTGGACTTTGTCATAAAATCTCCATTACTAGCTGCATTCAGAGCATTCCTGTAATCCCAATCAACACCATCATAGAAGGTGCCCAGAATTTGTTCATCAGTGAACCCATGATGAGGACACTCTCTTCTGT
The DNA here is from genome assembly GCA_900108845.1 of Iljinskaea planisiliqua. Classification (NCBI taxonomy): domain Eukaryota; kingdom Viridiplantae; phylum Streptophyta; class Magnoliopsida; order Brassicales; family Brassicaceae; genus Iljinskaea; species Iljinskaea planisiliqua. Next base: position 5,270,484 of record FNXX01000014.1, read on the forward strand.
ACACCTTGAACCTTTCCCAAGCCTTGCAAAAGGCTGCTCCAGAATATTGCTGGAATGAGGATATCTTGTTCCTCAAAGCTGCGGTCTTGGACTTGGTGTAAAAGTGATCCAAGAATGCTGATCTACACTCAGCCCATGTTGTCAAAGACCCAGGTGGTAATGACTTAAGCCAGCGTGAAGCTTTGTCCGCCAAAGAGAATAGGAACAGCTTACACTTCAGAAAGTCGTGAGGCACTCCATTTGAACCAGTAGTGCTGCAGATTTCTTCAAAATTTTCGAAGTGGTCCATCGGAATTTCTGCAGGCAAACCATGGAATAAATGCTGTTTCACCAAAGTGATCATTTGAGGCTTGATCTCAAAATCTTGCCTCTGAATCGTGGGTGGGACAATCGCAGCTCTATTTCGATAATAGGCATGCGGATTGTCCTTATCTCCAATCGCCGGCTGTTGCTGTCAGGGTTGTCTCAGTTGCTCCATCTCTTGACGAAGTCTTTGCAGCTCAGCTGCCATTTCAGCATTGCCTCTGTCGGCCATATCCACAGTATCAGGAACTCGGACAGGTGCAGAAACAGGAGTAGTGTCCGTGGTAGGAACAGGAACAGGAGCAAACACTTGTGCAGCTCAGTTTTGCCTGTTTTCTCGCTCTCTTCTAGATAACTCTTCGTTGGTCAGGATGACGAGATTCTCAGAGTTCTTGCTCCTTGTGGTTCTTGTGGTCATGCACCTGAAATACACCCAAGAGAAAAGAATAGAAACAAATTAGAAAGGTCTTAGACTGAAATTCAAACCAAGAAACAAAGGTAACGAATTGGTCCCCGTCGCAACAGCACCAAAAACTTGATAGACTGGATTTAGTGCTTTAATTTCTACTGCAAGTGCACAGCTTATGATTGTAATACAGATAGGTTCGATTTCCAGAGGACCAGTATTACACTTTGTATATATGAGGTATTGAAAGAAAGCTAAGCAAGCAAGTTGGTTTTGTTGGTTGTAAAACAGTAACAGAGTTAAACAATGATTAAACTTCAAATAAAACAAGTGTTATACCAAGGTATTTTCGCAGGAAATTCAGAGCAAGGGGTCGAACAACTATTCAGGGGAAAATTATGCGCAAGTCTAGAGCTCAAACATAGAAGTAATATCAATCCACTGTCGTGGCATCAACAACTTTATCTAACAACCTAAAATCCTAAACTGTCGTTTGGTCCTAGAATCGCAGACAAACATTATTGCATAGGTCCGATATGCTCACAATTTGCCTTAACTTCAACTGTTGTTGGCTAAGGACAAATTGCTCACCAAATTCTCTTCTAGCAACCTATTACACTTTTAATGAATAGATTAACCTAAAATCCTGAATTAAGTGATCAGTTCAATTCAGGCATTAAGACTAACAAGTGGTGAAGACAATCTATTCAAATCCCTATTTGTGTTCAATCCATCAACTCATGAATACCATTGAAATCCTTGATCTAACAAGAGGATCTACTCAGACATGAAATCGGAAAACACAGGAACAAGCGAAAGAGAATTCATGGAATATAAAAATAGAAATAACAAAGGTTCTGAATTCTTCTCAAGTGTGGCAGAGATTTTTCTCCAAATCTTACAAGTAGAAAAACTCCCAATGATTCTTATCAAAGATCTCTCTCTAGCTAGAAAATCGAAAAGTACAAGATAAGATGATGGTCGCGACGGCTCCCCTTTTTCTTCCTTCTTCGCGTCCCAAAACTAGGTAAGTGGAGTTTCCATATCTGCTCCGGACGGATGGAGCATGTGCTCCATAGTGGAGCATGTGCTCTGAAGGGGAGAAGGTGCTCCATTGGGTGATGTTCTTCAAATTCGGGTCCTTTTCCTTCATTCTGACTCCTTTTTGCTCCATAAGCTCCAATCCCTCATGTCTTCGCTTATAGCTCCTTAGTGACCTGAAACGACTCGATAAAGACTAAAAGGACTCGATAAAACCTGCAAAACAAAGGTTAGAATGAGGCAAAATCGCCTCATGTCAAACACATCCATAGATGAAGGAAAATCCAGCCGGTATGCTACCTTCCCGATCCTCTCTGGAAGCTCATACGGTCCCATGTACCATGTGAAACACCCCGACCCGGATACCACGACACCCCGACCCGGATACCCCGACCAGCTTATGCCCAGTTGGTATAGCCGAAGCCTATCCTAACTTATCCTAAGACTTTCACCAGTTGTACTTAGTCATTCAACAAGCCGCCCCACTGACCAAGTAATAACTAGGTAGCCTTAGTGACAAACAGATGAACCATTTATCCGGAGGAACCATCAGCCAAAGACCGTGACACTCCTTGGCACGTATCAGCCTTTCGGCCGACCGCGGCACTGCTCCGGATTAACACAACCGGACCACTTGTATTGATTGTAGAGGTTTGGTCACCTACATACATGCTCCAACACATCCATGGCATGCCAACACTCACACCGGTTTTTGGGTCCCACTTTGAATCCGGCCGTGATGGCTTATTGACCCAAAGGGTGCAAATTGTTGAACGGTCACGAAGGTTACACAACCAGACCAGGTTTACCGACTGAAGAGGTTTTACCGGCCGAGGACACGCCTTAGCTTGTTTAAGGTACGCTTACACACTCGCACCGGTTCACCTTATCCATTTGCGACCCGACCTCAAGGCTTATTGCTCCAAAAGGGGCAACTTGCCGAACAGTTGTGAAGGTACCCAGGTCGAGTCGGTCTGACCATAGGCCCAACCCACCATTCAGTCTTGGATCATTCCGATCCAGACTAATCTCATATGCAACCACCAATTTCTGGTTCGCAACCATTCATGGCACCCGGACGTGACACATGCGACCGAGGGGTCCTTTATGGATTGATCCCGGATAGGAACACAGCCATGATCCGAGCGCATTTTGTGACCCGACCCTTGCAATAGTTCAATCGCACTCTATGGTATGCCCAGAACCGATTGCTAAACCCAGAATAGCTGCTTTCTCATGAGTCTGGCCGAGACCAAGGACCCATGGATCAGCCGTACAAGAAAGATAGAGAGGGAGACAAGACAAAGGTCGCGAGACACGACCCAGTCACTCCGGTTTTGGGATCGCAACGGTTGCCACCAGCGATCCTGGACAATTGTTAGACACGGGTTAGTCCAGACATACCCTTGAGACATGATCAGGGTAGACAGGGTCTTTCCCCTTGTGTATGGTCGGAACTTCTTCCACACCGGACATATTCCCGGTCGCAGTCTCTCTTTTTCTCACTTTTCCGATCTAAATCGGTTTATCTCTCTTTCTTTCTTTCTCAGGGTAACCGTCACTACCCGACCACTAGCTGAACTTGCTAGCTCACTAGGTTACCAGCTGGCCTCAGCTGTGGGTTACTCCTTCCAGCTGGCTGAGCTGGCCGTGAGCTGAACCAGCTGACCCAGCTGGAGTGTCACTGTCCATACTGGACCATGAGCTACCCCAGCTGTCCTCAGCAGGTGTTTCACTCGGGTTCAGCTCTTTCCCTCATTCTTTAGCTCGGACAAGACTCTCGTCATTGCCAGTCATCCCCCTTATGGACCATTTCCCTTATGAACGTTCTCTCTCGACCAGATCCCTAACCTTGGGCCTTATGGTCCATCCTCAGGGCCTTAGTGGGAGTTGGGGATGTTACAGGTCTCCCTCACCAATGAGGGATTCGTCCCCGAATCTGACTGGTATTCCCGCATGGCCATCTCAAACCATTCAGGGTACACAATCTTCATCTTATCATCAGTTTCCCAAGTTGTTTATTCCTTCCCATTCCAAGTCCACACTACCCTAACAATAGGAACGGTTTTCTTCCTGGTTCCCTTCTCCATCCGATCATCAATCCGTACTGGCCTTGTTTCCAAGGTCAGGTTCGGTTGCAGATCTGATGGCAACTCAGGTTCGAAGAATTCCCGGTCAGACAAGCAGTTGCGGAGTTGGGATACATGGAACATATCATGAAATGCTTCCATTTCCACCGGTAGGTCTAACTTGTAGGCCACTGTTCCGATCTTCTTCAAGACCTTAAATGGTCTTAGGTATCTAGGGTCCAACTTGCTCCGCTTCGATACTCTAACCCGGCCCTTGAAGGTGATCATCTTGAGGTAGACCCAGTCCCCTTCTTGGAACTCGATGTCTTTCCTCTTTCTATTCGCATAGGTTTTCTGTCGGTCCGTGCCTCTTTCATTTTCTTTTTGACGAACTTAATCTTCTTGGTATAATGACCGGACTGATTATGCTTCGTTCCCCAACTTGGGTCTAGCATAATGGAGTTTGGCAGGGCCTTCCATACAATGCCTCGTAAGGGGACATGTCTATACTTAACTGAAAGCTATTATTATAAGCAAACTCAGTCAGAGGTAAACCTTTCCCATGAGTTTCCCCACTCTAGGATGCAGGCTCTCAACATGTCCTCCAACGTTTATATGGTCCTTTCTTACTGACCGTCAGTTTGTGGATGATAGGCCGTACTCATCTTCAATTTTGTTCTCAAAGCCTTTTGGTCTGCTTGCCACAAGTGTGAACAGTAACAGCCATCTCTATCCGAGACGATACTAGACGGTACACCATGAAGTCTCATGATTTCATTGATGTACTTTCTCGCCAACTTCTCCACTCCATCTGTTTTATTGATGGCCATAAAATAAGCGGACTTAGTGAGTCTGTCTACAACCACCCAGACCGCATCCTTTTTAGTCTTGGTCGTGGGTAACCCAGTCACAAAGTCCATTGTGATGTGGCCCACTTCCATTCTGGGATGGGTAGGCTTTGTAGCAACCCACTTGGCACTTGGTTCTGCCTTAACCAGTTGACATATTGGACAACGCGAGACCCACTCGGCCACATCCCGTTTCATACCCACCCAATGATAATACCATTTCAGATCACGATATATCTTATTCAGGGATGTATGGAGAATTTGGATTGGTGTGCCTCCTTTAAGATCTCTTCCTTCAATAGCTTATCATCTGATACACAAACTCTTCCATGGACCACGATAGTCCCATTGTTAGAAGTTTGGTACTCGGCCTTGTCATTGCTCAACAACTTTTTAAGATTCTCATTTTCCTCTTGAGCATTCTTAATTTGTGTGAGCAAATCGGCCTGGTCAGCCGCTTCTAGGCCTAGAGGTTCAACATCGGTGGACAAGGTATTCAGATTGAGAGTTCCGATCATATTGACCATAACTTCCACATCATTCCTGACTTCCACCTCTGTTCTCCTTCTGCTTAACGCATCGGCCACGGAGTTGGCTTTCGTCGGATGATTGGCTATATCTAGATCATAGTCAGCCACCAACTCCATCCATATCCTTTGCCTTAAATTGATTTCGGGCTGTGTGAACACATATTTCAAACTTTTATAGTCGGTAAAGATTTGTACCTTGGCCCCGTAAAGGTACGATCGCCAAATCTTTAAGGCAAACACCACTGCCGCCATCTCCAAGTCATGAGTGGGATAGTTTCCCTAATGTTTCCGGAGTTGCCTTGATGCATAAGCAATCACTCGACCCTTCTGCATTAAGACACACCCCAAGCCTGTGATGGAAGCATCCGTGTACACCTTATACGGTTCATTGGCCTCTGCTAGGGCCAAGACCGGTGCTCCCGTTAGCATGTCCTTAAGTTTCTTAAAACTCTTCTCACATGCTTCCGCCCACACAAATTTAACTCCCTTTCCGGTTAGCACAGTCATGGCCTTTGCCATACTTGCAAAAATGCTCACAAACTTCCTGTAGTATCCGGCCAGCCCTAAGAAGCTCCTTACTTCTGTGGCATTTTTCGGTTTGGGCCATTCCTTAAAGGCCTTAACTTTATCAGGATCTACCGACACACCTTGTTCCGAGACTATATGTCCCAAGAACCCGATGATCCTCTGCCATAAGCTGCATTTACTCACCTTGGCATAGAGCTTATGCTCTCTTAATCTTTCTAGTACCACCCTCATATATTTATGATGATCGGCTTCCGTCTTTGAATAGACGAGTTTGTCATCAATAAAGATGATCACTGACTCGTCGAGACAATCTCGGATAACCTCATTCATCATTTTCATGAAGGCCGCATGAGCATTGGTAAAGCCAAATGGCATGACAACAAACTCATAATGGCCATACCTGGTCCTAAACACGAGCTTCCTGATATCCTTGGGGGCTATAGGAATCTGATGGTATCCAGATGCTAGATCTATCTTAGAGAACCAGGCCACCTCCTTGAGTTCGTCGAATAGTTCATCTATCCGAGGTAACAGGTACTTGTTCTTCACAGTAACTCGGTTTATACCTTGGTAGTCTATGTATAACCGGAAACTTAGATCTTTCTTTTTGACAAATAAGATCGACGCTCCCCAGGGGGAACTACTTGGCCTTATAGAGCCTTTCTCAAGCAGTTCCTCTAACTGCTTCTTAAGCTCGGCCATTTCAGCCCGAGCCAATTTATAAGGTGCCTTAGAGAGTGGTGTCATACCTGGTTCCAGTTTGATGGTGAATGGATCAGCCCTATCAGACACATCCCCAAACTCCCTAACAACCGGTATGGTATCCATCTCGGCCTCCTTTCCCATCTCTGGGATGTTGATGGTGGCCAAGTACGCCTCACACCCCTTCATCAACATCCTCTCTGCTTGAATGGCCAAAACCAACAAGCTTCCAGAGGTCGGTCAGATTCCTTGGAATTCCAACGTCCCCTCATCCCTCTCAAACCGCACATGTCCCCGGTGGCAGTCAAGAGCCGCCTTGTATCTTCCCAACCAGTCCATCCCCAAGAGCACCTCGTAATTCTTGAGTTCGATGACTATCAGGCCAACAGGCATTTCGGTTCCTTTAACAAGGACTGGGACCTTACTTATCAGCCCCAGGGGAAGCATGACTTGACCACAAGCCGCATTCACTATGCTGCCTTCCATGGTGGCCTCCGTCCTGAGTTTTCCCCTTAATACTAATTCCGGACTCACAAAACTATGTCTAGCCCCATAATCAAATAAGGTGTGTGCCTGAACACCACCTAATTTAGGGTCTTTACACATTCCCAGAATGCTAAGGATTTTTACCCCCTATCACTATTCTAATGCAATGCATAGAATCTTCAAGACTAGGCTCGGGTCATAATGTACCAGTTATAGCATTGAAGGTACTGGCTTCCCCAGTATCCTTAGAAAGCTCGTAAACCCGTGGCACCCCGGTTGGCCTTTCGGCTTGAGCCACAGGAGCTGCCCCACCCGTATTACTTCTCGGGTTTCCCTGCCTACCCCCTTGCTGCTTGGGACATTCCCTTGTGAAATGCCCGGTCTTACCATAGTGATAGGAGGTCTTACCTGATTCATTGGTCATTCTTTCTCTCAGCCTAGGGCAGTTGAAGACATCATGGTCCATCCTTCCGCACTTGGCACACGCACCCATTTCCCTCCAACACTTTCCATAGTGCTTTCGGCCGCAACTGGGGCAATTGGATGGCCCCGGGCAATCCTTTTCCTGGTCCCACTTTCTTTTGTGGCCAAAAGGCTTATTTCCTTGACTAGTCTTTGCTTGGGCCTTCACCCGGCTTACCTCAGCCAGGATTACCTCAAGAAAATCAGCCCTCTGCACTAGTTCCGATATGGAAGCGAACTTTCGAACCGCACAGTGGACTCGATGGTCAATCTTTAGTCCACGGAAAAACCGCTGGACCTGGGTAGATTCCTCCTCAAACTCCTGTCCTACGTATTTAAGTAGACGGTTAAATTCTTCCTCATATTCCCGTACCATTCTCCGGCCTTGGGTGAGTTCCAGGAATTTACTTTCCATCCGATCCCATGCCTCGGTTGGAATGTACTTGCGGTTGAATACCAGCTCAAATTCCGAAAAAGACGTTAGCTTGTCCCTAGTGCGCTTATCCACAGTAAGCCACCAGTTTGGGCATCCCCTTCCAGTAAATGGCCTGCTATGTCCTTCCTGTAGTCCTTAAGACATCGGGCCGAGCAGAAGTTCCGTACAAGACGGCTTCTCCACTCATCCACTTCAACAGGATCTATGCTCCTTTGAAGTGTTTAGTTCCCAAACGGGAAATGTGATCCAGTAGACTGAAATAGTCTACTCTACGGATCATACGAGGCGGGTTTATTTCAGAACTCCGGTAGTCTCCTTCCCCGTGGACTGCCCCACGGTAGGATTCTGAGCCGGTGTGAGGGTCTGAGTCAATGTGGTCATCTGAGTCATGACTGTTTTCAGGGCTGCCCACATCTCTTCCGTAAAAGGAGGTGCGGGTTGGTTCACACCGTCAGCCCCGGTGTCCATACCAACATAGTCCCGTTTCATGTTGGATGACTCAACCATCTCCTCGTCTACCACATGCTTGATCCCAATCACTCCCGTCCAGGTCTGAGTGGTTGGGGGAGGAAGTACCGTACCGTTTTCCCCATTCCCAACAACAGGTCCAGTCGGGTCATCAACAACTTGGTTGGAGGTTCCTACTCCTACTGGAGTAATCTCCAACGCAGTTTTCTTAGACTTCTTTCTCTAAGGTACACTTACATACTTGCACTGGGTCACCCTATCCATTTGTAACCCGACCGCATGGCTTATTGCTCCAAAAGGTGCAACTTTCCGAACAGTCGCGAAGGTACCCAGGTTGGGTCGGTCTGACCATAGGCCCAACCGACCATTCAGTCTTGGATCATTCCGATCCTGACTAATATCATATGCAGCCAGCAGTTTCTGGTTCACAACCATTCATGGCACCCGGACGTGACACATGCGTCCGAGGGGCCCTTTACGGATTCCTCCCGGATTGGCACACATCCATGATCCGAGCGCATTATGTGACCGGACCCTCCCAACCGTTCAGTCGCGCTCTATGGTATGCCCATAACCGATTGCTAAACCAGAATAACTGCTTTCCCATGAGTATGGCCAAGACGAAGGACCCATGGATCAGCCGTATCAAAAAAGGTAGAGAGGGAGACAAGACAAAGGTCGCGGGACATGGCCCAGTCACTCCGATTCCGGGATCGCAACGGTTGCCACCGACGATCCTTGACCACAGTTAGACACGGGTTAGTCCAGACATACATTTGAGACATGATCATGGTCGACAGGGTCTTTCCCCTTGTCTATGGCCGGAACTTCTTCGACACCGACATATTCCCGGTCGCAGTCTCTCTCTTTCTAATTTTCCAATCATGATCGGTTTATCTCTCTCTCTTTTTCCTTGTCACGGTTTTTCCTCTTCAAGAACTAATGATGAAATAGGCGTGGGGGTCTGGTATTTATAGGTGAGGGCTTCGCATGTCTAATAGGCACAAGGGAATGGTTGCATCCATTCGGGAAGGGTTGCTTTGGTTCATGGTGACCCTTCGACCAGGCACCCTTTCCCCATTCCCTTTCACGCTCCCACCCCTTCCCCTATCGCTCCAGCTCACCTCCGGGGGTAACCGTCACTCCCCGGCCACTAGCTGACCTTGCTAGCTCACTAGGCTACCAGCTGGCCCCAGCTGCGGGTCACTCCCTCCAGCTGGCCGTGTTGGCCGTGAGCTGAACCAGCTGACCCAGCTGGAGTGTCACGGTCCATACTGGGCCGTGAGCTGCCCCAGCTGTCCTCAGCAGGTGTTTCACTCGGGTTCAGCTCTTTCCCTTATTCTTTAGCTCGGACAATACTCTCGTTATTGCTGGCCATCCCCCTTATGGACCATTTCCCTTACGACCGATCTCTCTCGACCCGATCCCCATCCTTGGGCCTTATGGTCCATCCTAAGGGCCTTAGTGGGAGTTGGGGACGTTACACCGTTGACTGAGCTTTGCATTCTTTGAAGCCCGATCCTTACCCTTGCATGTTACGGTCTTGAGATAAACCATATTTCCTACCGAAAAATTTAGCTCCTTCCTGTGTTTGTCTGCATAACTCTTCTGTCTATCCTGAGCTGCTTTCATCCTAAGCTTCAGAACCCTGATCCTCTCAGTCTTTTCCTCAACAAAATCTCGGCCAAAGATGTTGTGCTACCTCACTTGGGTCCAGTATAAGGGTGTTCTACATGGCCGTCCATACATCGCTTCATACGGTGACATTCCAATACTAGCTTGGTAGCTATTGTTGTACGAGAATTCGGCCAGATGCAAGTACTTATCCCAATTACCACCCCAGTCCAGAACACAAGCTCTCAACAAATCTTCAAGTGTTCTGATCATCCTTTCAGACTGTCGATCTGTCTGGGGTTGATAAGCCGTGCTCATATGGGCATTTGTCCCCATACACTTCTGCATTGCTTTCCAGAATGCCGATTTGAACTTAGCATCGCGGTCAGACACAATGCTAAAAGGTACTCCATGCAATCTCACGATCTGCTCTACATAAAGCTTAGCCAATACCGCTGCATTATCCGCCTTATTGATTGGAAGGAAATGCGTAGACTTGGTCAGTCTGTCCACGACCCCCCATATCGCATCCTTGCCATTACAAACCGACAGTCCAGTCACAAAGTCCATCGTGATCATGTCCCACTTCCACTCTGAAATGGGTAAGCTTTGCAACAATCCGCTGGGAACTTGATGCTCGGCCGTAATCATCTGACAGGTTGGACACTTAGCCACCCACTTAGCCACATCCCTCTTCATTCCGACCCATTGGTAGTACCTTTTTAAGTCACGATACATCTTGGTTGCACCAGGATGAATCGAGTACTGTGCTTCACCCAAAATCTCATTGCACAACACTTGATTCTCAGGTACACACTCTCAGCCGTTCACCAGCATTGTACCATCAGCTGCCATCTGATACTTGGTCTTTTCGTTATGTACTGCCTTAGGCAGACTCATCTGCTCTCTGAGCAATCCGTACCCGGTTGACCAAGTCCGCTTGTTCCACTGCCTTAAGTCCCAAAGGCTCAAGGTCATCATTCAAGGCACAAAGCCTTAGCGTACCTAGCATATGGACCAACCCTTCCATATCCGTTTCTGAATCCACTGCCACCCTCTTACGGTTCAATCCATCCGCAATCTGGTTAGCCTTTACCGGATGGTAATCAATACTCAGATCGAAATCTGCTACTGTTTATCCATCTCCTCTGTCTCAGGTTTAACTCCGGTTGAGTGAGGATATACTTCAGGCTCTTATGGTCTGTGAAGACTTGGACCTTAGCACCATATAGATATTACCGCCAGATCTTAAGCACAAACATTACTGCGGCCATTTCTGGATCATGAGTCGGATAGTTCCCTTTGTGCTTCCACAACTGTCTTGAAGCATAGGCGATCGCCTTACCCTGCTGCATCAGAACACACCGAAGACCAACTTTTGATGCGTCTGTGTAAACCACATAAGGCTCGTCATCCGTAGGCAAAGCAAACACCAAAGTACTAGTAAGCATCTCCTTGAGCCTAGCAAACACTTCTCGCACTCGTCAGACCAAATGTACTGAACATCCTTCCCGGTCAGCTTGGCCATAGGCTGAGCCATACTCGCAAAGCCCTTAACAAACCGGCGGTAATACCCAGCCAACCCAAGAAAGCTCCTTATCTCTGATGCAGTTCTCGGTTTTTGCCATTCCGCAATTGCCTTGATCTTTTCAGGATGCACGGACACTCCCTAGTCTGAGACCACATGACCCAACAAACCTATCTCCCTTTGCCAAAAGCTGCACTTACTGAGCTTGACAAATAGCTTATGCTCACAAAATCTTTACACGACCATCCTTAAGTGAGCCTTGTGCTCTTCCTCAGTCCTTGAGTAAAGAATGATATCATCTATGACGATTATCACGGATTCATCCAGGCAATCTCTGAACACGTTGTTCATCATCTTCATGAAAGCGGCAGGTGCATTGGTCCATCCGAAGGGCATGACCACAAACTCATAATGGCCATACCTTGTCCTGAAGGCTGTCTTCCGGATGTCATCCTCGGCAATCGGAATCTGATGATAACCTGAAGCCAAATCAATCTTTGATAACCAAGTAGCACCTCGGAGTTGATCCAACAACTCATCTATCTTTGGTAGAGGGTATTGATTCATCACAGTCACTCGGTTCAGTCCGCGATAATTGATGCATAGCCTGAAGCTACCATCCTTCTTCTTCACCAACAGAATCGGTGCACCCCAAGATGAACTACTTGGTCGCACAAACCCTTTTTCCATCAACTCGCTTAGCTGCTTCTTCAGCTCGGCCATCTCGGCCGGAGCCATCCGATACAGAGCCTTAGAGATGGGAACAGTACCAGGCTCAAGTTCGATCGTGAACGGATCAGAACGAGCTGGTGGTAATCCAATCAATGACTGGAACACATCTTCAAATTCCATTACCACCGGAATTTCAGCCTTTGACCCATCTTCCACTGTTGTCATCACAGCCAAGTACGCCTCACACCCCTTCTCCAGCATCCGTTCTACTTGGATTGCCGAGACAATCAAACTCCCATGGGTCGGTCTAATACCCTGGTAAACCACTGTTCCATTCCCGGTCTCAAACACCACTTGGCCTCTGTGACATTCCAGGGTTGCCTTGTACTTCACGAGCCAATCCATTCCGAGAATCACATTGTAATGCTTCACCGGATAAATCAACAAGTCAGCTGGCATGTTCACCTGACCAATCATCACAGAGATGCTTCGGACTTGTCCAGAAATGTACATGACTTGGCCTCCAGCTGCCTCAACCAACCCAATTTCATTCTTGGACCCTTTCTGGAATTCTCCAGATCCTATCATGTCCGGATACACAAAGCAATGTGATGCACCCGAGTTAAACAGTACATGGTTTGCCACGCCGCCCATGTCTAAGGTTCCTACACAACGATACGGTTCTAAGGACCTAGTTCTTACACACATCATGTAATTTCACACATAAATGCTTAGGGTAAGTAAAAGAACGTACCAGTGATCAGACGAGTAGCACCCTGACTAGCAGAGGAGCCTGCTCCAAGCACACACACACGCAGAATGATGACCTGCCTCTTTGTAGCAGATTCCTGTCCATCACTTGGACGTTTCACAGAATTTGGAGCCAGCTTCGGACACTGATTCATGTAATGCCCGGCTTCTCCATTGTTGTAGCACAACTGTTCACCAGTGTTCCTTCCCTGTTCCTTAGGTTTATGATCCTCCTCAGGACAATCACGCACCATATGCTCCATACTTCTGCATCGGAGAAAAACCCTATAAGCAGTCATGCATGCTCCCACAAGCATCTTCTTGAAAGTCGGACACACACGGCATCCCCCAGATGTCTTGCTGGTTTGGGGACTCTTCCCAAATTTCTTTTTTTTCCCAACATCTTTTCCAGAATAACCCGTTAGTCCAACACCAGACAACTTAGCTTCCGCAATGATTTCTTCTTCCTGTTCTGCAGCCTTTTCAACCAGCTCGGTAACAGAATCATAGTTGCGGATCTTGCAACGGTTGTTGATGTCCACACGAAATCCACACATGAACATGCGTACCAAAGACTCCTCACTCTCTGTTTCATGACCAGCATACTTCTTTAGCCGGTTAAATTCAGCTTTATACTCCCTCATGGTTATTGATCCTTGTTCCAGCTTAAGGAACACACCTTCCAGCTTAGTGAACTACTCGGCTGGAAAGAACTTAGCTCGGACTTTCCCACTGAACATCGGCCAAGTGTACTGCCCGCCCACATCTTGACCCATCACACCTTGCTACCTTGTGTGCACATCAGAATCCAGATAGTGTACTGCAATGTCCTTCTGGTAAGCTTTCAGACAACGGATCGAGTCAAAGTTCCTCTCCAACCTAGTCAACCACTGATCCGCTTCAAGAGCACTCGATCTACCCGCAAAGAACTTTGTTCCCAGCTTTTGCATGTGATTCATCACTTGAAGGTAAGGCGGATCCTTTTGCACAGGCAGCCTGACTTCCGCATGCACCACCGGTTCAACGTTAACCACAGGCGGGGGAACATTCGCAGCAGGAACAACAGTCGGCAATCTCTCTAAGACTTGTGTGTGCCAACAGACCCAACACTGCTTCCAATCCGACTGGGGCCCCGGCTGGCCTAGCCATAACACCAATAGCCATCACAGGCGCAGTACCATTCACAACACCAGTTACAGCACCAGTCTCAGTACAAGCTTCATTAACAGCCGCGGTACCAGTCTCAACCGCCATTGTGGTATCAGTCTTAATGGATCCCTTGGTAGGACGGGGCTCTTTGAAGGTAGATTGAATATGATTAAATCCGCAGCTACTAGCTTTTACGGATCAAGCTAATGGATCAAAGGAGACCGTCAAGAGATGCGAAAGTCTCTTGGCATTCTCCACTCTTAAGATTCAAGGAAGTAACCCTTACAATGAATCCGCGGAGGTTGTTGTTTGGAAGTAACCCTTGCCAAACCAACGATATGTTCTTGAAGAACAATGAGATTTCCTCTCAAGAAAAGAAGTTTATTAAAATTCTGAATATATCTTACGAAAATGGTGTTTCTGACAACTTATAGAATTTGCATGTAGAAGATAGAAGATAGAGAATAGAAACGAAGAGTTTTCGTGGTTTTCAAGACTTAAAATAAATGAAGAAGACTAAGTTCCTGATCGAGTCAAGGTCGCCTTCAGTCCACGCGGTTTGGTGAAGTTGACCCTTGAGCTTCTGGCGAAGTTGACCCTTGAGCTTCTGGAAGGTTTAGCTCGGTGTTTCTCGGGCACGGATGGAGCAAATAAGATCTTCATGGGGCAAAACTGGTTCAGCTCGTGCAATCTGGAAACTTCCACGTTCGATCATCTCCTTTAGTCCCATAACACGCTGCCTCAAGTTTTGCTCGGTGGAAAAATCCATTAGGTCATGGAAACTCGTTTCTTCCCATGTTGGCCCGATATCCGGACGGCCGTACCGGGCTAAAACTGGAGTATCACGTCCGGTCTCTGAATTGGCTCAGGCTATTTGGATTCTGTCTTGTCCGTTGGCTTCCTCAAGACTTTTGGTTCGAGATTGGGATCGAGTGTGCCGAGTGATTCGGTCTTTAGCTCGGCCGTCCATTCGTAGCTTGCTTCCGTGTCCAGCCGGGTCGATGCGGAACACGGCCGTAACGTCCGGATGTCCTGTTCCTTGAGCATAACTGGTTTCCTGTCGATGAACCTCGGTTTCCCCACGAGAAATGCTCCTTCTGGCTTCTTCCGGACGTTCCTCAGCATGATTGCCCGGTCCATCCTGCTCTAGTACGTGCTGTTCCTCATCTTCCGAGCAGTCCGTGGACGTTTGGCCTGGTATGGTACCCCGGTGTCTATCATTCTCCCCCTCTTGAAAAGGACTTGTCCACAAGTCTGGTTCATCTGAAACAAAAGGAGATAAGTCAGATACGTTAAAACTTGAAGAAATATCATACTTACCTTGAAGATCTAGTTGATAGGCGTTGTCATGAAATTTCTTGACCACCGTGAATGATCCGTCCTTTCTGGGCATTAGCTTGGAATTTCTCTCCTCTGGGAATCTTTCCTTCCTCAAATGTACCCAAACAAGGTCGCCTGCTTGAAACACCACCTTTCGTCTACGCTTGTTAGCATACTTTTCATATTGTCTGGTCTTTGCTTCTATGTTTGCTCGGACTTTTTCATGAATCTGTTTAACAAGTTTGGCCTTCTTTTTGCCATCTAAACTTATCCTTTCATCAACAGGCAAAGGAATGAGATCAAGATGAGACAATGGATTAAAGTCGTAGACGATTGCAAAAGGTGAATGCTTAGTAGCTGAATGCACTGAATGGTTATATGCAAACTCTACGTGTGGTAAGTGCTCCTCCCATGATCTAAGGTTCTTTTTAACCAACGTCCTAAGCAAAGCGGATAAGGTTCTGTTAATTACTTATGTTTGGTCATCGGTCTGACGGTGACAAGTGGTTGAAAACAACAACTTAGTACCTAGTTTGGTCCACAAGGTTTTCTAGAAATAGCTTAAGAACTTAGCATCTCGATCTGAAACTATGGTTCTAGGCATACCATGAATTCTGACAACATCTCTAAAGAATAAGTCAGCAATGTGGGAGGCATCATTTGTTTTTAAACAGGGTACAAAGTGGGCCATTTTAGAAAACCTATCTACCACAACAAAGATGGAATCTCTACCCAATCTAGACTTAGGCAAACCCAAAACAAAATCCATAGAAAGATCAGTCCAGGGTTGGTAGGGGATTGGTAAAGGAGAATACAGACCTTGGTTTGTGTTTTTGGACTTAGCTTCCTTGCAAGTCACACATCGGCTGCAAATCCTCTCTACGTCCTTCTTTAGCCCTGGCCAGTAGAAGTGATCCTGGAGAACTTTAAGGGTTTTGGCTGGACCGAAATGTCCCATTAATCCCCCTCCATGAGCTTCCCTGGTAAACACTTCCCTCAAAGAGCAACGAAGTACACACAATCGATTATCAAAGAAGAGAAAACCTTCGGAAAGGTAATACTTGCCATGAGCGTGTCTAGAACAAGCAAGATATGGTTCCCTAAAGTCAGTGTCAGCCTCGTACAGTTCCTTTATAAACTCAAATCCTAACAACTTGGTTCCAAGAGAAGAAAGAAGCGCATACCTCCGAGATAGAGCGTCGGCTACTATGTTTTCTTTACCTTGTTTGTATTTGATGACGTACGGGAAGGTTTCAATGAATTCTACCCACCGCGCGTGCCTCTTGTTGAGCTTTTGTTGGCCCTTGAGATGCCTTAGGGACTGACGGTCGGTGTGTATGACGAATTCCTTAGGCCACAGGTAGTGTTGCCAGGTTTGAAGGGAACGGACCAAGGCATACAATTCCTTGTCGTAGGTCGGATAATTCAAGGTTGCTCCACCTAGTTTCTCACTGAAGTACGCCAATGGCTTTCCTTCTTGCGTCAGGACAGCACCTATACCAACACCAGATGCATCACATTCTATTTCAAAGGTTTTTATGAAATCGGGAAGAACAAGTAAAGGGGCTTGAGTTAACTTCCCTTTCAAGGCCTTGAAGGCTTCCTCTTGAGCTTGTTCCCATTTGAATCCCACGTTCTTTTTAATGACCTCAGTAAGAGGGGCCGCAATGGTGCTGAAGTTTAGGACAAATCTCCTATAGAAACCAGCTAATCCATGGAAGATCCGGACTTCACTCACGGTCTTTGGACTGGGCCAGTCTTTGATTGCTTTGACTTTTTCTTCATCTACACGAATGCCATCAGCTCCTACAACAAAGCCCAAGAAAACTAGGTGATCTGCTCCAAGGACACATTTCTTTTCATTAGCAAACAGTCGTTCTTTCCTAAGCACTTCCAAGACTTGTTCCAAATGTCTAACATTCTCACTCATGCTCTTACTATAGATCAGGATATCATCAAAGTAAACGGCAACAAATTCACCTATATATGATCTAAGAACATGATTCATCAAACGCATAAAGGTGCTAGGAGCATTTGTCAACCCAAATGGCATAACAAGCCATTCATAAAGTCCATGCTTAGTTTTAAAAGCTGTTTTCCATTCATCCCATTCCTTCATTCTAATCTGATGGTATCCACTTCTAAGATCTATTTTAGAAAAAACCTTTGAACCATGCAATTCATCCAACATATCATCTAAACGGGGAATGGGATGGCGATATTTAACCGTAATGTTGTTGATGGCTCTGCAGTCCACACACATTCTCCCAAGTTCCATCCTTCTTGGGTACGAGCAAGACTGGGACCATGCAGGGACTTAGACTTTCCCTGATGTAGCCTTTGTCCATTAGGTCGTCAACTTGCCTTTGCAACTCCTTGGTTTCAATCGGGTTGGTGCGATAAGCTGGACGGTTTGGTAAGGAGGCTCCCGGTACCAGATCGATTTGGTGTTCTATTCCACGGATGGGAGGTAGTCCACTGGGAGTTTCTTCTGGAAACACGTCCTGAAACCTGTGCATAATAGGCTTAAGTTCACTCGGCAGTTCCGGTGGGACGTTAGTAGCTGTCAGTGTTTCTTTATAAATAAGCAAGATAAAAGATGGACGAGAAAACAAAGTTTTCTTTACCTGACTTGGCTTGATATAAAAATTGGACTTCCTGACCTGTTCTGGCTGCTTTTCTAGTTCCCGGCTCTTCCGAAGCTGTACTTGGTCCTGGTGTACTTCAGTTGGAGATAGAGGCATAAGAGTGATCTTCTTTCCTTGGTGCTGAAACATGTGCCGGTTAGTGTATCCATCATGGACTGCCTTTCTATCAAATTTCCAAGGCCGGCCTAAGAGAATATGGCTGGCATCCATAGGCAAAACATTGCACACGACCTCGTCGTGATATCGGCCGATGGTAATAGGGACGGTGACCTGCTCTTTGACGTGCTGGACTCCTTCTTCATTTAGCCATTCTAGCTTAAATGGCCTCGGATGTGGTCTGGTTTCCAACCCCAGTTTCCTGACAAGGACGTCACTAGCCACGTTAGTACAACTTCCACCATCAATGATCAAAGAACAAACCTTATTATTGAGTAAACAACGAGAGTGGAAGAGATTCTCTCTCTGTTCTTTGTCACTGGTCTTGGGTTGAACACTTAGTGATCTCATGGTCACAAGTAGATTGCCTTGGGCCGGATAGTCAAATGCTTCTTCCTCGTCAAAGATTGGTCCAATGTCTTCTCCTTCCTCATACTTGGATTCCACTTCCCCATTGTCAAGCAAGATCATGACCTTTTGGTTCGGGCACTTGTTGGCATAGTGTCCTAATCCATGACACTTGAAACACCTGATATCTCTTGCTCTACTCGTGGATTCCACGGTTTTGCCTTTGTCAAAACGAGATGGTTGGTTAGGTTTGTACTCTGTATTTGCTGGAAGAGGAGACTTACCTTTGTCTTGGTAGTTTGGCTTAGGTGCGTAGGCCGGTTTTGGTGCGTAGGCAGGCTTAGAGAAACCTCTCCTTTTAACCTGTTGTTCAATAAGGATCGCTTTGTGGAGCATGTCTTCCACACTTTCAAACTCCTAGAGCTCCAACCGGTCTTGTATTTCTCGGTTTAATCCTGCCAGGAAACGAGCCAAGGTTGCATCTAAATCCTCCTCAACATCAGCCTTAAGTATAAGTGTTTCCATTTCCTGAAAGTAGTCCTCAACGTTCTTTGTCCCCTGTGTCAAACGCCTTAGTCTCTGATGAAGATCCCTGTTATAGTGACTAGGAACAAATCTTTTTCTCATTAGCTCAGTTAGTTCTTGCCAAGTAGTTATTGGACTTTCCCCCAGCCTTCTTCTAAGAGAAACTACTTGATCATACCAGTTAATGGCATAACCGCTAAATTCAGAAGCAGCTAGTCTTACTTTCCTAAGTTCAGAAAAGTTTTGGCAATCAAATATAAGTTCAGCTTTTCTTTCCCATTCTAGATAGTCGTCCGGATCATTCTTACCATCAAAGGTAGGAATTCTCAGCTTAAGTCCACCAAGCCCATCGTCCGTTCTTCTGGCAAATGGGTTTTCTTCATCCCGGTTCCTGTGGCCTCTCCTGGCCCTGAGGGAACGATTGTCTTCAAAACGATCTTCCATATCCTGGCCATCAAAAGATCGGCTGTTCCTCCTGCCACGAGTTCTCCTTTGGCCTGGCCTCGCCTGGCCTTGTTGATCTTCCTGAATTTTGTCCACCCGGACGTTCACTTCTTCAAGACCTAGGTTCACAGTTCTCATCAAATGGTCAGTCAAAACTTTCATTTGTATGCTAGATAAACCGCCTCTAGGATTGTTGTTCCTTTCTTCCTCACTATCAGTCATGGTTTCCTGAAAAGAAACTTAAGCAGATAATGTTATAAGCAAAATACCCTCACATTCAAGTGTTTATCCTCACCACTCAAATGTTTTATCTCACGGGTTTTGTTTAAGGGCACTCAGAGTTGTTTCCCAAGGTTCTAAACGAACAAGTCAAGCCAAATCCAGCAAGTAACTTCCAAACAACAAAGGAGAAGATCGGACAGAAATTTCTGAAGGAAAATCCGCTTTAACCACCTCAAGGCTGGGTTTTCTCTTCAGCCAGCAGGATTACTCATCCTCCACCCTCCCAAACTGGCTTTCTCTTCTGTTTGTGCGTAAGTTTTTTTTTTTTTTCTTTTTTTTTTTTTTTTTTTATAAAACTTATAAAAGTTTGGACAGAAGATATGGAGGGTAAGAGAGTGGCCCGGATTGGAATGGAAAAGATGAAGAAGAGATCAGAATTTGTGTTTAAATAGATGGAGAAGATGAACAGCTTTACCAACAAAGAGTGGCTCTGATACCACGTAATGGATCCTTTGGTAGGACGGGGCTCTTTGAAGGTAGATTGAATATGATTAAGTCCGCAGCTACTAGCTTTTACGGATCAAGCTAATGGATCGAAGGAGACCGTTAAGAGATGCGAAAGTCTCTTGGTATTCTCCACTCCTAAGATTCAAGGAAGTAACTCTTACAATGAATCTGCGGAGGTTGTTGTTTGGAAGTAACCCTTGCCAAACCAACGATATGTTCTTGAAGAACAATGAGATTTCCTCTCAAGAAAAGAAGTTTATTAAAATTCTGAATATATCTTACGAAAATGGTGTTTCTGACAACTTATAGAATTCGCATGTAAAAGATAGAAGATAGAGAATAGAAACGAAGAGTTTTCGTGGTTTTCAAGACTTAAAATAAATGAAGAAGACTAAGTTCCTGATCGAGTCAAGGTCGCCTTCAGTCCACGCGGTTTAGTGAAGTTGACCCTTGAGCTTCTGGCGAAGTTGACCCTTGAGCTTCTGGCGAAGTTGACCCTTGAGCTTCTGGAAGGTTTACCTCGGTGTTTCTCGGGCACGGATGGAGCAAATAAGATCTTCATGGGGCAAAACTGGTTCAGCTCGTGCCATCTGGAAACTTCCACGTTCGATCATCTCCTTTAGTCCCATAACACGCTGCCTCAAGTTTTTCTCGGTGGAAAAGTCCATTAGGTCATGGAAACTCGTTTCTTCCCATGTTGGCCCGATATCCGGACGGCCGTACCGGGCTAAAACTAGAGTATCATGTCCGGTCTCTGAATTGGCTCGGGCTATTTGGATTCTGTCTTGTCCGTTGGCTTCCTCAAGACTTTTGGTTCGAGATTGGGATCAACTGTGCCGAGTGATTCGGTCTTTAGCTCGGCCGTCCATTCGTAGCTTGCTTCCTTGTCCAGCCGGGTCGATGCGGAACACGGCCGTAGCGTCCGGATGTCCTGTTCCTTGAGCATAACTGGTTTCCTGTCGATGAACCTCGGTTTCCCCACGAGAGATGCTCCTTCTGGCTTCTTCCGGACGTTCCTCAGCATGATTGCCCGGTCCATCCTGCTCTGGTACGTGCTGTTCCTCATCTTCTGAGCAGTCCGTGGACGTTTGGTCTGGTACGGTACTCCGGTGTCTATCAAGTCTCCATACCAGTTATGGTACTAGCATTAGTACCAGCAGCAGCCACAGCCACTTGACTCGCAGCATTCAACACATTAGCTGTGTTCAATGCTTCCTCAGTCACAGGCACATTCCTTGCTGTATCAGTCCAGGATGTTTTCACAGTCCCATCACCGTTTCCAGTCACATTTCGGTCATTCTCTGCCATCTGCGATGACCAGAACACAGATAATTTTGCTCATCTCATAACTAATATCTTTCATTACAGAAACTACTTACCGCAGAACAACCGGCAGATGGAAGGATGGATTTAACCCACTAACTTGAATGTGCTTAAAACTGTCTTAGAACTGACCATGCTCTGATACAAGTTGAAACACCCCAACCCAATTTTTCTTACCGCGGGTAGTGTCTGAGCGACTTCCTTGACCAGACATGGGCCATTTTTAAATTTTTATTCCTTAGAATTATTTTTCGCAATTCTTTCAGCATTCTTAGACAAGCATTAAGCATTAATCGAATTTAGATAGATTTATCGAGGTTACAAGTACAATGATCAGTTCGCTATAACCTATTACATTGCCTTAACCAAATCGACCCGCATCCACCATCCGATCCATCCTGCTTTAGTTCTGCAGTCCATCGTCCACACCTTTTCCTGCATCCACAAAGGAGGCATAAGCATGATAATGCTTAGTGAGAGCGGTTAATCCCTCCCACCGAGCCAAGCATTATAATCATACCAAGCAATAATCCATCAGTCTACCATGCGAATCCTATAAAAACTTGATCGACCAATCATCACATTAAACCGGCTATATTCGCGATCCAGTCAATCCGCACGGTCATCACGGCCTAAGCGTATTACTGACCCAAATTACTGTGCTAAAGTGAATAATCAACCGGTCAAGCAAAACAGAGTATTGAACTACCGGATAAGCAAGTAATAAGATCACTTCTGAATGTATCTAGACTAAGGGAAGAATGCGATATCGATAATAATCTTAACCCTGGGGAACATGCACTCACCTTAGCCTGTTCGTTATCGATTTTCTGACACCTCTTGTTGCAGAGTAATCCCAAGAAAGCAGTCACGTTCACGGCTACACGATCGCGGTCCACACAAGTATAGTCGCAAACAGCAGATTAACGAAAGTCACTACCCGATTTCCCTTTTTCCCCAAGTAATTCGATGATTCTCTGAGCTTCTCTGAGTTTTTCGGTCACAAAAACTCATCAAACGGTCGTGGGATTCTTTTTATATGACGGTTTGTGAAGTTTTCAGTCGTAGAAACCGCCAAGAAACCATCCTGCGCGCGTTCTCAACTTTCCCGCGGTCGGGCGTTGACCTTGCGCTACTATTTATACACGCAGTCTGGGTAACTGTTCCCACCCAAAGTTTGAACATGCGGCCTTGTTCAACCAAAAACTGCCTCAGTCCACACTTAGCTCATCGGTCCGCGAGTCAGGCTGTATGGACCGATCCACCGACCCATCCGACTTCCAACCAACCCGGTCCGGACCCGACCAGCTGTTCCGAAGAATCTGCTCGGTCAAAGTAACCGTCAGTCTGGCCGAAAATCGCGGACTGAGATAAACAGCTCGATTCAGCTGGATTGAGCTAGTTTTCGACCTTAAACTGCCCATCTCGACTTCCACCCTTGACCGACCAAGCCTAGAATGCCGATCACGGGTGTTACACTTTCCTTCCTGCATAAGAATGGCACCAATTCCAATTCCTGAGGCATCACATTCTATTTCAAAAGCTTTAAGGAAATTAGGAAGAGCAAGAAGTGGAGCGTTTGTCAACTTCCCTTTTAAAGTCTGGAAGACTTCCTCTTGTGATGGACCCCGTTTGCTCATTAGTTCTTCCACTTGTCATTGCAACTCCTTGGCCTCCACGGGATTGGTCATCTAGGCCGGACGATTGGGCAGAGAATCTCTCGGAACCAGGTCGATCTGGTGCTCGATGCCTTGAATGGAAGATAGGCCACTGGAGTTCTCTTCTGTAAAGACATCCCTAAACCTGTCCAACAACATCTTAAGTTCAATCGGGATCTTCGGTGATTGGTTAGTTGCCATTAGTGTTTCTTGAAAAGCAAGCAAAAGATATCAAGTTTGAGAAGGCTCAGAATTTCTAACTTGACTAGACCTGATCAGGAGGTTGGATCCCTTAGTCGGAGCCGTACATTCTTTTCGAGGTCACTGCTTTTCCTGAGTTGAAGCTGGTCCTGATGAACCTCGGATGGGGTTATTGGTACCAAGGTGATCCTCTTACCTTTATGATCGAATGAGTGACGGTTGGTGAAACCATCATGGACAGCCTTCTTGTCAAATTGCCACGGCCTTCCAAGAAGAATATGACTGGCGTCCATGGGCAATACATTACACTCCACCTCATCTACATACCGTCATATGGTGAGTGGGATGGTAACTTGTTATTTGACTTGCAACTCTCCATCCTCATTCAGCCATTCCAGTTTAAAGGGTCGTGGATGTGGTAGCGTTTGTAAGCCCAATTTCCTGACAAGGGAAACACTAGCTACATTAGTACAACTTCCTCCATCTATTATCAAAGAACTCACCTTGTCTTGCACGATGCATCTAGAATGGAAGAGGTTCTCTCTCTGCTTTGTTTCCTCGGGTTTGGACTGGACACTAAGGGTGCGCCTTGTGACCAAGAGTTGGCCCTGAGCTGGTAAATCAACCAGCTCATCCTCTTTATCAAAGATAGGTCCGGTATCTTCTTTCTCCTCCTCAGATTCAATCTCGCCAATCTCCAACAAGACCATCACCTTTTGATTCGGACACTTGTTGGCATAGTGACCTAGTCCCTGACACTTGAAACATCGGATTCCATGGCTTTGCCTTTATAAAGGCTAGATGGTGGGTTAGTTTTAAAAGGATTAATAGGAAATTGACTTTGCACTGGACCTCTTTCTTGTGTGACAGGCTTTGGTGCTGAAGCGGCCTGGTACCTTACTCTTGGCGGATAGGTTGGTTTGACAAATCCCCTTGGAGTGTTGTTCGATCAGGATGGCCTTGTGAAGAATTTAAACGATGCTTTCAAAGTCCTGAAGCTCCATCCTGTCCATGATGCCTTGGTTCAGCAACGCAAGGAATCGGGCTATGGTTGCCTCTGTCTCTTCCTCGATATCAGCCTTCAAACTAAGGGTCTCCATGTTCTGGAAGTAGTCTTCCAAATTCCTCGTTCCTTGCGCTAGTCGCCTTAGCTTCTGGTGTAGTTCCCTATGATAATGACTAGGAACAAAACGCTTTCTCATTAGTAAGGTTAGTTCATCTCAAGTAGCAATGGGTGGTTCAGCTGCTCTTCTTCTTAGAGCTACTACCTGGTCATACCAATTAATCGCATAAACCTCAAACTTAGAAGCTGCTAATCTAATATTTTTCATCTCTGAAAAGTTCTGGCAATCAAAAGTGAGATCCACCTTTCTTTCCCATTCAAGGTAGGCATTTGGATCATTCTAACCTAAGATGGTTGGGATCTCCAGCCTAAGACCACCAAGATTTTCGTCTGTTCTCCTGGTAAAGGGATTATCTTCTTCCCTCATTGTCTGACATCTCCTAGGTTGAAGCGATTGAGTTTCCACACACTCCTCTTTTTCTTCTTCCTTATCCGATTGGTTGGTTCTTCCTCTGGTCTGGGTCCTTCTTGGAGTGTAACCTTGCCGACCTTGTTGATCCTCCTGGACCCTATCTAGCCTTTTATGGAGTCCTTCCTGTCCTACATTCATTACTTGAATAAAATTTTCATTCAAATAAGTTAGTTGGTCGTTAGTCAAACCGGCTCCAACAAGATCATTCCCATTCCCAGCCATCTTTGGCTACCTGAAATCAGTGATCACACAAGTTATCAAATAACAAGTGTTTGGCTCTCATGTGTTTGGCTCTCAAGTGTTTACCTCTAAATTTTAGAATGGTCACTCCGATCTGTCACTAAATATTCTAAGAAAACAACCCGATCCAATCAACAAGTATTTCCAACCACAACAAAAAGAAAGGAAGATAGAAAGATTGAAAGATTTTCTTTTGCCAGCTGATTAACCAAGCCTAGATTTTCTTTTGCCAGCTGATTAACCAAGCCTAGATTTTCTCCTAGATCACTTTCTCTTTTTTTCTTTTTTTTTCTTAATATATATATGACCGGCTCAGCTAGCTGATAAGATATACAGAAAAGAATAATAAAACCCTTGTCCGGATTATCACCCCTTGTGGAACTGATGTTGGGTAAACTTGGACCGGAAGTTACTAGCACACACGGTCGAGGAAGGATCGATTGGGACCGTTAGAGGTTGTGGAATTACCCTTATATTCCCACTCCTTAGGGCCAAGGATATGACTCACCACGACACCCTTAGGGAGGTTGTTGATAGAAGTAACCCTTGCCAACAAGAGGTTGTTCTCATAGAACAAACAGAAAGATCAAAAAGTCCTTATTCATTTCGAAATGTTGATACAAATAAAGTTTAAGTTAAATCAACTGGCAATGGAAATGGTGAAAACAAGAACATATAACTCAGCTAAATCAACTGGCAAGCTTACTGGTCAAATTGACCCTTAAGCTACTTTATAAGTTTCCCTTGAACTACTCGGTCGCAAGTGCTTGGATCATGGTCCAATAGGTCGGTCCATCAGTGTAAGCCGAATGTCCCAGACCCTGAGTGCATCCTAGAACCTTGTCTGGTACTTGAGGTTGAAGCTCCATAAATCGGTCCTTGGTGAATGAACCATGGGACAGGTCTATGTCTTGGTCCTCCTGTCCCGGCTGTGCTCCTTGGTCGAGAAAGGGAGTTTATCGACCAACTCCGGGTTCTGTCCGAATCATGGTCAATCTGACTTGACCGTTCTCTCTCTCTCTCTCTCTCTTGTCGACTTGTGTGTTGACTCTAGACTCTGGCTCGAAGGATTCGGTCGTTCAGTCGAAGATCCTTCCTCAGTTTGTTCCTGGGTCGAGTTGGGTCGGTACGGTAGACGATATGATCAGCAGCTCACATCCCACGGTCCACAGTCTGGCCCTCACGATCAACCTCCACTCCTTGGTCCAACCTTCCTGTCCCTGGTCCGATGGTGTGGTCCATGTCTTGATTCTCATCAGGTTCGGTCAAGAGATACGTAGAGAGATCGTGTGAAGGATCAGGTTGCCCAGAACCGTTCTCGGTGAGGTTGGCGACCTGCCATCGGGAGGACCAGTCACCATTCTCTCTTCTCGAGAAAGCGGGCGACCTGCTCCTTTGGAGTGACCAGGTGCTCCTTTGGAGTGACCAGGCCTCCTTTGGAGTGACCAGGCCGCCACTCTCCCTCCTGGGGGAGCGAGTGGGCGACCTGCTTCTTCAGGAGACGAGGTCACCACTCTCTTTCCCAGGATAGAAAGTGCGCCACCTGCTTCTTCAGACTGAGCAGGTCGCCATCCTCTCTCCCGACAGAGTGGGCGACCTGCTTCTTCGGAGTGAGCAAGTCGCCATCCTCTCTCCCGACAGAGCGGGCGACCTGCTTTTTCGTGTTCTGATGTCTAGAGACTATGATCAGGTCGCCATGTTCCGTAAGACGGACTGGCGACTTGCCTCTTTTCGGGACAAGGTGGCCACGTTCCATAAGACGAACTGGCAACCTGCCTCCTTCCGGGACCAGGTCGCCATGTTATGTATGATGGACTGACGACCTTCCTCTTTCCGGGACCAGGTTGCCAAATCCCGTAAGGCAAAATGGCGACCTTCTTTCGTTTTCTGATATCTTTATACTAGCATTTTGTGTTGATACTTAGATTTTTCGGCTTATCAACTTCGAGGGGTGGGTTTTTACCCCAAGAGCACTTTTCATGTAGTTGTTCGTGAACCCGCGAGCCGAAAGTTTGGTCTAGCCTTGTTCACTTTCAGAACACTGTTCACAGAACTATTTATGAAACACTATTCACAGAAAAATGTTCATGTAACTGTTCGTTAACCAGCCACAAAACTGGAGAAAGAATGCCAAACAAGATGGCGAGCTGAAATCAGATTGAATCGGACCTAACCAGAGGCGAACAGGTTCGAGACAAGAACAAATGACGCCGTACTAACAAGTTTAACAAGAATATAATTTTTTTTTTTTGTTAAAGAGAGTTTAATGTTTCTAATTATTTTTTACTTTCATCTGACTTCACTAAAGAGCTGATCCTCGTTATGAGGGAGGTGCTTGGTATTTTGTGAGGTATGTGGCTGTAGCTGTAGGATAAAATGAGAATTCTAGTTTCTCCTTAGAGAATTCTAGTTACTCTTTGTTCTGAAAGAACAGTCCTACTGTTGGTAAGGGTCACTTCTGCAATAAACATCCCAAGGGTGTCGTGGTGAGTCATATCCACGGCCCAAAGGAGTGGGAATACTAGAGAAATTCCACAGCTTCTAACAGTCCCATTCGATCCACTTCATACCGTGTGTGCTAGTAGGCTCCGGTCCAAGAAACTATCCAACCTCGGTACCACAAGAAGTGAAAATCCGGACAAGGGTTCTATCAAGTGGTATCAGAGGCACTTCTTGTTGGTATCATCAAATCCATCTTCTCATCATCCAAAATTTCTTTCTGTAAAAAAAAAACAAAAAAAAAGCAAAGTAAAAGATCTAGGGGAAATTGGATCTTGTTTGGTTAATCAGCTAGCAAAAGAAAATCTTGTAATTTGTCTATCTCTTTATTTGGTTGGAGACACTTATCGATTGGTTGGGGTTGTTTGCTTAGAACATTAAGAAACAGAACAGAGAGTGTCCCTAGAGTGTGAGCCAAACACCTGAGAGTTGACACACCTTACTTGCTTGACTCGTGTGTTCAGTGTTTCAGGGAGCCGGATGGCTAGGAGTGAGAGAGATCTAATGGAAGTCGGATTGACTAATGAACAACTAACCTATCTGAATGACCATTTTATTCAAGTTATGAATGCAGGTTTGGAGGAAATCCACAAAATGCTAGATAGAGTCCAGGAGGATCAACAAGGCCGGCAAGACCATGCTCCAAGAAGGACCTGGGCCAGAGGGAGAACCCATCATTCGGATGTGGAAGAGGAAGAAGAGGAGCGAGTGGAGCCTCGTTCGATGCAACCTAGAAGAGGCCAGAGAGTAAGGGACTAGGAAAACCCTTTTGCTAGGTGGATGACTGATGACAATCTTGGAGGACTCAGACTGAAGATCCCATCCTTCCTAGGTAAGAATGACCCAGATGCCTACCTAGAGTGGGAAAGAAAGGTAGAACTTACTTTTGACTGCCAGAACATCTTAGAGATGAAAAAGGTAAGATAAGCAGCCTCTAAGTTTGGGGATATACGATCAACTGGTATGACCAGGTAGTAGCTTTAAGAAGAAGAGCTGCTGAACCACCTATTGCTACTTGGGATGAACTAACCCTACTAATGAGAAAGCGTCTTGTCCCTAGTCATTATCACAGGGAACTCCACCAGAAGTTGAGACGTTTGACCCAAGGAACAAGAAGCGTGGAGGACTATTTTCAGGACATGGAGACTCAAATGCAGAAGGCTGACATTGAGGAAGAGGATGAGGCGACCATGTCCTGATTCCTATCGGGGTTGAACCGAGACATTATGGACCGGATGGAGCTGCAGGAATTTGAAAGCATAGAGGAAATGCTTCATAAGGCTATTTTGATTGAGCAACAGACCAACAGGAGGGGATTCATCAGACCGACTTACCCACCTAGAGCCAGCTACCAAGCTGCTTCTTCAATAGAGCCTGTCTCGCAAGAAAGAGGTTATATATCGTGTCAAATTCCTGTTTCTTCTTTTACAACTAACCAACCATCCCGCTTTGATAAAGGCAAAGCTGTGGAGTCCACGAGTAGGGCTAGAGACATGCGATGTTTCAAATGTCAGGGTTTAGGACACTATACTAACAAGTGTCCGAATTAGAGGGTGATGATCTTGCTGGAAAATGCAGAGGTTGAGTCCGAAGAAGAGAAAGAAGATACCGGCCCTATCTTTGATGAAGTGGAGGAGCCACCTGACCTTCCAGCTCAGGGACAGCTTTTGGTCACCAGACGCGCCCTTAGCATGCTATCCAGACCCGAGGAGTTAGAGCAAAGGGAGAACCTCTTTCACTCCCAATGTGTCGTGCAAGGCAAGGTATGTTCCTTGATAATAGATGGAGGTAGGTGTACTAATGTAGCCAGTGTTTCACTTATCAGGAAACTGGGCCTACCAACGCGACCTCACCCACGTCCTTTCAAGCTGGAGTGGTTGAAAGAGGATGGGGAACTACAGGTTAAGGAGCAAGTTACCATTCCACTAACCTTTCGAAGGTACACAGATTAAGTGGAGGGCAATGTACTGCCAATGGATGCAAGCCAGATACTCTTTGGAAGACCGTGGCAGTTTGACAAGAAGGCTGTGCACGATGGTTACGCTAACCGCTATTCCCTTGACCATGATGGTAAGAAGATCATCTTGGTTCCGCTAACCCCATCTGAGGTACACCAGGACCAGCTCCAGCTTCGGACAAGCCGAGAACTAGACAAGAAAGGTAAGGCGCCAGCTAAAGAAACCAGTCTTCTGATCAAGCCCAACCAGGTTAGGAAATCTAACCCATTCCAAACACAATATATCTTGCTTGCATATCAAGAAAAGCTGATGGTTACTGAACTTCCACCAGAAATCCCGAGTGAGCTTAAAGATTTATTGGATAGGTTTAGAGATCTATTCCCAGAGGAGAACCCCAGTGAACTTCCTCCCATCCGTGGGATTGAGCACCAAATCGATTTAATCCCAGGAGCTTCTCTGCCCAACCCACCAGCCTATAGGACCAATCCCGAGGAAACCAAGGAACTGCAAAGGCAAGTGGAGGAACTCATGGATAAAGGATTCATCCGGGAAAGCTTTAGTCCGTGTGCCGTACCGGTTCTACTAGTTCCAAATAAAGATGGACCTTGGAGGATGTGTGTGGACTGCAGGGCCATCAACAATATCACAGTTAAGTATCACCATCCCATACCTAGCCTAGATGACATGTTAGATGAGTTGCATGGGTCTAGAATCTTTTCTAAGATAGATCTTATAAGTGGTTATCACCAGATTACGATGAAGGAAGGGGATGAGTGGAAAACCGCATTTAAGACAAAGCAAGGGCTTTATGAAAGGTTGGTCATACCTTTCGGCCTGACCAATGTCCCAAGCACCTTCTTGCGACTGATGAATCATGTAGTTAGGTCATTCATAGGCGAGTTTGTAGTGGTTTATATCGATGATATCTTAGTTTACAGTCGTAGCTTGTCTGAGCATGTACAAGATCTAGGTAAAGTCCTTGAAGCTTGAGAAAAGATCGATTGTTCGTCAATGCCTCTAAGTGCACCTTTGAAACGATAACCTAGTCTTTTTGGGATTTGTTGTAGGATCAGATGGCACCCGAGTAGATGAAGAAAAGGTCAAGGCCATCAGAGACTGGCCAAGTCCCAAGACCGTAGGAGAGGTTAGGAGTTTCCATGGCCTAGCTGGATTTTACAGGAAATTTGTACATGACTTCAGTACGATCGTAGGTCCTCTAACAGAGGTGATCAAGAAGGACGTAGGGTTCAGTGGGGAACTGCACATGAGGATGCCTTCCAGACACTGAAAGGGAAGTTGACCAACGCTCCCTTACTTGTCCTTCCTAATTTCCTTAAAGCATTTGAAATAGAATATGATGCCTCAGGCATTGGAATCGGTGCTGTTCTTATGCAGGAAGGAAAGCCTGTAGCCTAGTACAGCGAGAAGCTAGGAGGAGCCACCCTTAACTATGTGACTTATGACAAAGAGCTCTATGCTCTTGTGAGGGCCCTTCAGACATAGCAACGTCACCTTTGGCCAAAAGAGTTCATCATCCATACAGACCATGAGTCCTTGAAACATCTTAAGGGACAGCAAAAGCTCAGCAAGCGACATGCCAGGTGGGTGGAATTCATCGAAACGTTTCCATATGTCATCAAGTACAAACAGGGTAAGGAATATGTGGTGGCAGATGCCTTGTCATGCAGGTATACTCCAGTCTCTATCCTTGGAACGAAGCTCTTAGGATTTGAGTTCATTAAAAATCTGTATGAGCATGACTTGGACTTTAAGATCCCTTATTTGGCTAGTGCTAGACATGCAGTAGGCAAGTTTCATAGGATGGAAGGGTTTCTCTTTTATGACAACCGACTTTGTGTGCCTCACTGTTCTTTTAGGGAGCTGTTTTGTAGGGAAGCCCATGAAGGGGGTCAAATGGGGCACTTCGGTCCGATTAAGACACTCAAGGTCATACAAGACCACTTCTATAGGCCTGGCCTGTTAAAGGATGTGGACCGAATTTACAGCCGATGTGTCACCTGCAAGGAAGGAAAGTCCAAAAACTCAACACAAGGTCTGTACTCTCATTTACCTATTCCCTCACATCCCTGGACTGATTTGTCAATGGATTTCGTTCTAGGTCTGCCTAAATCTAGGACTGGTATGGATTCCATTTTTGTTTTAGTGGATAGATTTTCCAAAATGGCACTCTTCATTCCTTGCTTAAAGTTGAATTATGCCTCGCATAAAGCTGAACTGTTCTTTAGGGAAATGGTTAGGTTACATGGAATGCCTAGAAATATTGTTTCTGATCGGGAAGCCAAATTACTTTGTTACTTTTGGAAACCCTTGTGGGTCAAGCTAGGAACTAGACTTCTGTTCTCAACTAATTGCCATCCGCAGACTGATGAACAGACTGAGGTAGTGAATAGGACCCTTTCGGCCTTGCTTAAAACTCTGGTTAGCAAGAACCCAGGAACATGGGAAGAGCATCTACCGCATGTGGAATTTGCTTGTAACCATTCGGTACATTCGGCAACTAAGTTTTCTCCCTTCAAAATTTTCTATGGATTTAACCCTCTGTCGCCTTTGGATCTATTACCTTTGCCTATTAACGTTCGTGTTAGTGTTGATGGTAGAAAGAAAGTCCAGGCTTTCAAGAAGGTTCATGAACAGGTTAAAGCAAACATCAAAGCTAAAACAAGGCAATATGAGAAGTATGCAAACAAAAGCAAGAGCAAGGTGGTCTTTCATGCGGGGGACCAAGTGTGGATACATTTGAGGAAGGAACGGTTTCCTGAGGAGAGAAAATCGAAGCTCATGCCAAAAAAAGATGGACCATTCACGGTTGTCAAGCGTCTGCATGAAAACGCCTACCAGATTGATCTCTAAGGTAAGTATGATGTGTCATCAAGTTTTAATGTTTCTGATTTATCTTCTTTTGTGGCAGATGATCTGGATTCTTGGACAAATCATTTTCAAGAGAAGTGGAATGATGGGAATCAGGGCATGGACCACACCACCGGATTAGGAACAGGAACATTGGGCCAAGATATGGAGGTGATCGAGAAGGCCGGGTGGTCGACCGTGGGTTGGGACCCATCGACCATGGAACGGGAGCCATCAACCATGGGACGGGTTCTAACGACCGCGTTGTCTATCGTATCGAACCAATGCGGCCCGGAAGTGAACTGAGGAAGTTCTTTGACCGAATAACCGAATCCTTAGACCCAGAGCTCAGATTCAACACACAAATGGCCAAGAGAGTCAGAACAGTCAAGTCAGATTGGCGTTGGTACAAGAGGAATCAGACGTTTCTCGACCACGGAGCACAGCCGGAGCAGTTGGGCCGAGAATTGGACTTGTTCCAAGGGCGATTCACCAAGGGCTGGACCAAGGAACTCTAGACTAAAGTCCAGGCAATGGTTCAAGGACACGATCTCGGACTGGAACAAACAGTTGACCCTCATGGACCGACCCGGTGGACCATGATCCAGACCCTCGTGACCCGAGTAGCTTAAGGGACATTTTCAGGGTAGCTTAGGGGTCAGTTTTGACTAGTCAATTTTCCAGCTGTTTGAGCTGATTTCTATGCTTAGATTTCACCATTATCATTTACTCTTTTGACCATGAACTCTATAAGTACTAAGCATTTCAAACTGAATAAAAAACTTCTGATCTTTTTATGAACTTTGTTTTTCCTGAGATAATTGTAGTTTCTCTTTGTTCTGCAAGAACAGTCCTACTGTCGGTAAGGGTCATTTCCGCAGTAAACCTTCCAAGGGTGTTGTGGTGAGTCATATCCACGGCCCAAAGGAGTGGGAATACTAGAGGAATTCCGCAGCCTCTAATGGTCCCATTCGATCCACTTCAAGCTGTGTGTACTAGTAGCCTCCGGTCCAAGAAACTATCCAACCTCGGTACCACAAGGAGTGAAAAGCAGGACATGGGTTCTATCACAGCCCATCCAAAATCGTTCAACAAAATACTAACAAACGAAACATCAACTCGGACTAACTCTCGTAACTCACTCGAGTTCTTCAAAACTCTGTCTGTTTCTGGCCACAACAAGACATCCATAACCCCAACCATGGTTCTTTTAACATACAGAAACGGATAGAAGTAGTGCGCTATACAAATTTCCGAACTAATATCTGTAAGGTGTAACCTTATCGAGAATGCGGGAAGCGTCTGGACGATATTCAATTCAGCTTATCTTTAGGAGCGTTTCGTAGATTGGAAATACTGCGGAGTGTAAACCGCGAAATAAGCTCGCTAAACCCAGTAAACACCATCTGAGGAACACTGGAACGATTTAAATCTCGCAAACACAGTACCAAACTGGCTTTGGTACGAGATCATAAATGTGTCGCTAAAGAAGTAAGTTCAAAAGCACTGAAAAGTCCGAGTTATCAAAAATAAACGCATCAAACCCAGAAACTATCTCGGTGATACACTGGTCCAAAAGATCGAAATGCCCGGCATAGGATCTCCATCATGATACCCAAAATTCAAGTCAATCGAAAGATCCAAGACAAGCCAAAGACAAAGGGTAATTCATAAAGGATTAAAATATTGTAAAGAGTTGACAATACAAAAAGGACCTAAATGGCCCGAACTAAAGAAGCAAAGATACAAATTACAAGTGTCTTCTTAATCGGAATCGACACCGAAACAATCATGTAGGACACCGAAGTTAGT
This sequence comes from Iljinskaea planisiliqua, assembly GCA_900108845.1. NCBI lineage: Eukaryota > Viridiplantae > Streptophyta > Magnoliopsida > Brassicales > Brassicaceae > Iljinskaea > Iljinskaea planisiliqua. The sequence continues at coordinate 5,304,740 of FNXX01000014.1, forward strand.
ACCGGCGGTCTCCGTCACTCCAACGTCCGCGGCTTCGCCCCTAACCGGATACTCATTAAGCCCGCACTCCGACATGTATGGTGAAACAGGAGAAAAAGTAAAACCTCCGGCACAAACGTCCATAGCCCTCTGAAAAGAGCCTATGTCGCCCTTGCGCTCCTCAAGCAAAGCCTTCACTTTTGTTTTCTCCGCATCGAGAGTGGTCAAACCCTTCTCGAGCTGATCGATCAGGATCAAGTTCCCGGAGGACTCAGTCAAGTTAGCCTCTGCAATCCTGGCCCCAGACAACTCGGCAAGGGAAGCCCTTGCCTTCTCAAAAAGAATGTGGTACTTCTCTGCAGAACCCCACTCTTGCTTTTTCACAGCCTTGCGGATTTTCCGCTCAAGATCGAGTTATTTCTTCTTGAGGCTCTCAGCTTTCTCCGCCTTGTAGTGACGGGCTTTCCTGTCCAACTTCTTGGATTTGGCCTTCAAGGCTTCAATCTCCTCAGCTTGACACTAGATCTCGCGGGCTGCAGAATCGTAAGCCATCTTGGTCGCTAACATTGCGGAACAAAACTGAAACAAAAACAAAAAGCTTTAGCAATTAATACGGAAAGAAGAATAGAAATCCAACACAAGGAGAAACATAAAGATACTGTCATCACACGCACGGACATACTCCCGTACGACCTCATATGGTAAAAGGGCTGGGAAATGGCCAGAGACAAGCCGCCAATCATATCCACGACTTTCATGGACTCAGACAGATCTCCACCGGCCGCCTTGCTGGCGTCAAACATAAAGCCGGATCTCGGATATCTGGCCCGCCGGGAGTAAGAACTCCTAGTACTCCTCGACCCGATTTCATCCTCGGAAACTCCTTTGCCTTTGTCAACCGCGGAGGCACGCTTTCCCCGCGAAGGACAAGCAGCAGGGATTCCGAGCACAGTTCCAGCGGGGGAGCTGGTTCTGGTCATCTTCAGCTGAGTTGCAAGTGCGCTCTCTTGCTCGGTTTGATGAGCCAAGGCACCACTCACTCTGGCCTTCTCAAGATGATAACTTTACACACCCGCCATCCCAGGGTAGCTCATCATCGGAGGATCAACAAAGTTAGGACCCTTGCAAGGAATAAGTCCACGATGAATGTCTTGGGCTTCCAAAAAATGACCCCAAAGATCTTCGCTATTCCAATTAATTTTCTTTGAAGCAATGGCACTAGCTATCTCAGGAAAGTCACTTATCCACTCTGGAAAACGATGACAAGCTGCAAAAGAAGATATAACAAGTTATGAAACTTCCAAGAGTATTTAAAGAGAAATAAAAAAGCAATCAAGCAATCATTTTCCAAGATCTCCCCAGTCGGACCGAATCCTGCCTTGAAACTCAGGGTCGACCGAATCAAAATTGTCGGACACATAAAAGAAATGATCCCGAATGAAACTTCCTAACGTAAAAGAGGTTCAACAAGTGACCCAACTTTAATCTATCCCGCATTAGATACTGTGGACCAATGCGCCCATCAGTTGTTGCATAGCTTGCGGAACATGGTACGAGATCGCTACCCCGAAGTAGTCCAAAAACTCGAGTTTCAATTCCGGAACGGGAACCAAAGAAATGATTCATAGAATAAACTTTCGTACAAAGAAAAATGTCTCGGCGGACTTCTGTTTATCCGATCATCGTCGTTAGGCAGAAGGAACGAAACATCGTTCGGGATCTGGAAATGATACCTCAGACCATTCAAGGACTCTTCGGTGCTCCGAGTAGCGCCCAGAGGATCTTTTGTAGGGTTTCGGTTGCGAAACCCGATAGCTTGAGATCGGTGCACCTTAATACGCATCTACCTCGCCCAGAGAACAAGGCTCCCACTTAACTGGGTGGTCTTCTGGAGACTGTAAGTCGGGACCCTGCCGTCTTGCTCGTATTCCCCCTTGCCTCTAGGCAAACAACAATCGTCGCCAACTAAAGGAAGCACGCCCCTTCCGGTAGAGCATGGCTGACCACCATCTCTCTGACACGTTTCATCACCCGAACAAGATATATCTCCACTCCGGTCGCACTGCTCGCTACCATGATATGGAGAAGGCCGCCCGCCACCACTAGGTGGAGGCATCCCGCCATTTTCACCAAAGGCCAGGCCGCCGTTCGAACTGCATGAAGGCAGGACGCCATTTGATTCGAAAAACAAGCCGCCATCGTCAGATGCCAACTGCAGGCCGCCGAAACCAGCACTCCAATGCTGCCCGCCACTTCCGGTCGCACTGGTTGGAAAGAACTCATCGAGTAGTGCCTCATCAAAATGTGCATCCGGAAAGTAATCGACTCAATCGGGACGTCTGGAAGATCATCAAAAGTAATCTTAAGTGAGTTTGATGAAGGACCAAAAGTTCTTGCACGTTCATAAGGAGAGCCAGACATTGCAAATAAGAAAATAATGAGTTTGAAGAATACAGAAGAGAACTCATGATATAGGAAGGAGGGCAACGATTCCTGTAAAAACATAGCGGGACCGTACCTATCTCGGAAAAAAGAAAAAGAAAGACACGAACACTCGGAACTAGCCTCTTGGCACACAACCTACATTGTCGATCCATCAATCCTGATAACTCTTGACTCAAAGCTCATTGCTTCGGCAAACGAAAGCAACAAGCTGGGGGGCTAACTGTTGGGGTCAAAACCCACCCTTGAAGATTGACGGATCGAGAAGTCTAAATATTTATATGGAATGCTTATCCGAGGATCGAACCAGCTAGGCAACTTCCTCGAGAAAGGATTGGGCTAGCTGGAAACTCATACGAAGACATATAAACTTGTACGAAATACATTTAAACTCGTACAAAAGACATTTAAACTCGTACGAAATACATTAAAACTCGTACGAAAGACATTTAAACTCAAACAAAAGACATTGAAACTCATACGAAAGACTCCCCCGGTCACCATTTTTTGGACCAGTCCGCCATGTATTGGACCAGACCGCCAAGTATTGGACCGGGCCGCTAAGTACTAAACCAGGCCACCGGTTTGGCCAGTCCACCGAGCAGAACAGGATGCCATTCCTCAGTATCAGAGCAGGCCGCCATGTCCTTTCCTCCGTATGAGGACAGGCCGCCATGCTCTTTCCCTCGAATCAGGTCGCCATAAACCAGGCCGCCGGTTTGGCCAGTCCACCAACCAGAATAGGCCGCCTGATCTTTCATCCAGGCCGTCATGCTTTGCCTCCCTCGGACCAGGTCGACCTTGGACCAGGCCGCCCTTGGACCAGGCCACGTCGTACCAGGCCACCCTCGGACCAGGCTGCCTTCCGACAGTCCGCCCTCGGACAGGCTGCCCTTGGACAGACCAGCCCGCCAGGTCTCTCTCCTCAGACCAGCCCCCCCCCCCAGGTCTCTCTCCCCGAACCAGGCCGCCAGGTCTCTGCTCCAGTCCAGGCCACTCTGCTCCAGTCCGCCCTGCTCCAGGCCGCCCTCAGACAGTCCGCCCTGCTCCAGTCCAATCCGCACTCGGGCAGTCTGCCCTGCTCCAGTCCACTCCGCCCTGGTCCATTCCACCTTGAACCAGTTTGCTTTGAACCAGTCCGTCCTGCTCCACGCCGCCCTGAACCAGTCTGCCAGTTTACTCTCCTCGGCCCAGCCCGCCAGTCCAGTCCGAAGACCGGGCGGGCTGAAAGTTCATACAAGATAAATGGGTGAGATGAAAGTTTGTACGAGAGAAACCGGCGGGCTGAAAGTTCATACAAGAGAAAAGGGCGGGCTGAAAGTTCATAAGAGAGGAACGGGCGGGCTAAAAGTTCATACGAGAAAAATGGGTGGGCTGAAAGCATGACTCGGAATCGTTCCGTTCAGAACACTGTTCATCTGTGATTATCCGCAAAAACACTATTTACGGAACACTGTTCACGAACCGGATAAAATCGAAAAGACGAAGATTTAGTTTGACATAAGACGGGTTCGGGTTACTGTTTATAAAACACTGTTCATGGGATTTTGTTCACAGTACTGTTCATGTACCGATCCGAAAACCGGGAAAGGAGTCCAAGCAAGGCGGAAGACCGAAATCAGGGTGAGCCGAACCAACCCGGAGGTTGGCTGTATCAAAAATAGACCTTGTGGCGACCTGCTATGGACATGGGCTGCGGACCACGCCCAAAGTCTGTCTAAGTCGGAAGATGGAAGATTAACATACGTCCCACATCGGAAATAAACTTCATGAGCACTATAGGTCGCTCACTATATATATAATAGCTTGTATCAAGTTTAAGGGCATCCAGTTCCGAGTATTAGAGTTTTCGTATTGTAAGACATTAAGAATGTACGACTTTTCTTGTACTTTGGCAAAAAACATCCCTTAATAAAATCAATTTTCGACCTTGGTCCTTGAGTTCTTTTAAAGTAGTTCGAGCCCTTATTTATTATAAGTTTTGAATGTGTGAATTTCGACTCTCACAATTGTCGTATGTTCTCCTGGCAAAGGGATTATGTTCTTCCCTCACTCTCCGACCTCTCCTAAGTTAAAGTGATCGAGTTTCCACATGCTCCTCTTCTTCTTCTTCCTCATCTGTTTGGTTGGTTCTTCCTCTGGTCCAGGTCATTCTTCGAGCGTAACCTTGCCAACCTTGTTGATCCTCCTGGACTCTATCTAGTCGTTTATGGAGTCCTCCGAGTCCTGCATTCATTACTTGAATAAAATGTTCGTTCAAATAAGTTAGTTGGTTGTTAGTCAAACCAGTTCCAACAAGATCATTCCCATTACCAGCCATCTTTGGCTATCTGAAAACACTTATCACACAAGTTATCAAGTAACAAGTGTTTGCCTCTCAATTTAGAATGGTCACTCCGATCTGTCTCTCAGTGTTCTAAGCAAACAACCGGATCCAAACGACAGGTATTTCCAACCACAACAAAAGGAAGGAAGATAGAAAGATTGCAAGATTTTCTTTTGCTAACTGATTAACCAAGCCTGATACGATTTCTCCTATATCACTTCTTTTTTTTAATATATATGACCAGCTCAGCTAGCTGATCAGATAGACAGATAAGAATTTTGTTATGAAGAAAATGGGAATGTGAGAAGATGTTTTAAAGTTACCAACAAGGAGTGGCTCTGATACCACTTGATAGAACCCTTATCCGGATTATCACCCCTTGTGGAACTTATGCTGGATAAACTTGGACCGGAGGCTACTAGCACACATGGTCAAGGATGGATTGATTGGGACCGTTATGGGTTGTGTAATTCCCCTAGTACTCCCACTCCTTAGGCCCGAGGATATGATTCACCACAACACCCTTAGGGAGGTTGTAGATGGAAGTAACCCTTGCCAACAACAGGTTGTTCTCAAAGAACAAAGAGAAAGACAATTCCCTAAATTAAGGAAAATTTAAGGAAAGATCAAAAGGTTCTTATTCATTTCGAAATGTTGATACATATAGAGTTTAAGATGACTGGTCAAAGTGAAAACAAAAACATAGAACTCAGCTAAATCAGCTAGCAAGATGACTGGTCAAAGTGACCCTTAAGCTACTCTATAAGTGTCCCTTGAACTACTCGGTCACAAGTGCTTGGATCATGGTCCAATAGGTCGGTCCATCAGTGCAAGCCGAATGTCCCGGCCCCTTAGTGCATCCTAGAACCATGTCCTGTACTTGAGCTTCAAGCTCCATTCATTCGTCCATGGTGAATGGACCATAGAACAGGTCCATGTCGTGGTCCACCTGTCCTGGCTGTTCTCCTTGGTCGATAAAGGGAGTTTCTCGACCAACTCCTGGTTCTGTCTGAATCATGGCCAATCTGACTTGACTATTTTTTCTCTGTTGTCCACTTGTGTGTTGAATGGATTCGGTCATTCGGTCGAAGATCCTTCCTCAGCTGGTTCCCGGGTCGAGTTGGGTCGATACGGTCGGCAACTCATGTCCCACGGTCCACGGTCTGGCCCTCATGATCAACATCCACTCCTTGGTCCAACGTTCCTGTCCCTGGTCCGGTGGTATAGTCCATCTCCTGATTCCCATCAAGACCGGCTGGAGGAAGGGAGGCAGAAAGCCTAAGCACGACTTCCGCGGATGCTCGAGGAACGGGTGAACTGTTCCCGACGGCCTCAGGCAGATGGACCGGCATGCTCTCATGCTCAGCTTGACGGATGGGAGAATTGGCGACAGGCTCGCCACTCTCCGGCCTCGCAGCCTGGCTAACTGCATCTTTCCGAGAACGATAGGTTCAGACTCCTTCCATTCCCGGAAAATCAGCTGGCAGATCACAATAGTCAGAAGTCTTGACCGGGGCGAGTCTAAGAGAGATGTGTTTTGCTTCCTCAAACCAGTCCCAAAGACCCTCGTCCTTTCAATCGATCTTCTTTCTGTAAATGATCTCAACCACTTCCGAAAAATTGCTTGGCCAACTCGGAAAACGATAAGAGGCAGCAAAACGGACAAGAGACAAAGGTGTTAAGAAAATTCTAAGCACTTTCAAAAAAAATAATCAAGCATTCATCTAACGCCTCCGAGAATATACCAATGGATGTCCACTCGGACTGCATCTTATCACAAAACTTGTGGCCAACCGAAGCACGATTTGAGGCCACGTAGAAGAACCTATATTTCGGAGATTTACAGTTGCTGTCGAATCCAACGGAGAAAGGCTTGGCAAGAGGAGGCCTAACTGCAATATAAGAAAAGAGTTTCCCCGGGCAATATCTCTTAATCTGGAAATAGTTCAGCAAGTGAACCAGCTTTAAATCTAATCCACATTCCATGCTGCGGATCGTCATTCCCACCAAGTACTGTAATGCTTGTGAAACAAGCTGAGAAATCGAGATCTTATAGTAATCCAAGTACTCGAGAATCAGCTTTGGGATCGGGAACCACAAGAAAGACTTGTAGAACAAACCCTCATACACGACAAAATAACCCGGCGGACATTTATCGATCCGATCTTCATCACCGAGAAGCATAAATATGACATCGTCGGGAACGTTACACCTACACCTTAGATCAAGCAAAGAACGTTTCGCCTAGGTTTCAGACGTTTACTCTTAAAATTGGGCAACTCGCAGCCCTAGTAGGCTGCACACTGGACAAGAAAAGCAGGCTCCGGCTTGACTAAGCCATCTTCCAAAAAAAGTAAATCGGCCACTCTAGCATTTAGGTCGCTCATTTCTCCGCCTCTAGGCAGGTCGCCATCATCTCCAACCAAGGGCAACTCGCCCCTTTCTCCGCCTCTTGGCAAGTCGCCATCATCTCCAACCAAGGGTAGCTCACCCTTTCTTCGCCTCTAGGCAGGTCGCCATCATCACAAACCAAGGGCAGCTCGCCCCTCTCTCCGCTCCTAACAGGTCACCATTATCTCCAAAGGAAGGCACCTTGCCCCTTTCTCCGCCTTTAGGCAGGACGCCATCATCTCCAAAGGAAGGCATCTTGCCCCTTTCTCTGCCCCCAGGCAGGTCGCCATTATCCTCAAACGAAGGCAGCTTGCCGTTTACTCCTCCCCGCAGCAGCCCGCCATCTTCACCAACTGGAGGCAGGTCGTCATACTCCCCCCGCCAATCCAGGTCACCATTTTCGGTTGTGTCAGCTAGATGGAACTCTGCGGTGATCCTGTCAAAGCTCATATCGATGCGCAGATCAAAGTCGAAGGGAAGATTTAGCTTGGGCGGAACGCGAGGAAAGTCGTATTCAATCTCGAACTCGTACGAACCAAGCGACGAACTTGGAATCCTAGCGTACTCACTATGAGGGCTAGACATCTTACACTTAGAACAATAAACCGAATAAACTAGAGAGAGTAACTACCTTAGAAACGTGGAGAAGAAATGAAGTTATGATAAGTGAAGAAGAGGAGAACTCTTCTTATAGAGAAGAGCGCACTATTATTCTTGGAAATATAGTGGGGCCGTACCTCCTATTCCAAAATATATACTTTTTACAGGAAAAAACATAAAATGATGAATGATAACAATAACAAGAGCTCGTAAACTTTTGCCTCTTGGCGTACATCTTACCACTTCAGTTCACCAATCTTGATTAACACTTTACTTATAGCTCGTCACTTCAGCAAACAGAAATAACTCGATGAGGGGGGGGCTAACTGTTGGGGTAAAAACCCACCCCTCAGAGACTGACAAGCCGAGAAATCTAAGTACTCTCACGAAATACTTGTCCGAAGACTGTCAGAACACGAGAGCAGGTAGCCAACGTCCCTTTATGAGAAGATGGCGACTTGCTCAAGCACAAAGGAGGTCGCCACTCCCTTACACAGGAAGTGGGTGACCTGCTCGAGCACAAGGCAGGTCGTCATTCTCCTTCCACGGGAAGTGGGTGACATACTCAAGAACAAGGCAAATCGCCACTCTCTTCCAGGGGAAGTGGGCGACCTGCTCGAGCACAAGGCAGGTCGCCACTCTCCTTCCACGGGAAGTGGGAGACCTGCTTAAGAGTAAGGCAGGTCACCACTCCTGATGGAAATATGGAACCGGACCAGAACGGACCAGAAGAGGACATGGATCGGGACGATGGAACAAGTCTAGACACGGACTTGGTAGTGGACCGAGGGACTGCTGCGAAGGAAGGAAGTGTTGGAAGAACTGTGTATCGGATCGACCCAACGCGGCCCGGAAGCAGGCTGAGGTCAGAACTACGACCGGATGGACCAATTCTCCGGACCAAGGGGTGAGGTTCCTCGACCGAATTTGTATTTGGCAACAATGGGTCAAGTTAGATTCAGTCTGGACCGGGAGGAATCAGAACTTGGTGGAGATCTGTCCTTCCTCGACCAAGGGACACAGCCGGATCAGTTTTCCCAATCTTTAATACTACCACCATGACCACTCACTCAGGGACAATCCATGAAACTCCAGGACGCTATGGAATGCATTCTGCTTGATCAACTTCATGGAGTTACTCAGGTGGCCACAACCAATGGATCAAACTTTGTGACCATGGTCCAAGGTCATGACCCGGGCCAAGGCCACACGGCCGAATAGTCCAAGGGCCTGTGGTGAGAGACTTCAAGGGCCACTTTGACCAGTCTTGGGCCAGCTGTTCAGCCGAATTTGAAACCTTGTTTCTTCATTTTTATTTACTTCTTTTGACTCAATTTTTATATATTGTAAGACATTTCAATTAAATAAGAACTTTAGGCATTTTCTTTATTTCGAGATCGTTTTCTAAAACATGTTCTTGGTTGAACAATTTCGGTTGTTGGCAAGGGTCACTCCCAGCAACAAACCTCCATTGGGGTGTCGTGGTGTATCATATCCTCGGCCCTGTGGAGTGGGAATACTAGGGGAATTCCGCAGCCCCTAACGGTCCCATACGATCCACCATATTGACTGTGAGTGTTAGGAGCCTCCAAACCAAGTCTATCCAACCTACCTTGCCATCAAAGAGTCATCCGATTTTAGGATTCCATCAAGTGGTACCAGAGCCACTCTTTGATTGGTAAAACAATTTCATTTTTCTCATCTCTTCATTTCTTCTGAAACACTTCTTATCTATCTATCTTAAAAAGGGAAACCAGGCCAAAGTTAAAAAAAACACACAAAAAAAGAAGATTATTGCAAGTTTCTTTTGAATTACAAATCCAGGAGAAATCAGATTCAATTTGGTTAAAGTGGTTTCCCACCCAAAATCTTTCAATCTACCTATCATCTCTTTTTACTTGTTGACCTTGGAAGTGACTGCTTTGCCTTACCGGTTTTGAGTCTGAGCAAGTTGAGTGAACCAAATCCAGAGTGGTATAAACACAACACTTGTGAGAGAGAGTTGGTTAATTTAAATGTTTGTGAAGTATTTCAGAACAACTTCGATAAGTAGTGATGAAGAGCAGCAGGTTGGAACCAGGGCAGAGTTGTCACGGCTCCAAATGGAAGCACTAACATCAGACATGAAACGTTTTCTTGATGCAGGACTGGAGGAGCTACATGCGAGGCTTGACAAGATTCATATTGACTAGCAAACTCCTAATCGGAATGCTCCAAGAAGATCTCCGCAAGGAACCAGAACTCTTAGGTCCGAAGAAGAACAGGAGGAAGAAGAGGAGTATGAAGAGGAAGATTGATCGGTTACCAGACATACTAGGGCCGCCAGGGACAGAGGAGGAGCCAACCCGTTTGCCAGACGACCTGATGATGGTCTTGGAGGTTTGAAACTCAAAATCCCAGAGTTCTATGGTAACAATGATCCTGATTCGTATATTGAATGGGAAAGAAAGATAGAGTTGGTTTTTTATTGTCAAAATTTCTTAGATTTGAAAAACGTTAGGTTAGCTGCCACCGAGTTTTGGGGCTATGCTATTAACTGGTATGATCGGCTTCTGACAAACAGGAGAAGAACAGGTGGAAGACCCATCTCAACCTTGGATGAGCTTACAATGCTCATGAGGAAGTGATTCGTACCTGAACACTACCACCGGGAGCTACACCAAAAGCTTAGGCGTCTTACACAAGGAACCAAGAGTGTGGAGGACTATTTCCAAGAAATGGAAACTCTGATGATCAAGGCCAATGTGGATGAGTTCTTGGAGGCTACCAAGGCTCGGTTGTTGTCTGGACTCAGCCGGGACATACAGGACCGAATGGAGCTTCAAGAGTGTGAGAGATTGGAGGAAATGCTTTACAAAGCAATCCTGATCGAACAGCAAGTCAAGAGGAGGGGATATTCCAAACCTTCCTACACACCTATACCTAGACCAAGTTACCAGGATAAAGGTAAGTCCACTGTCCATCCCATTACAGAATCTAAGACTAATGCTCCTGCTCGTTTTGACAAGGGAAAGATGGCTGAGCCAATCAACCAAGCCAGATACATTAGATGCATCAAGTGTCCGAACCAAAAGGTTATAGTTTTTCTGGACAATGGTGACGTGCAGTCAGAGGAAGAGAAGGACGATACATGGCCAATCTTTGATGAGGAGGAAGAAGAGGTTGAGTATCCGGCTCAAGGGCAGCTACTGGTGACAAGGATATCACTAAGTGTCCAAGCAAAATCCAATGAAAAAAAACAAATGGAGAATCTCTTCCATTCTCGTTGGCTTATTCTGGATAAGGTTTGTAGTGGCATTATGATGGAGGGAGTTGTATTAACGTTGCCAGTGAAACACTTGTCAGGAAGCTTGGAATGGAAGTGAAGCCACACCCGCTACCTTTTAAACTTGAGTGGTTGAACGAGGAGGGAGAGCTGAAGGTCAAGGAATAAGTGAGTGTCCCTCTAGCCATTGGCCGGTATGAGGATGAGATCCTCTGTGATGTCTTGCATATGGACGCGAGCCACATCCTGCTGGGTCGGCCATGGCAGTTTGACAAGAATTTCATTTATGATGGTTTCACCAGCCGCCATTCTTTTGACCCCAAAGGTAAGAGAATCACCTTGGTTCCCATGTCGCCACTGGAAGATCATCAAGACCAGATCCAGCTCAAGAAGTACCTCGAACAAGAAAGGCTGGAAGGAGAAGCTAAGAAACCGACCAAGCAGACCAATCTTACCATCAAGGCAAGTGAGGTAAGGAAGTCTCTTAAATCTCATTCTGATATGATTCTGCTTGTTTTCAAAATCACTGATGGAAACTAACCAAACACCGGAGCTTCCGAGTGAACTCGAGCTGTTGTTGCACAGGTTTAAGGATATAATTCCCGAAGAGAACCCTGGTGGATTTCCACCAATCCAAGGGATTGAGCATCAGATCGATCTGGTTCCAGCAGCAGCACTTCCGAATATACCAGCTTACAGAACCAATCCTGTTGATACCAAAGATCTTCAGAGGCAAGTCAACGACCTAATGGACAAGGGTTACATCCGAGAGAGCCTGAGCCCCTGTGCGGTCCCAGTCCTGTTGGTTTCAAAAAAAAGATGGAACCTAGAGGATGTGCGTCGACTTCCGTGCCATCTACAACATAACAATTAAGTACCACCATCCCATCCATAGGTTAGATGATATGCTAGACGAACTGCATGGTTCTAAGATCTTTTCTAAGATAGATCTTAAGAGTGGCTATCACCAAATTCGCATGAAAGAAGAGGATGAATGGAAAACTGCTTTTAAAGCAAAAAAAAGGTTGTATGAATGGCTTGTAATTCCATTTGGGTTGACCAATACTCCTAGCACCTTTATACAGTTAATGAACCATGTGCTTAGATCATTTATAGGAGAGTTTGTGGTAGTGTACTTCCATGAAATCTTAGTATACAGCCGAAGTTTGGTTGAACATGTCCAACACTTTAAAAAGGTTTTAGGAGTCTTGAGGAAAGAGTGATTGTATGCTAATGCTTCTAAATGCATCTTTGGAACGGATCACCTAGTCTTTTTGGGATTTGTTGTAGGTGCAGATGGAATCAGGGTGGACGAAGAGAAGGTCAAGGCCATTCGGGACTGTCCCATCCCTAAGACCGTGAGTGAGGTTAGGAGCTTTCACGGCTTAGCCGGCTTCTACAGGCATTTTGTGCAGAACTTCAGTAGCTTTGCAGCACCACTCACAGAGATGATCAAGAAGAATGTGGCATTTAAGTGGGGGCAAGCTGAAGAGGAAGCTTTTCAGATCCTAAAATGGAAGTTAACCAATGCCCCTCATCTTATTCTTCCTGATTTTATGAAAACTTATGAAATAGAATGCGATGCCTAAGGAGTTGGTATTGGCGTTGTTCTTGTGCAGGAAAGGAAACCAGTAGCATACTTCAGTGAAAAGCTGGGAGGTGTGACCCTCAACTACCCGACGTATGACATAGAGCTCTATGCTCTAGTGAGGTCTCTCCAGACTTGGCCGCACTACCTTTGGCTGAAAGAGTTTGTCATATATGCTGATCATGAGTCCCTGAAGCACCTAAAAGGACAACAGAAGCTGAACAAGAGGCATGCTCGATGGGTTGAGTTCATACAGACATTTCCCTATGTCATAAAGTACAAGCAAGGTAAGGAAAATGTAGTGGCTGATGCATTATCTCGCAGGTATGCACTACTTTCAACTCTTGGAACCAAGCTTTGGGGTTTGAATTTATCAAGGACTTGTATGTGAATGATCCGGATTTTAAAGATCCCTTTTTATCATGTGCAAGGCAAGCACTAGGGAAGTATTATAGGGTGGAAGGATTTCTGTCCTTTAATAACAAACTCTATGAACCTCACTGATCTTTGAGGGAGTTGTTTGTCAGAGAAGCTCATGGAGGTAGGGTTATGGGACACTTCGGACCAGCCAGATCAATGAAGGTACTTCAGGATCACTTCCACTGGCTCGGTCTAAAGAAAGATGTGGAGAGGATTTGTGGATGATGCGTCACATGCAAGTAAGCTAAGTCCAAGAACCAGTCGCAAGGTTTGTACTCTCCTCTACCTATCCCTTCACACCCATGGGTTGACTTGTCAATGGCCTTTGTATTAGGACTTCCCAAGTCTAGGACTGGTAGGGACTTGATATTTGTTGTGGTATATAGGTTCTCTCAAATTTCTCACTTCATTCCTTGTCTATAGAGTAATGATGCGACTCATGTGGCTAATCTGTTCTTTAGGGAAGTAGTTAGGTTGCATGGCATGCCTAGAACCATAGTGTCTGATAGAGATGCTAAGTTCCTTAGCTATTTTTGGAAGACTTTGTGGACTCAGCTAGGCACTAGATTATTGTTCTCTACTACTTGCCACCCTCAGACCGATGGTCAGACCGAAGTAGCCAATAGGACTCTCTCTACTTTGCTTAGAACTTTGGTCAAAAAGAACCGAGGTACGTGGGAAGAACACCTGCCCCATGTTGAGTTTGCATACAAACATTCCCGGCATTCCGCACCCAGGTATTCTCCTTTCGAAATTGTGTATGGGTTTAATCCACTATCACCTTTTGATTTGATGCCTCTACCTTTGACTGATCGTTTGAATAGTGATGGTGAAACGAAAGCTAAAGCTGTCAAGAAGTTGCATGAGAACAAGGGTCGACGCAAAAAAAATTTCCAGCCAGGAGACCAAGTGTGAATCCATCTAAGGAAGGAAAGATTTCCTGAAGAGCGAAAGTCCAAGCCTGTGCCTAGAAAGGATGGGCCATTCACAGTGGTCAAGTGACTGCAAGATAATGCTTATCAACTTGATCTACATGGTAAATATAATGTTTCCCCTAGCTTTAATGTTGCTGATCTCTCTCATATTGTTGCAGATGAGCCAGATTTGTGGGAAAATCCTTTTCAAGAGGAAAGGAATGATGGAAATACGGAACAAGACCAGAACGGACCAGAAGGGGATATGAATCGGGTCGACGGAACAAGGTCAGACACGGACTTGGTAGTGGACCGAGGGACTGATGCCAAGGAAGGAAGTGCTGGACGGACCGTGTATCGGATCTATCCAACGCGCCCCGGAAGCAGGCTGAGGTCAGAACTTCGACTGGATGGAAAAATTCTCCGACCCAGGGGTGAGGTTCCTCGACCGAATTTTCATTTGGGAACAATGGGTCAAGTTAGACTCAGTCTGGACCGGGAGGAATCAGAACTTGGTCGAGATCTGTCCTTCCTCGACCAAGGGACACATCCAGATCAGTTTGGCCAATCTTTACTACTACCACAAGGACCACTCACTCGGGGACAATCCATGAAACTCCAGGACGCTATGGAATGCATTCTGCTTGATCAACTTCATGGAGTTACTCATGTGGCCACAACCAATGGATCAAACTTTGTGACCATGGTACCAGGTCATGACCCGGGCCAACACCACACGGCCGAGTAGTCCAAGGGCCATTTGGCGAGAGACTTCAACGGTTACTTTGACCAGTCTTGGGCCAGATGTTCAGCTGAATTCGAAACCTTGTTTTCTTCATTTTAATTTATTTCTTTTTACTTTATTTCAATATATTGTACGACATTTCAATTGAATAAGAACTTTAGACAATTTCTTTATATTGAGATCATTTTTTCAAAATTATTATTGGTTGAACAATTCCGGTTGTTGGCAAGGGTCACTTCCAGCAACAAACCTCCATTGGGTGTCGTGGTGTGTCATATACTAAGTGAATTCCGCAGCCCCTAACGGTCGCATATGATCTACCATCTTGACAGTGAGTACTAGTAGCCTTCGGAACAAGTCTATACAACCTATCTTGCCATCAAAGAGTCATCTGATCTTAGGATTCCATCAACTCCCTACAATGGGAAGTGGGTGAACTGTTCGAGCACTAGGCAGGTTGCCACTCCCCTTCCACGGGAAGATGGCGACCTGCTCAAACAACAAGGCAGGTCGCCAACTCACATGCAAGGGAAGATGGAAACCTGCTCAAACACAAGGCAGGTCCCCGTCTTCCCGTGCAAGGGAGTTGGCGACCTGAGCAAAGTCACAAGACGGCAACCTGATTCTTCGTACATGCACTCTTCACTTGACTTGCCTGAACCGGCGAGCTGAAAGTTTGGTCTAGCGTTACTCGTTTCCGGAATACTGTTCATGACACTATTCACAAAACACTATTCACATAATTGCTCGAGAACTGGCGAGCCAAAAGATTGATCTAGCATGGTTCACTTTCGGAATATTGTTCATAGAACTATTCATGAAATATTGTTCATGGAACACTGTTCACATAACCGTTCGTGAACCGACCACAAAACCGGAGGAAAAAGCTTAAACCAGATTGCGAGCTGAGATCAAATTGAACCGGACCAAATCACAGATGAACTGGGTCGGGAAAAGACCAAACGACGGCATGTTGAGAAGTTGGGCCTTGGATCAAGCTCAAGCTCGCCAAAGTCAGCAAATTTATAAACTTGAAAACATCCCACATCGCTAGCAGCTCTTCTTCACACTACAAGACATCCAGTATATATATGATAGCATGTACTAGGTCTTAAGCATCCAATTCTGAGTACTTTGGACATTGTATTGTAAGACTATACAGCATTTAAGAAATCACTTTTATTTGGAAAACAGATAATTCAATACTAACAAACTTTCAATTTTGGTCCTTAAGTTCTTAGAAAATAGGATTTTCGAATCCCTATTTATTAGTTTTGATGGTGTCATCATGGAGAAGTGATATCAAGGACTGAGCTTAAAAGCAATGTAAGTCAGTGGAACAAAGAGATTTTTCGGTTATACCAAGCTGCTGAGTTTCAAGATGAAAATTAGGATAGGCAGTGTGACTTAAGTGAGGTTGCTGAGGGCGAGGATAAGCAAGAAGATGATTTTCTTGCAAAGCTAGTCGATGCAGAAACATCCTTATATCCAAATTGTGTAAACCATAAGAAGCTCTCTGCGATTGTTTCACTATTTGGGCTAAAGACTCAGAGTGTTTTATCTGACAGTAGCTTCAATTTTCTGCTTGACTTTGCCACAGATGCTACCCTAGGATAATGTCTTGCACACATCCTTGTACGAGGTGAAGAAGTTTCTGAGATCTTTTGATATGGGTTATGAGAAGATACACACATGTGTAATGGAATGTTGTCTATTCAAAAAGCAGTTTAAGAAGCTCAAAAATTGTTTGTTGGACTGTATACTGTAATTTACATGATTGGTTGTGGTTTCCTGGTCTAATTTTGTTCCTGGTTTTTGCTGATTATTCTTGTCGCCTATCGCCTTCATGGAAAATCAAAAATGCAAGTTGATGGACCTGTCCGGAAAGAAGCGTGTTGTTGCTGAAGGACGTTGGTCATCGAATATTCATCACCAAGTTGTACACTTTGTACCTTTGGGTGCTAATGCATGTCGAGTCTGGGTGGATGTTGTGAAGGTTAAAGATGATGCATTTTGGAGACCATCTTCTGAGGTCGAGTATAGGGATGATGCACTTGGAACTTCTATTGCTTGCCCAGAAGATAAAGTGTTAATGGTGAGATTTGTATTCGTTTATTTTTCTTGTACTTTGGTTTTACATAAGTGGGAAAATATGTCAAACTAATCTAAGATATTTTTGTTTTCAGGTGTGAAGTAAATTGATTGTTCGGAGTTAATGGAATGAAGTATGTTTACTGCTTATAATTTTAGCTGGCTATGTTTGAGAACTTGATCAGTTTAAGACATGACTTTTTGTGTTCATTATGACTTGGGTTGATGGTCACATGTTCTCTTTTAGAGTTCATGTTTTATATGTGTTCACTTTGTATGCTTTGGATCTTTAATGGAAAAGCATTAGTATTTTATGATTTTTTTTTTCTCAAAGTATCACAAAACAGAGTTTATAAGTCTCACAATTGATTATCGATATAGTAGGTGCACAATTTGACTAATGTCACGAAACAATATTCACCAGCAATTTATGTATATCATTATAAACTATTTTACAGCACGAAAACAAAAAATTACATCATCGCACTTTATCTGTGTCATTATAAAATAATTTACAGCACGAAAACAAAGCCATCAATAAATACGTCATGGCACAAAACAAGCGCTAGAAGAGACTATCCTATAGCAATTGATTATCGCTATAATAGGTTCATCTACCGCAGCATTTAGAAAACTGCTACGAGATGTGGTAGGGCTATTATAGCTCCTCGTGTCATAGCACTTATAAAACGCTACTAAATTTTTATAGTAGCATTTTCAGTGTGCTACAAATGTCCAATTTTTTTGTAGTGCTAAGTAGAAATAGCCAGCTCAACATTACAAGAGATAATTCATAAATTCTAACAAAATTTTGACTCTCAAAAGAAAACATAATGTCAGTAACTACCTCCTCCAGACTTAAACAACTCTGTCTCCAGTGTTATCAAGTCATGGGTTGGTAAAAAACCAATGAAAAACGAATAAAGTAAAGAAACAAGGTCGAGAATACTTACATATATGCGGTGTCGGGCAACACCCATCGTTGGTGTCGGGCGACACCCATTGTTCGTGTCGGGAGACATCCAGGTTGGCTCCAAACTCTTTTTATTATTTATTGTGAAATTCTGCAAAGAAACAAAAACAAAGTAAAACCAAAGACAGAAAAAAAAAATCAAAAAGAAAAATCTACTCAAAAATGGGCTGCCTCCCACTAAGCACTTGTTATCAGTCATTAGCTTGACTGTGCCTCGCCTCATCTATGGTGGTGTATAATAATTAAGACCATGAGAACTTTCAAGGAAATGGAGAACAACATCAGGGTGGGGTTTAAGTTTGGATGGGTTACTTCGTTTTCCTGCAGAATTATCAAAAGAAAAGCCTCTATGACATTCTCGTGGGTTGCATGAGTGTGAAACAGCTTTTGCACTTTTAAATTTTTTTTCTTTATGATATTCGGGGGTTTAGAACTGGAAACAGGAAGTTCATACATTTTCTTTGGTGGAGGTTTTTGAGGTGAGACACGTCGAGATTTCTGTTTAACAACAGATGTAGGCCCTGTAGCTTTAGAACCATCCCAAAAACCATCTGTTTTGGGAAAATCTGGGCCAACTCGTTGAGGGTGTTGGGCGTCAAGTGTCAATCAGAGTTGACATAGGTCCGTCTTTTCGAATGGGTTGTTGGGTGACACCAATGTTTGGTGTTGGGCGACACCTTCTGTTGTAGCTCGGATTCCTGCACTATTTCTGAAATTTAGCTTTATAATCTTTGTCTCAAGCACAAAAAGGTCTTCCTCTAGTAGGTTATATGTGATCGGAGTCTTATCTTTGTTCGTGACCTGAAGAGATCATCTGCAACTCTATTCTCCCTCTAATCCTCTACCTTAGTAGATTTTTCAGAACTCTCAGCCAATTCCTCTTGAACAAACAACTTGTTCACGTAATCACTAGCATCCTTAATCATGACATACCCAACAGTAATGTCATCCATATCTTCATTGACTGGTTCCTCATCCATGGAGATCTCTACAGAAAAAGTCTGACCATCAATGGTGGATCTCCTCCTTAGCTTTTCCATGTCAAAACTCATGACCACATCTCTTATATTTATCTCTATATGTTTCCCCTTTTGCAGTCAATCAATGCTCCAGCTATGGCCAAAAAGGGTCTTCCTAACTGATAAGCTCAAATTAATCCTAGAGCTATTCCGCAAAATTCAGAGGTACAAAAGTAGTATTTTGGGATCGAATCCACAGAGATTCTGGACCGCACAATAGATTGCAGTATTTTATTTAAGCTAGACGAAATCAAGTAAATTAAAGACAGGAAACAGTAAACAATTGGTTCTAAGATAATCAGGAAAAACGCTAAGCCTAGGGAAATTCTCGGGTGAATCCAAATTGCAAATCTAAATAGAATGCTAGGAATTATTAAGCACTGTTCTCGAATTTGAAACACTAATGTAAAATCAATCAACTTTCGCTGCAGAGATTATCTATTTCAAAATCCTAGAATCTCAAATTTCTTTGCAAATCCTATCAATTTAAACAAGCATTAAGTGTAGGTTCAATTGTTCACAAAATCCTAAACCAAATTTCTTTGCATATAGGTATTTTGCTCATCTAAGATTAGTTCAGGAAATTAATCACACTTTCGTGTCAACCAATTAACCAAAGATCAGATTCTAGGTCATGAAGCTACAATAAGCATGAAACACAAATCTAGAAGAAGAACTCTAAAGATTTTATCCTAACAATTTGATTCAATCTAGCTAATCATCAATCACCTTTGAATAACCCTAAACCTAACAAGGAAACTACTCAAACATGGTGAATGAAGAAAACATGATGAATAAATAAGATTGCATAAAAGAGAAGAGTAAAGAATTAAAGGAGTTCAAAATCTTCTCTAAAGGAGTTCAGATTCTTCTCTCCAAAGCTCTGCTACAACTCTCAATAGAATAAAACTTATGTCTAAAAAATGACCTTAAAATCCTATTTATAATAGTCTAAACCTACTAAAACTTTGGGAAACTTCTGTAATTTATCAGAAGTTCTTTAAGATAAGTCAAAGAATCTGTCTGCGTGATGGGTGTCGGGCGACACCAGCGGCTGGTGTCGGGCGACACCAATCCACTGATTTGTCTATGACTTCAGTTTTTCTGCATCTTCTCCAAATTAACTCCTTATATTTTGATGTAAATTACAATGGTAGTGGCTAAACATAAACTGTTTCCTCATGAAAGCCTTCATCTCAGTGCAAGTCTCCATTGGTTGCTCACCATCACATCTTCTAGTGGTCACCAACTGATCTCACCAGATAAATGAATAGTCATAGAACTTGCTGGCTGCCTCTCGTATTTTGTTGAACTCACAGTAGTGTTTGCAATTAAACATGAGCTCTATTTATTTCCCCACTCCATGTAGGCATCTGGATAATTCCTCCCATGAAATGGTGGAATTTGATCTTTAGACCTCCAAGATTGTCATTAGGTTGGAATCTGCCTTCCCTTGCACGTTTAGGTCTCTGGTGGCTCCTCTAAGATGAGAGATCATCTGGGCTATAACAGTATTTTTCTTCTTCGTTCACTAGCTGCCTAGGTTGGTTTTGCCCTCGTATAGGGGCTCTATCACGTGATCTCCTTTGTTTAGACTCTTCCTATACTTAGTCTAGCCTTTCGTGAACTGCTTCCAATTCAGCCCTCAACATTCGTTGCATCTCGGCCATTAATGCCTCCATCAACAAGTTTGGACCTCCAAGTTGTTATCCAGCCTCCTGATTATTGTTGTTATCTATGTGGTTAGACATAGTATTTTACTTGTAAAAATGAACAAAGGGATTAGTAGTAAAAGTTCTCACTAGCCTTTCACTCAAGTATTTCTCTCAAAAAGTTTTTCTCTCAAACGAATGATCACTCAGTGAATTTCTGTAAGTTCCAATAGTACTGTTAACCCAAACAAGACATGGTTCTCTAAGGAATCCGAAGAGTAAATTAAGAAGAAGAAGATAAAGGAAGAGTGGTAAGTTTAAGAAAACTTGACTAGTCGATTGACCAGCATTGGTCATTTTCTTTTCTATTGGTTTTATTTGGCTTTGATCTTGATTTGTTCTAATGATGTTATAGATAGATAGATAGATAAGAAGATGAAGAGATGAGAAGATGATGAGTCGAATACTGATTTTGTGAGTGTTACTCTAATACCACTTGATATGAGATTGCCAGATGATACCACATGATATGATTCCCCAAGATCTTTCATTGAAAGTTGGTGATGCAGGTAGCTCCAGCAACGGATATATAAAAACCACCGTCTGATACTAACTTATTCCACGAACACTAAACCTAGGTCAGTAGAACAGCCACACAAATGTGATAAAGAACACTTGATAAACCGGTTTGAACCCCTGGATATAACACACCCCAACAGATTGAAAGTTCACAAAGAACAAAAATTCTTTTAAAGAATAAGAACAAAAACAATAAGTAGAAATATTATGTCGAAAGAGTTGGGAATGTGTGAAGTAAGAATGGATTGTCCTCTCTTATGTTCTTCTTCTTGTTTTTTTTTTTTTTTGAATTATTCTTCTTGTTTTTATAGTAGGAAGTCATATTTAACGTTTCCATTTACTACACCTAATTTGATCTTAATTTCATTTATACAAAGGGATTTGGCCGCTTCTAGTGCAATTAATCATTCTTTTATATAATTCTTCAGTCAGCTCTGAAGTTAACTTCCGTAAAGGTTTGACTATGTCAATCACTCCGGCTGAATCTGAATCTGCTGTTTGACTTTGATATGTGATGTCCACTTGGATGAGGCTCTTCACTTCTCTTTGAACCTATAATTTATTATTTAATAGTTTTCATTTTTTTGCCAGAGTTTATTTCCCATCAATTATGACATCTTGATCTACAACTCGAATTTTTAAATCTATCTACCCACCACTTTCAATTTTCATCTGTTCACGAAATGTCGTTTTTAATTTTTTTTTTATGTTATGCCTTTCTAATTAAAATATATTTTTGATGTGGTTTTCTACTCCTTTCTAAAAGCATCTTCAATAAAGATATCTCACAAAGATTTTTAAAATATAATAAAATAAATATATAGATAAATTATTAATTTAGATTCCTCATGTTTTTGAGATATATATATAATTAAACATAATTGTCTTTATGTATTCATATTTGAATTTGTAGAATATGTATATATGTAAAGGTTAGAATGGTCAAGTATGTATTACCTTAGTGTCTCTTTACTTTTATATAATGTAGCTACCTCTATCAATAACAATAATTACATGGTATCAGAGTATCACGATACCTAAACCTAATCTCAAACATAGACGAGTAATCGTGTCTTTTTCTCTCTCTTGTTCTCCACATTTTTCTGCTATCTTCATCTCAAAATGCCAAACAAGGCTATTGTTGTTATCGACAACTCTACCCTCTTCAATATGAACATGACAAACATCACCAAACTCACAAATTCAAACTTTGATGTGGAGTCTTCAAATACACGCATTACTTGATGTTACAATCTTGCCGGCTATATCGACGGATCATCTGTTCTTCTACCTCCGATGATCACCATGAATGACGTCATCACTCCAAACCCAGGTCACACGTTCTGGAAACGCCAGGATCGCCTCATCTACAGCCCTTGACTTGGAGCAATGTTCATCTTTATTCAGCCAATACTCTCCACCACAACCACCTCTGTTCAGATCTGGACCACGTTGACATCGACCTACGCCAAACTGAGTCGTGGTCATATAAAACAGCTCAAACAGCAACTCAAAACTTAAAGCAAAGGTAACAAATCTGTGAACGAGTACTTTCAGGGACTCACTATGAAATTTGATCAACTAGTGCTTCTAGGAAAAACGGTCAAACATGAAGATCAAATCAAGTACGTACTCGAAGACTTGTTTAAAGAGTACAAAAGAATAGGTTTATCAAATCGAAAGTTGTGATACTGCTCCACGATGATCGAACTGCATGAGAAATTTCTCAACCATGAACTCAAGATCTCTCTTCCTCCATGTCAACATCAGTGTCTGCAAATGCTGCGGCTGTTTGTTCATACAACAATAACAACTATTCTAACAAACGCTCTTCCTCCAGCAATAACTCCTACAATCAGCAGAATCGCTCTAACTGTTCAGATTAAATCGCTGCCTCTTCCCAATCTTATGGACACAAAGCCAAGTGTCAGATTTGTAGCGTGTATGGTCACATTGCTTGTTCTCAGCTCCAGTCTTCACATGGTTTGTTTTCTTTCATTTCACCTAATCCATACAACAACAACCAATTGTGGCAACTCCGAGCACATCTAGCATCTATTCCACAACCTGATTCGAGTTCCTGGAATTTGACTCAAGCGCCACACACCACCTTACAAGCGACTTAAACAACTTGTCTCTTCATCAACTCTATAATGGTGGAGAAGAAGTGACCATTGCTGACAGTTTGACTCTCACAGTTTCCCATACCGGTTCCACATCTCTCTCTACTCAAACTCGCCCTTTAACCTTCACTAATGTTATTTATTTTTCCAATCTTCATAAAAACTTTATATTCATATATCGATTGTGCAGTGCTAATAAGCTGTCTGTGGAATTCTTTCCTGCATTTTTTCAGGTGAAAGATCTCAGAACGGGTTCCCGATTACTACAATGGAGAACTAAGGATGATTTATATGAGTGGCCAATCTCAGAACCAAAATCCGCTTCCTTCTTTGCCTCCTCACCAAAAACAACACTTCCATCTTGGCATTTCCGATTTGGTCACCCATCTCCATCCGTGATGAATTCAATAATCTCTACTTTTTCTTTACTATGTTCAAACTCTCTTCATAAACAGTTTCCATGTTCACATTGTTTTATCAATAAATTCCATAAGTTGACTTTCTCTATAAACACAATTGTCTCAAACCATCCTTTTGAATACATATACTCTGATGTTTGGATGTCTCCCGTTATTTTTTCCGACAACTTCTGCTACTATGTAATATTTGTGGATCATTACACACGATATACATTGTTATACCCACTCAAGAAAAAATCCCAAGTTCTTGAAACATTCATCTCATTTAAGACATTGGCGGAGAAGCAATTCCAACAACATATTCGCATGTTTTATACAGATAATGGTGGCGAGTACATTGCTCTATGTTCATTCCTCACAGCCAATGGGATTTCTCATCTCACCTCTCTGCTTCACACATCGAAACATAACGGGATTGCAGAACGCAAACATCGGCACATTGTCGAGACTGGCCTCACCCTGCTCCATCAAGCTTCGGTGCCTACACAATAATGGGCCCTACGCTTTTGCAACCGCTGTCTATCTCACTAATCGTTTACCAACAACACTTACTCATAACAGTTCGACATACCACAAGCTCTTTGCACAAGAACCGAACTACTTGAAGCTCAAGATTTTTTGCTGTCTCTGTTTCCCGTGGCTCCGTCCATACACGACGAACAAACTTTATAACCACTCTTTCGTGTGTGTTTCTAGAGTACTTGCTCTCCTACAGCGCTTACCATTGTCTTCATCATCTATTCGGACATCTGTACACATCTGGCCATGTCCAGTTTGTGGAAACAGAATTTTCGTTTTCTATATTGCCTCTAGGAAAATCCACTACCACAATCTCTCCCGACGAGTCCGTCCAACCTAACTACTCATCCACAACCATATTGTTTTCCTCAACGCCACTCGTATCAAGCCCGTCCACGGCGCCACTGATCTTGGGTCTTCACCAACAAGTACAATCCACAACGACAGCTCCACCAATTCATTTCACCTACTAAACACGACACCAACCTGCACCCACATCAATAACCACTGCACCACCATCAGTCTCCTCTCAACCACACTCAAACTCAAATCCAACTCTAGACCTTGACCCAACTACTTCTAATCCGCCTACACAACAACCTCAAAACCAATCCAATACTCATCTCCCTAACCCATTGTCATCAACCCATGAACCATAAAATCCACATGCGACAAACACCCATCCGATGCTAACCAGACGCAAAGCCAACATCACCAAACCAAAATCAAAAACCTCCTTGAAAGCCATTACCACAAAACGTCTCATACCCAAAACTGTAGCCCACGTCTTGCGAGACGAAAATTCAGAAATGTAATGGATGTTGATCTCAATGTGCAACTGGGCCATCATACCTTTGAGTTGGTTCAGCCAAAACCAGGTCACAATGTTATTTCTACAGAATGGGTGTTAACAATTAAGAATTTGCCAAATGGTGATGTTGACAGGTACAAAGCGCACTTGGTGACTCAAAGACTCAATCAATGTTATGGGCAAGATTACTCTGAAATGTTTAGTCCCATCTTCAAGTCGGTCTTGATACAAACAATACTTTATATGGAAGTAACAAAGTCATGGTGTATTCAGCAATTCGATGTGAACAACGCGTTCCTTCATAGAACACTCTCATAAGAAGTATATGTCTCTCAACTTCCCAGATACATCAACCAGGACCATCCCACACATGTCTGGAAGTTACGCAAAGCTCTTTACGGTCTCAAACAGGCACCTCGAGCATGGTACAAGGAACTCAAAGCGTATTTCATCAGACTCGTGTTCCAAAACTCAGTTGCAGATACCTCGGTCTTCGTCTACATCCATGGCTTAATACAAATCTACACTATGGTCTACATTGTGATATAATCGTCACAGGGAGCACCACGGGCTTAGTCAATGGATTCATCTCTGCACTCTCCCAGCAGTTCTCACTCAAAGCTCCGACAAACCTGGCGTACTTTTTTGGCATTGAGGTTATTCACACATCTTTTGGTCTTTATTTCATGCAGCGGAAATACATCTTTGATTTACTATAAAAGACCAAGATGTTTCACTCCAAACCAGTCTCAACTCCTATGTCGCCATCACCAAAACTCTCACTCTGCTCAGGTACAACTCTCTCTGATGCTCATGAATATCGCATGGTTGTTGGGAGTTTGCAATATTTGGCGTTCAATCGACCCGATATCGCTTATAGTGTTAATCGAATATTTCAGTTTATGCATGCTCCGACTGATCTTCATTGGCAAGCAGCTAAGCACATACTTCGCTATCTTGTTGTAACCCTGTCCCATGGGGTTAACATCCGCCGTGACTCTCTGTCGGTATTACATGCCTACACATATGCAGATTGGGTGGAAGATACAGATGACTTCGTCTCCACCAAGGGGTACATCGTTTATCTTGGTACCACACTTATATCATGGACATCCAAGAAACAAGAGGGTGTGGCTCGCTCCTCCACAAAAGCAGAATATCGGGCTGTCTCTGTAACAGCAAGAGAAATCAGATGGATCAGTTCACTTTTACCTGAACTTGGCATCAAATGTAACAGTACACCGGTTATTTACTGCCACAACTACACAAGTTATTTACTGCCACAATGTTGGAGCAACCTATTTATGTGCCAAAACGATTTTTCACTCCAGGATGAAACATCTTGTATTCGATTAGAACTGGTTCAATCTGGGCTACTTCGTGTGGTTAACATCTCTCAAATGATCAACTCGCCAATACACTAACGAAGCCGTTACCGAGACCACCATTTCATAAAATATCTGGCAAGATTTGTGTAACACAAGTTCCTCCATCTTGAGAGACCATGTAGAATATGTATATATAAAGGCTAAAATATTCATATGTATTATCCTAGTCTCTCTTTAATCCTATATAATGAAGCTACCTTTATCAATAATAATCATCTAGTTCAAAATATTACAGTATTCAGTTTGAGAAATTCATACACCATTGAAGGTGCTATAATGTTCTAAACTATAAACCCATAAATCAAGAGCTATTTATGCCAATAAATCTCTGGATTGCCACATTGAATTCTGATCTCCACAAAGAGAGTGGTAAGAGATATAATTTCAAATGATATGGTCCAAAGAAGTGCGTCTCTTGTGACAAATGCTTGCCTTCTTAAGCGCTCAATCTGTCGGATGAAAACTGTTTTGTTGTTTATGCCTTTATGGTGTTGATATGCCATGGAGAGTCTATACTAGAAGAGGGAAGGTGTCAGGAAGTAACGTGACAAGCAAGGAAGGTGGAGAAGCAAAGACTCTCGAGTGAAGAGAGAGTTTGCTGTTACGAGATGAAAAAGTATAAATAGTGAGAAATAAGAAAGTAGACTTTATCGATTGTAATTCTCGTTTTATCCGATTGATACATTGTATTGAGTAGTGAGATTCTGGAGAGGGATTCACAAATACTTTGTATTGCGTGTGTTATTGAACAATATGATACTTTATTCATAACAAATTGGTGCGAGTGAGCATTAGGATCGATCGTCATACGCGATGGTGAAGGAATCCAAAGCGGCGGAGCCGAATTTGACTGAGCTCAACGCGGCGGTGGCCGAATCGGTGAATCGGTTGAATCAGTTGGCGAGTTCAATGGAATCGTTAGTAAGTTGGTGATCGGAGGCGGAGAAGAATGCGACAGAGACGAGTCGTTCCATATCGACCATGAACAACGTGTTGAGCTCCATGGTGGAAATGTTGAATAAACGCTTACCGATGGAGGAAGGCGCGTATACGCCTTATCAAAACCCAACGAAGCAGCCGGCTCAGGTAAATCTCTCTTCTCCGGAACCTGGCCATAGTGAACCAACACTAGGATATCAGAATATGGCTTCGGTATTTCCAAATCGAGAGAGTTTGGTTAGGAAGATTGATATGCCGATATTTGATGGGAAAACCCCCATGGTTGGATCGCTCGGATGGAAAAAAATTTCCGAGTAGGTCAATATCCTAAGAATCAAAAGATGGAGTTGATTGCATTGAGTCTTGAGGGAGACGTCTTAAGCTGGTTTAATGGAGAGGATCATCGTCTACCGTTTAGTACCTGGACAGCGTTAAAGAAGCGCATTGTTTCACGGTTTGGTAATCCGCAGATAAACACACCTAAACAAAGCTTAGCTGGGATTATGCAGACAGGTTCAGTGGGGGATTATGTGAGACGTTTTGAGGAGCTGTCAGCCTTGGTGTCAGGGGTGGATGACGAAATGTTAGAAGCAATATTTTTCGGAGGTTTAAAGCAAGAAATGCAAGAGATAGTCCGTATAAAAGAGCCTCGGGATTTACCACACATGATTGCAACTGTATTGCAAATGGAGGATGGATTATTGTGTAAAGCGATGGTTGGTCTACGACAGAATACTTTTAAAGGAACACCATCACCTTCAATGTTACCTTTAAGATCATCGTCAGGTCATAATTCAACTACGGCTTGGAGGAATCGTCCACAGCTGTTGGAGAATGAACAAAATAATACCAAGCCAGGTATGAAAACGACCAATCAGCCTGCTAAGGCAACTGTGCGAGAAAGATTACATCTGTCACCTGCGGAGTATGCCAGACGGAAACGTGAAGGTCTGTGTTTTAAATGTGACGAGAAACACTTCTATGGACACGTCTGCGCTAATAAAGAATTGCAGGTGCTGACAGTAATCGACGGATATGAAATGGAACTTGGTGAAGAAGAATTCTTTGATACCATCGAGGAAGAGCACGGAGTGGTTACTGAATGCATGGAGTTGTCGTTTAATGCGTTCATGGGTCTACCATGTTCAACAACTACAAAGGTCCGAGGTGAAGTGGGCAAGTTACAGATTGTGGTTATGTTGGATAGTGGAGCGACACATAATTTTATCACTCCAGATTTAGCACAACGGGCTCGTTTAAGAATGCAGCGTTACAAACAGTTGGAAGTGAAATTAGGAACTGGTAACTGTGAATGGTCTAGGCGTTTGCCGGAGGGTTGCTTTTAAATTCCATGCATTGGAGTTTAAGGCTGATTTTATTGCCATGGATTTGGGGAATGCTGATATCATACTTGGTGTGCAATGGCTACGAACTTTGGGCAAGTGTGAAGTTGATTGGGAGTTACATGAATTGTCTTGTGCACAAAGGGAAATGGGTAACACTATGTGGTGATCCTTCGTTGCATAATACTAAGCTGTCACTGAGATCATTACAGATGGAAATCACTAAACAGCTTACTCATTTAGAGGAAGTCATTCCGGAGTCTATTCACAAAGTTTTGCTGGAATTTGAAGATGCTTTTAAGGTGCCAACTCAGTTACCACCAGTGTGTAACAGAGAACACGCTATTACTTTGAGACACGGGACTAATCCAATTAGCGTACGACCATATTGCTATCCTCACCAACAAAAAGAGGAGATGGATAAGATGGTAGCACAGATGTTAGAGACAGGGATCATTAGAGCCAGTCGAAGTCCTTACTCTAGTCCAGTCTTGTTGATTAAGAAGAAAGATGGAACATCTCGTTTCTGTGTTGACTATCGTGCGTTGCACAGAGCAACAATTGCCGATAAGTTTCCCATTCCATTTATCGAACAACTGCTTGACGAGTTATATGGAGCTGCAGTTTTTTCCAAGTTAGACTTACGCTCAGGTTATCATTAGATACGTATGTTGGAAAAAGATGTGGAGAAGACAGCATTTCGAACTCACGATGGGCATTATGAGTTCTTGGTTATGCCTTTTGGCTTAACAAACACTCCAGCTACATTTCAGGCGTTAATGAACGAGATTTTTCGACCATTACTTCGCAAGTATGTTTTGGTATTTTTTGATGACATACTGGTGTACAGCACTGATCTGAAGTGTCATGTTCAACATCTTTCGACTGTACTCAACATTCTTAGGCAGCATCAACTGTTTGCCAATCGAAAAAAATGCTCTTTTGGACAATCACAGGTGGAGTACCTGGGCCACATAATTTCGGTTAAAGGAGTGGCTACAGATAAAAAGAAAACCATGGCGATGGAACAATGGCCTAGTCCGAAATCTATTAAGGATTTACGTGGATTCCTGGGGTTGACAGGATATTACAGGAAATTTGTTCGGGGTTATGGTGCACTGGCCAAGCCTCTGACTTCTCTTCTGAAGAAAGATCAGTTTGTGTGGTCCGAAACAGCTCAGAAGGCCTCTGACAGTTTGAACTTGGCAATGATTCAGGCACCAGTACTTAAGTTGCTAAATTTTGCACAACCATTTATTGTGGAGACTGATGCTTCTGGTTTTTGTTTAGGAGCAGTGCTTATGCAGGACCATAATCCGATTGCATATTTCAGCTATGGGTTACGTGAAAAAGAACAGTTGAAACCCATTTATGAGCGTGAACTTATGGCGAATGTTATGGCTGTACAGCGTTGGAAACACTATCTGTTAGGCAGGAAGTTTATTGTCAGAACTGATCAGCGTAGCCTGAAATTCTTATTAGAGCAACGAGAGGTGAATCTTGAGTATCAGAAATGGTTACACAAGTTAATGGGTTATGAGTTCGATATTGTGTACAAGCCTGGGGTTGAGAATAAGGCTGCTGATGGGTTGTCGCGAATTTCACATGAGACTCAGTCTGTGGCAGTCATGACTCTGTTGGCTATGACGGTGCCGACTACTCTACAGTTACATGATATCATTAAGGAGATTGAAGCGTGTCCGGTGATCCATGAGTTAGTGGAGAAATTGAGTGCTGGGGACGACGTCAAGGCTGGTTATGCTTTGGTGAATGGCAGATTGTTGTATAAGAACAGATTGGTTATTCCTCGGACATCTCAATCCATTCCATTGCTTCTTTGGGAATGCCATGATAGTCTTGTGGGTGGCCACGGTGCTGTTCTGAAGACAGTTAAACGGATTCAGCAAAAAAATTACTGGTCTGGTATGTGTGGGGATGTACAGACATATATTGCACAATGTAGAATCTGTCAAACCAGTAAATATTCCACATTGTCTCCGGCTGGGTTGTTACAACCGTTATCGATGGGAAGATATCTCAATGGATTTTATTGAGGGGTTGCCACTTTCAGAAGGCATGAATGTGATTTTGGTGGTGGTGGACAGGCTCTCGAAATATGGTCACTTCATTGGCTTGTGTCACCCTTTTTCTGCGATTGATGTGGCTCGGCAATTCATCAAGAATATTGTGAAGTTGCATGGGTTTCCACGATCTATTGTGTCTGACCGTGATAAAATCTTTCAGAGTCATTTTTGGAAAGAATTTTTTCGGTTAGCTGGTACTCAACTCCGATTCAGTACTGCATACCATCCGCAGAGCGATGGGCAAACAGAAGTTCAGAATCGTTGCTTAGAAACTTACTTGCGGTGCTTTACGTCGGCACACCCGAAACGATGGGGTCGGTTTTTGAGTTGGGCAGAGCTATCGTATAATACCTCGTTTCATACTGCAACAAAGATCACTTCTTTTCAGATGGTTTATGGTCGTGAACCACCAGCTTTATTGCAGTTTGAGCATGGTTCTACAGCCAATGGGGAGTTAGAGATTCTGTTAAGGTGAGCGTGATCAGATGACTACGCAGGTAAAGGCTCATCTGTTAAAAGCGCAAGATGTTATGAAGAATATTGCGGACAAGCATCATCGTGATTTGACATTTGCAGTTGGGGATATGGTTTTTCTCAAGTTACGGCCTTATCATCAATCATCTGTGTCCAAACGATTCTGTCAAAAATTAGCTGCAAAGTATGATGGACCTTTTAAGGTGTTGGATCGCGTTGGTGCGGTGGCATATAAGTTGGAGTTGCCACCACAGTCTCGTATTCATCCCGTGTTTCATGTATCTCAGTTGAAACCGGTTTTGGGTACGGGCCATGAGGTGTTGGCTTTGCCGACATGTTTGTCCGTAAATGATGAGTTTGTGGTTGAATCTCAAGATGTGTTAGCTACTCTTTATGATGTGGAGGGGCGTTTGGAAGTATTGGTTTCATGGAAGGGACTCGTGCAACATGAGAGTACTTGGGTTTTAGTCCGTCAGCTGAAGCAGCAATTTCCTGATTTTCAGTTTGAGGACAAACTGAGTTCTGGCGATAGGGTATTGCTATGCTATGGAGAGTCTATACTAGAAGAGGGAAGGTGTCAGGAAGTAATGTCACAAGCAAGGAAGGTGGAGAAACAAAGACTCTCAAGTGAAGAGAGGGTTTGCTATTACGAGAAGAAGAAGTATAAATAGTGAGAAAATAAGAAAGTAGACTTTATCAATTGTAATTCTCGTTTTATCCGATTGATACATTGTATTGAGTAGTGAGATTCTGGAGAGGGATTCGCAAATACTTTGTATTGCGTGTGTTATTGAACAATACGATACTTTACTTTGTTCGATCTCAATTCTTAGATTGGTTAACTTCAGAGTGATAACCAATCATCAGTCAGTTATCAAGGTTGTTTCACTTATGACTCAATCTGATTAACAAAATGGTTAATCATGGACAAGGTTGTAAAAAAATGTATAAGTAGCTCGAACTTCATTCTTCCACTTCAATCCTCTGTTTTGAAGTTTTCTCCTTTGTTTTCAAGAAACAGAGAAGGTTATAGTGGTTTGCTTTAGGAGGATCAAGCCAATACGTTGGATATATTTCATATCGAGAACACAAACTTGTAAGCAGTGTGGGTGTGTGCTCTGTTAAATATATATATATATATATATATCTTGTAACCGAGTGTCATAGGTTTTGATCGAATTCATGATCTGTGGGAGCAAGTGTGTTATCGAGTCTTAGATAAATGATCCGAACCCAACAGTTGTGATAAAATCTAATGTCGTAGCATCTCTGTTTATTACAGAGAACGAGTCATTTTCACTTCACATATTTTTTGGCTTCAGTTGCTTCTTTGTCCTTGTCAAGTTTCTCTCATTATTTTGGCAACTTCCAAGGTAATTTATACTTTCGATTTTCCTGACAACCTTGACATGTATAGAGCTTTCCATGTTAAAAGATAATAATAATAAAAAAGGGAATTTTATTCCATGCTTACAATAATGCATGATTATGAAAGAATAAAAGAATATAAGTTCGCTACACAAACAAACAAAATAAAAACTTAGCCTTCATACAACCTTCCCATTAAGAAAAAACAAAAATAAAAAAAAAACATTACTTTATCTTCTTATTTTGTAGAACTTAACTCCAGGGTTGCTTGCGCCGGATCTGGAGTGAAAAAACATATTAAAAACACTGAAAATATGGAGAGCAATTAGGGAGATATTCGTAGAAAAATCATCAACGTTCTGATTCACACTGAACAGAAGAAAGCTTGGAGACCCATTTGTTGATCAGGGACCTTCTCCTTGAATCCCACATGGTTCTCTTCTGTTTACCATGGTTAGTGTTCATCACTATGCCCTCTACAAAATCATGTACACGGTCCATAGCAACTTGGAGCGTTCGATCTGACATATTCGCGAAACAAACTCTAAACCAACCAGGCTCATCGCAGTGACACGATGAACCTGGAGAGATGTTGAGACCGACTTCGCACACAATCTTTGTCCATAGCGAGTGCTCGGCCTCGAACGTGTTGGATTTCAGTAGGTGTCTTAAGTCAACCCAACAGAATAGACCCCCGTTGCTCTTCAAACAACCGATCCCTGCTTTCTTCAGACCCGAGACCAGCCTGTCTCTTCTCTCTCTTAGCCTCTTTTTATTCTCTTCCAAGTAATTGGTCGTGAACCTTTCGTCAGACAACAAATTGGCTAGAAGATGCTGAGTTTGGGAAGAAATGAGACCAAAACTCGACATCTTGGTAGCAGCTGACACAACTTTCTCATTGTTTGAGTAAATCAAGCCTACACGGAATCCAGGGAGGCCTAGATCCTTGGACAAACTGTAAACAACATGTATTTTCTCATCCAACTCCATGTTCTTGTCCTTGGCCACTTCTAAAACGCTGGTGAACTCAGGAGAGTCAAAAACCGTCCCCGCGTAGATCTCATCGCTCACCATATGGATATTCTTGGCAGATGTGAAGGTGAGAAGAATATCAAGCTCGTCACGGGTAGTGGAGGTTCCAAGAGGGTTTGAAGGGTTCGTTATGAGAACTCCCTTAACATTTAGGTTAAGCTTGTGAGCTCGTTCATACGCGTTTTCTAATGCTTCCTTCGTTATCTTGTACCCATTTGAGCTTACACAATGGATCGGAACAATCTCTACTCCTGTCCGCCATTTGAGATCTCTATCAAACCTTCAAGTAATAAGCCAACAAATAAATTTAGTGGCTTTTCTTGTAATCAACGCTACTAATGTATTCAAAGACGTTCGTGTAAAGCTATACACTTACCCTGGATAATAAGGTGCAGGGATGAGAAAGGCATCTCCTGGATTGGCAAGGCAGAACATTAGAGTCTCGTTAGCTGAGGTTGAGCCAGCTGTGAGAACCATCTTGTTCGTATTAAATTTCACTTTGTTCTCTCTGATTTTCCCCATGAATTTCGCCATGGCCTGTCGCGTAAAACCATATATACTTAGTGTCATAGTTGTTGGTTAACTTAAGAGGTATACATGGAACTAGATTGTCATAGGATAAAAGTCGATTTACTTTCTTGTATCCGTAAAACTGAATTCAAACCCAAAACAACCTTTCCTTTTTTGAACAAAAATAATAATAATAAGTAAGGATATATTTTATTTAAAACTAAACTCGAAACTTAAAATTTAAACCGTAAAGCCCGATCCATTGTTTATTTTAGTTACTATTTTTCATATACCAAAAACCGAAAATCGGACTCGAAACAAAACTAAAACTCGGATTACTGTTACTCACATCTTTGAAAGCCGGCAAGCCATGGTAATCTTGGAATAGAGCCAATTGTCGAAAAACTGACTCTTCGTTTTTCTTCAAACCCAAGACTCCTGGATGATCTTCAAGCCACGACTCTATTAGGTCGAAAGAAAGCTGCATTAAGAAGGTTATATACACTAACCGATCAGCGGGTATTCATCAAAGAAACTCGGAAAATTTGTAATAATATCTTAGTTTTGTATCAGTTAAAGATTCATACAAACCTGGTTTTCAGCAAGACCCATTTGAACGATCCCACTAGGGTTAAGGGTTTCGTGGAAAGGATTCTTCTCGTATTCTTGCCATCCAAGAAAGTAGGATGAGTCTTGT
Source organism: Iljinskaea planisiliqua (assembly GCA_900108845.1). Classification (NCBI taxonomy): domain Eukaryota; kingdom Viridiplantae; phylum Streptophyta; class Magnoliopsida; order Brassicales; family Brassicaceae; genus Iljinskaea; species Iljinskaea planisiliqua. The sequence goes on from FNXX01000014.1 coordinate 5,339,431, forward strand.
CCATGAGATTCGTTGATAACTTTGCTTGACAACATTCTTAGATGTTTTAGTTCGGTGCTTACTTTATATATAAAAAGTACAAGTACTTACACTTGTAGGTTGTAATAGAAGAAAAATATAGATAGAGAAAGAACTATCGAATGAGAATTTTTTTTTTTTTTTTTGAACTTTACGAATGAAAGTTTTGATTGATAGAGAATGTGAGCCCTGTTGAGGAACAAGCACGATGAATGGTGAATATATAATACAAAGGAGGCAAAGAGAAATGATCAACAGGAGACATTTTCCCGACATTATTAGCTATAGTGAGTGACGGTGTTGATTCTTTTGACTAACACACACGCGTACATAATATTTATTAATTTTGACCCACACGCACGCACACATTTATTTTTAATTTAATGCTCATAATCTTTATCGTTTGGAAGTATTATTTATTTGTTATGTGTTCCCTCACTTCCTTTGAGTTTCCGACGTAGTAGTCTTCCTATCTGTATTTTCCTTTTTATGTTTTTATTTTGGACAGTGGACAGCAAGGAAATAAACAAAAAGTAGAGGTGTATTATCTATAAGAGCAAGGATATTTAATGATACAATATAACAATTTATAAAAAGATACTCGTGGCGTAAGTTGCAATAATTCTTTTAGAAAACTGCAACTTTTTGTTCAATGTTTTGACATAAACATACATCTATACTTCCATCCATGAATTTGTATTATAGTTATAGATTTAATAATAACTAGATTTTTGCCCGTCTTAACGACGAGGTTAATATATAAATATTTAATTCTCTTTTAATAATATATATTTACAAATTTAGAATATCAAAATTAATTCATTAATTTATTATAATATATTAATATTAATTACAGATTTTTTAAATTAATATTAATTTAGAAATTTTAAATGCATAATCTAAGATCTCACGTAAAATAATTTTTAGATATTTTAGATAATTATTTAAGGTATGTTTACATGCATTAATCAAGAAAAGATTTTCCAATCAATTTTTTTTTAAAAATTGATTAGATTGTATATATTATTTAAATTAAAGAGATTTTTTTTTGATTTAGTTTTGAATGTATGTAATTTGCCTAAAATACCTTTAATAAACATTTGAAAAAACCAATAAAATACAATGACATTTTATGTAATAAAACACATGATTAAAGGCTTTTCGTATAGTGTTTTCTATTTTAATAGTATAGATAATAATACATTACATACATAGACTTTTAACAAATATTTTTTACCAAATCCAATTTTTTCCTTATATTTTTTTTAAAAAAACATTGACTCAAAATTCCAATTTCATTAAATATATATATTTGTCATAATTCAATTATTTAAATTAGACATACATTTATCCCAAGAAACAATATTTAACTAAAATATCATTTTATTCTATTTTATTTATATCATTCCATTCTACTTTTTATATGAAAATTAGAAAGGTATGCTAATTTCCAAAAAAAGAAATTTGGAATTTTAAATTTATTTCTATGATAGAAAATTTGTATTTGGGACGAAATAATTTGGATATCTCTTTTTAATGAATTTTGTGTTAGTTGACATGTATAAAATCAAAAGAATTTCGGGTGAATGTAGGATAGAAATTTCATCTTCTAAAGAACAAATAAAGCCAATCCAGCCGTTAAAAAAAAAAAAAAAAACTTCAGGATTCGAAAGGTGTAGTCTAACGGTACAGAAAGTGCAACATAATAGGAAAACTGCTTCCTGACGGGAAAAATGTACATTCTGATGGGAAGACTGCAACTTGATGGTAAGGAAGGTGCAATATGAAAAGGAGATTGCAGTTTAACAAAATGAAAGTATCATAGAAGAATTGCAAGGTGCAGTCTGATGGGAGGACTGTGGTCTAGCTGGATGGAAGATGCAGTTAAACAGGAGGATTACGACCTAAAGAGAAGGAAGGTGCAGTATGTGGAAAAATTGGGATAAGGTGCAGTATGACGAGAGGACTGTGGCCTGACGGTACGAAAAAACTCCTGAAGCAACTACTGCATGAGAGATGACATTGTGTTTCGTGTTTGCTGAATGGGAGAAACCCGAATATGAATCACACATGTGATGAAGGAAGATTGAAGATCTTTCAAACCGGAAAATCTAAAAGGTAATTTCTGACAGGAAGATGACACTGAGTTTTGAGTCTCCTGAATGTGAATCCTACAAAAATAAACCAAAACTGGAGATCTACCAAACAAGAAAATTTAGAAAGTTACATAAAAGATAGCACTGAATTCGGATTTATTAAACTATTATTATGAATAATTTCAAAATTTAATTGATTTTAAATGAAATCGGTGAATTCATTTACCAACAATGTACTATTTAACGACTCGTTAGTTTTATGGAAGGAAAAATGATTGACACCAACACGAAGTAGACGCCATCACATGCATAAAATATTAATGTATTCAAAACTATAAGAATTATATGGTTAACATGACGACATATATGAACTAAATGATGTTATGTTGCTAACACCACAACCATCTTTTCTATTACCAGAAAACTTTATTCAAAACTACATCAACGATTTTAGCAAAAAAACTACATGAACTAAATTTATAATAGTAATAATTTATAACCTATCAATAAATTAATTCTTTTAGTTAAAATATAACATTAAAATTATAATTATATAATATTATTTATTTATTTAAATTTAAATATGAAAAATATAGTTATATAAAATTGAAAAAAAAATTTGATTATTAATGGTCAATAATTTTTATATTATATATTTATGTGCTTTTAAAATGTCTTGCTAATTTATTGGTTATATTTTAGTATGTAAGTTTGTACATATATTAAAAATCAATTTATTTGTATTATGTATAGTAAAATCCTTATATATATTAGCAAATGTTTATATTTGACATATTTGTCACTTAAAGTTCTTATATATTTTTAATAAACAACTTATACTATATTTTTAGTATATTTAACAACATTGTATTCTTCATTAATAATTTGTATTCATTAATTATATATATATTCTACTTCATGTAGAGTATTTTTGTTCTTTTCTTATGAAAATTTATATTAAATAAAAATATAGAAATAAATGATATTTAAATTTAAATTATAGAAAGCCAAAATCAGTTAAAACTTAAAAATTTGTAATCAAGCTTTATTAATATACGGATGTTTTTGTTTAAATATAAATTATAGAAAACCAATATCAATTAAAGCTTAAAACAAAATAAATCAAATATTAAAATTCACTTTTCTTAAGCTTTAATTGACCTTGGTCTTTTCTTTCTGTAATTTGAATTTAAATATTCTTTATTGATAAGTTTTATATGATGTAAAATAACTTTTCATAAGATAAGAATAAAAATAGTTTATATGAATGTATATATATAAATATATATATATATATTATTAACGAATATAAATTAGAAATTGAGAATATAATATTGTTATATACATAAAAAAGAAAATTATAGGCTATTTATTAAAAAAAGTCTTAATAACTTAAAGTGAAAATATGTCAAATAAAAAGATTTATTTATTTATAAAGATTTTACTATATTTTACTATACATAGTGTAAAAATAAAATGATTTTTAATATATATACGAATTTGCATACTAAAATAAAGCCAATAAATTAACAAGATATTTTAAAAACACATAAATATATTATATAAAAATTATTGACCATTGATAATTTTATATAAATATAAAGTTATATTTTAACTAAAATAATTATTCATTGATAATATACAAATTTCAGAGATTATATACACTATAATATATATTTATATATATGCATAAATTATTACTACAACAAATATGGTTTGTGTAGTTTTTTTTGCTAAAGTAATTTGTGTAATTTTGAATACATTATTTTAGTACTGTGAAAGATGTGTGTGGTGTTAACAACATTACACCATTTAGTTTATATAAGTTGTTATATTAATCATATAATTTATGCAGTTTTGTATATATTACTATTTTCTGTAAGTTTAATCATGTGATGATGTATATTTAGTTTAGGTGGCAATTTTATTCCAACTAAAAGTCTAGATATCTTCACGTTCAGACTAGCGTTGTAGGATACAGCGGAGAGCTAAAACGACCAAGTACCTACGAAATAAGAAAAATCTACCAAGCACCATACGTGTTCACTTAATTTATTAGCCAGTATCAATATTCATCATACAGACTGTTGTCTTATCCCCTTTACGTTGACTATTTTAAATAAAACTTTAATCCCTTTTGAATTATTCTTGATTTATAAATCTTAAAATTATAATCAAAATAACTTTAATGCCTTCCAAGATTCTATCAATATTTTTATAATATGCTTTGACATATAATTTATTAATAATCTATGTTAGTGATATCGCTGCATTACAATCAAATTCTAGCACACATAATAGATATTGTTGAAAAAACAAGACAAAAGAAGCAATAACAAGAACAACAGACAATAACAATAAAAAACATAAAAAAAATAAATTAAAAAGCTGCCAAAGCTAAAAGAAAAAAAAAGAAAACAAAATTCTTTTTATAGTTTAAAAGAATATTTTAGCAAAAGTTAGTATTTTTTTTTTTTCATTTTTCCATCAAGTCAATGAGTTAATTAAAATGAATATGTTGTGATGATCTCATTACAACTTTCCCAAAAGTAACAAAAATGTGAAAATAAAAAAGAACACAATTGTTTAGTCACAAAGACATTGTTAAGCAACTGAGTTTTATATTTTTGTACAAAAATAATAAAAATCTTTGGAAGAATTTTAGAAGGCACCTAACATAATTTTATAATTATGACCTTCATTTTGAAGACTTTATTTTTATTTTGTGATAGATGAATATGGACGAAATATTCGCTTATTCAACCCAATGAAAAATTTAAGTAGTGATTATAAATTAAATTTTTAGAATTTAAAAGACTTTTAAATAGATTATAATTTTTAAAACCAATAATTTTACAAATCACAATTTTTTTTTTTTGTAAAAAGATTTTTTTTTCAAAATCTCTAAAAATACTTAAAATTTAGTTTATTTTTTTCATATTTTGATGCGTTTTCAAAAATTAGAATTCAAAACTTTTTTTTCTTAAATCACGGTCAATTATTTTTAAAACAACTACTTTATAAGTTCTAATAGTTAAAATCCTAAACAATCATAACGAAACTTAATCTACTAATGATAAGCAAAATTTGATACAGAGAATTAAAAGGATCAGATGAAATCAACCCACAAACGCAAGATTATAATTACACCAAGGCTTCGTGAGAAAACTACAGAAAATAATACTTTTCAAGCAAAGTGGGTAGCCTAAAGCTATGTATGATTAGAGACGATCTACATTCATTACATTCTTTGATATAAGGAAGACAATCTTCCAATCCAACAAATTAGTCAGTGCACCTAAAACTTCAGATGATTCGAATCTGAACGAATGCTATGCTGGGGATTGGTCACCGACACTGATCAGATTCTTATCATCTCCTACAAATAGAATACCATAGAATCTTAAAATTTGCATATTTTCCATTGCCCATTACCAAATTTCAATAAAAACTTCTGAAAAGTTGTTGATACTGTAAAAAGATTTTCTCCTATGTATCAACACTTTGCAGGAGTAATTCCTTAGCACCCAGGAAGCTCCACTATTGCCTCGCAGCTTATATCATGAAATCCCTTTATTACATTTAAGCTATGGATCTGGAGGAACCCATTTCTTCTTTCCTAAACTTTTTAACCAAACTTTCTCTCAAGGCTTAGTGCCTGAGGATGGAACCACTGATTTACATCATCAAAAATCTTTCTCAATGTAACTGAGACAGAAATTATTTTCATTCAAAACTGAAGTTACTACGATTCTTCCCTAACATCCATCAAATCAGCGAGAAAGCTCCTCTCAATTCTCGCACATACATGTGCTTTCCAATATTAGTATAAAGAATAAATTTTAGAAAGATCGAGACATCACCAAAACTACCTTCTGGGAAAGGGAACTTAGAATAAGCTCAGACTTGTCTCACCAAGACGCATGAAAGCAGGACGTGGTTTGTGGAATCACCGTCAACACCACAAATTTGAGATCTTGAATCCTTTTAGATACGTCTTGATAACATTTTCTTTGCAACTAAAATAGCACCACTCACCACCTTCCGTTGTAATGTTTTGATTTTGAGGGCAGTTTCTAGATTCTAGATAAGGTCTTTAATGGCATTACTCGAGGGAAGCAGAGCCGGTCTTGATCAACCTTGATCTTGGAGTCGATATATATACCTTGCTCCATTGGTTAAAGTTTTGTAAGGTTATTTAAAACATTAGACAATGTCACATGTTCGAAACTATCTCAAATAAGAGTCTTTTGATGTGAATTCATGTATTTTATTAACGATAGTTAACATTTTTTAATGGGAATTTGTTTTTTTTGGCCTCTCACTTAAAATTTAGTTTGGAGAATTGTTTCATTCTCTTCCAATAATTTTTTAGATACATTTTCTTTCTAACAAAAAAAAAAGAAAAAGTAAATAAATGTGTGTGTAGAGCTTATATTTTTTATAGAGAGGTTTACATATTGGGGTACTTTTTGAATATTTCTTTACAGAATAGACACTTTGTGAGTTTGACACACTTTTTGATCGTGAATTACCAATTATGTCCTTTTTATTTCTTTAAGTTTTTTTTTTGTTTTTACACTTTGATTTCGTTTTTCTTTTTTATATTTTTTTTTGAAACTTAAATAAACAACACTTTACCAAAAAAAACATGACTGTTCACATCCAGAAATCCCTAACACCGCGACTTTCGGCTTGCTTAAATCTGAAACCTCTCTTCTGTTTTTTTCGATTTTCCCCTTTTTTACTTCGCTGGCGTTTGTTAATTCTCATTTCCGGCGTTGGGTATTTGACCTCACCGCCGTGCGGAAGTTAGCCTAGACGGTAGCCGAACTTGTTATCGGAAGTCTCAGTAAGAAACATGGAAGGTAATTGAACAATCTCTTTCTTCAATTTGAGCGAGCTGTCTCTTTTGATTAGTTATTTTTTGTTAATTTTCCGTTTTTTCGTCCGCTTTTACCTACTAAATACTGAAAGACTCTTTTTTTTATTATTTTATCTTGCCCAGATGTAGCTGTTGATGGTGATTGGGACAAAAGTCTTCCATGTCGCCTTATTGCTACCGACCGTTTCCCCAGCAATAGGCTAAACGTGAACTCAAAGTTGGACATACTTTCGTTCCTGCACAATACTCTTAGCGGCACTGAGGCGTTTGAGATAATTCGGAGTTCATCTTTTGGGAAGCTATACGATTTGCCTGTGGGGAGATGCCCAATATCATGTAAGCTTCTCCACGGTTTGCTGACCCGTTAGTTGGTAACGAAGCAGAGGTATGTTTTGTGTACGGTCTTCGGTGGACACTCCTTTCGTTTTTCTCTGAAAGAGTTTGGTGAAGTTACAGGCTTGAACTGTTGTGAGTTTCCTGAAGATTACGACCCAGAACTTGGTTTACGTAACACTAAAGTACCCACAAAGTTTTGGAATGATCTATTTGGTCATTCCCAGAAAGTGAGTCTTGCAGATAATAGCCATATGCTTGAACAGGAACCGGACATGTCTACATGGAGGAAAACTCGCCTAGCTCTTATACTTTTGGTTGATGGTGTCCTAATTGCAAGAACACAACTCCAAGCTATGTGATGCTTCTTGAAGATCTTGATCAGTATTTTAGGTTCCCTTGGGGCCGGGAATCTTTCTTGCGAACAATTGCATCCATGAGACCTGGGAAGAAAGTACGTGATAAATGTGAAGATCCTATCGGTCTTTATCGTCAACAATTGCAGCAGTCAACATTCACCCTTAAAGGCTTCCCCCTTGCTCTCCAGCTTGTTGCATACCGTGCCTTACCTGTTCTACTTTCAAAAGTTGTTGAAGGATCTTCACCAACAACACTGTTAGAGTTCCCTGATATTAAGCTCCCTAGTCTCTCTGGTCTAACGCTTGCTGATATACTGGAAGTTGAGCATGATCCCAATGTAAGTAACTGTTATGTGTAATTTTGTAAGTTTATGTTGATAAGAAATGTAGATTTTAGCTTGTACTCCTTTATGATTGTTATTGTAATACTTGCAGCTGGTAGTAGACCCCTTGATTGATGTTGAGGATCGTGGAGTGGTAGGCTGGGGTGAATGGGACGATGAAATTAGAGACAGGAAGGTGGAATACATGGAGGGTTTGATTTCAAGTTCTCACGTTTTTGAGAAAAGTGTTTGGCCTGGTGGAGACAAGTCTTTGGATTTGGTTGTTTACCAATGCTGAGAGCCAGCCGTTGTCACCCGCAGACACATAGTTAATCGTAAAAATTTATGTAACTATGTTGGAGGATCAAAGAAGCTGCATTGCCAGAATAATTCCGAAAAGAAGCACTCATCTAGTCGGAAGCAGAGACGTTTGAGTGGTTATTTTCGTGCTGTCCTTGTTGGCGAAGGTGGAAATGTTGACCTCATTGGTAGGGTTACAACTTTAGAGGATCAGGTGAAGTATTTGAGTGGTAGATTAGATATTGTTGATAAGCAGTTGAAAAAAAAAGAGAAAGCTTTTTGGTGTTGGTAAATTGGGTAGATTCATGAAGAGAAAGCGTCCTAGGACTGAAGACTATACTTCAGGATCTGTAGGCCGTGGTGATGTAGTTTCCCCCTCCTTGTCCGAATATCATCGTACTCATCTTGAGGATGGTGATAAACATGCTTCGTTGGAGACTGATGGTGAGCATATGGATACAGATTGTGTGGTAAGTAATTAAGTTTTGTTTACTTGTATTGAATCTGTTGATGGTGTTTAACTATGTTTTCATTTTTTGGAAAAAAACAGTTAGAAACCGATGCAAATGGTTTAAAGACGAGTGACGAAGTGGGGCTTCAGAGAGAGGAAGTGAACGGCTCTATTGACAGCGTAGATGTGGATGTAGACGATGTTGTGAGAAGTGTATTGGAGGACATCGTGGTTATGGATAACATAACGGTCCAGGAACCAGTGGACGTCGTGAATGATGTTGTGGACAAGCCAACTTTGGACACCCCCTTCGGACAACCTCACATCGAGCAGTGAATCAATTTTGAAGAAAGACGTGATCATACCAACAGCGGACAACCCCACGTTGGACATCCCCACGTTGAATATCCCCACGTGTGTCACCGAATATGTGGACAACACCACCGTGGACACATCCACCCATGACATTCCCCACGTAGACACCCTCAAATTGGTAACTGATTCGGTGGAGAAACATGGCGAGGTCAGTGAGGGAGCTGACAAATGTCGCGTGGACAAACTATCCGTGGACAACACAATCTTGGACAACGATTTTGTGGACAACGAATATGTGGTTAACGAAGACTTGGACATCAAATCCATGGATAACGAATCCGTGGACACTTCCGATGTCCACGTTGTCACTGATTCGGTGGACAAGCATGGGCAGGTCACTGAGGCAGCTGTTAAATTTTCTGTGGACAACCTAACCGTGGACAACTAATCGGTGGACAATCAAACAGTGGACAACCAATCGGTGGACAATCAAACAGTGGACAACCAAACGATGGACAAACAAAGCGCGGACAAACAAAACGTGGACGATCCAAACGTGGACAATCAATCCATGTACAGCCAGCCCGTGGACAGTGATAAGGTAGTCGATGAAGTAGTTTTCAGAGATGCGAATACAGAAGTAGGAGTGGACAACCAAAACATGGACAGTGAAAGGGTAGTCGATGAAGCCGTGGTCGAAAATGTTGGCGAGAGCATATTGGTGAATACCAAAGTAGGAGTGAATCAATTCGCTTGTAGACCTTCCGACGACATTAACACCTCCGTTAAAGCTGAAGACAATGAAGCGGAGGAGCCAGAAACGGTTGATCTACATGAACTTTATCCTATGTCGATGATGATGGTAGTTTGACTTAAACATATCATCATGTTCTGTTATGTTTATCTGATTGTTTATCTGACATTTTCTTAAACTTGTAGGATGTAGAAGGCCATTCATCCAATTTTAGTGACGAGAATTCGGACGATGAAGCAGTTGGTTCCCCAATTGTCCAACCCGTGCCAGGGTTGAGCACTCACCGTGTGATGCTGAGAAAGAGCTCGCTGTAGTTATTAATCTTATGACCGCTGAAGACCGTGGGGAGATCCTCCCTTCCGTAAAGGAAAGCTGTTTTGACAGTTTCCACCGCACTTTGTCTCGTTTGAAATCAGTGTACGTGTTTTAATTTGTGTTTTTATGTTATTTGTTAACTTTTATATGGTTTTATGTTGTTTGTCTATGCCTCAAGAAACACTTAACTGCTGCTAATTTTGAGTTTGACAACAAAAGTTTGCTTGATCTTGCTACCCCACAAGAATGGGTTTCAACACTGGTAAATTTTTATATATTTTCATTGTTGCACATGTCTTTCTTCTTTGAAAATTAATTCTGAATGAATGGTTGTTTGTTTACCTTTTTTGATGTAGCACATGGAGGTTTTAATGTCATTCTTGGGAAGCAGGCATTGTCAAAGGCTTACAGCTGAGCGTGCTTGCTTTGCTTCTCCTTGGCTAGTAAACCTTTTGCAAGGTAAGCACCGGTCTTTTAAAGCGGCTAAGAAAAAGAAACGGGTTGGTTTTCCAGACAAGATTATGTACTTTGTTCATATTCTGGGACAGAATTGGTTGACAGATGTGGATACAGTTTATTGTCCTATGATTTGGGGTGATAGTCATTGGGTCGGCCTTGCAATCAATTTACTCCTTAGGGATGTTGAGATTCTGGATCCACTGCCTCGAATTAACCGACACGAAGAAGTCGTGAAGTACATGTTGCCTATTGTTGACTTACTACCTTACATCATGCGTAAACTTTGTCCTTCAGAAGTTAGCCAATCACATGGTTACAAACCCTTTTCTTGGCAGCGTTCGAATGATTACTACAAAAACACACGCACAGGTCGTGTTTCGGCCAAATTTATGGAGCTTCATGCTCTTTGCGATCCTGAAGCTGGAATGAGTGGGATTACATATGATATGGTTGACGATTTTAGGAAACGTTATGCAATGGACACCTACAAGGAATGGGTTGTGCCTTTGTATTTTGATTTGTAGTTTTTGTATACTTTTACTTTTTTTGGTAAACATCTAAGAATTTGTCTGATTATGATGTTAGTGATTATGTATGGTGATGATTGTGAACTTTGTTTTTTTTTTTTTTTTTTGTGGATGTTTGGTCACATTTGAATGGCCATAAAACGTTTGTCCATATATTGTTGTCCATTTTTTTTCTTGTTGTACATGTGTAAACCTGTAACTGTGGTCGTATATTTGCGGACACGAATTTTGCTGTAATGTCCTTGCGGACATGTAACTGTGTACACGGTCTAGTAAATATATTTCATGGTACTCAAGTGTTTTATTTAAACGTTTGTATGTGGACATCTGAAAATGTATAGTACATGTGGACATATACACATGGATAATACTAATTGGACAGTTATCTGTGGACATGAGAATGTGGATATGGATTGCAGGAAACTATGGAGATGTACATATACATGTTTATGTGGACACATGAATGTGGATAGTACATTTCACCCTATTACTGTTTTGGCACCCTTAGCTATACAGGAATTGTTTATCCATGTATAACTTTTCTGTGGTTACCCTGAGGATTGTTGACATTCTGATGTGGAGATGCAACCGTGACCACGGATGCGATCAGTTGTTGAGATAATTTATTTTGTCGTTTTTATTTGGATACATGAACGTGGACAGAAAATATCCACATATTAACGTGTACTCTTTGATGTCCAAAAAACGTGTCCACACATTGTGTGGCCATTGCTAAATCTTTTTTCGCTATCCTGTGGATATGTGAAATGTGGACCATTTAATATTGTCCATAACTGTTTTGTCATTAGAACATGTTTATTTGGACATATGAACCTGGACAGATGATGTAGAAATATCAACGTGTACACATTGCTGAGGAAATACGTGTCCACACATTGTGTGTCCATGAATAACTTTTCTGTCTCTACGATGTGGATAAGTGATTGTGTACATGGAAGGTACAATTTGTATATCTGTGGACATTTAGTAGTGGACATGATATTTTGACCACGGATGCTAACAATTTTTGAAATAAGTTTTCGAGTAAGGAGATGTACATATACATGTTTATGTGGACCCATGAATGTGGATAGTACATTTCACCCTATTACTGTTTTGGCACCCTTAGCTGGCCAGACATTGTTTATCCATGTATAACTTTTCTGTGCTTACCCTGATGATAGTTGACATTCTAGTGTGGACATGCAACCGTGACCAGGGATGCGATCAGTTAAGGTGATATTTTATTTTGTCGTCTTTATTTGGATACATGAACGTGGACAGAAAATATGGACATATTAACGTGTACTCTTTGATGTCCAAAACAACGTGTCCACACATTGTGTGTCCATGGCTAAATTTTGTTTCGCTACCCTGTGAATATGTGAAATGTGGTCCATTTAATATTGTTCATAACCTTTTTGTCATTAAAACGTGTTTATTTGGACATATGAACCTGGACAGATGATGTGGGCATATTAACGTGTACACATTGCTGTGGAAATACTTGTCCACACATTGTTTGGCCATGAATAACTTTTCTGTCTCTACGATGGGGATAAGTGATTGTGTACATGGAGGGTACAATTTTTATATCTGTGGACATTTAGCAGTGGACATGATATTTTGGCCACGGATGCTAACAATTGTTGAAATAAGTTTTCCACGTGAATGTAGTCATGTAGAGGTATATGTGTCCAGATTTGGTGTGGACAGTGTTCTATCCTTTACATACATTTTTATATATGTGGAAATTCGGCTATGGACATGCGTATGTGACCACGATTAATGATGTGGACATGTATAGTTTATTTGTACATATGAACTTGGACAGAAGATATGAATATCTTCTTTCCACATCATCATATTTAGTGTCCATGCATAACTTTTATGTCTCTACAATGTGGATATGTGACTGTGGCCATGTAGGGAACTATTTTTATATATGCGGATATTCGGCTATGGACATGCTAATGTGACCACACGTGATGATGTGGTCATGGATAGTTTATTTGGACATATGAACTTGGAAAGAAGATGTGGATATCTTCTGTCCACATACTGGTTGTCCATGCATAACTTATCTGTCACTATAATGTGGATATGTGACTGTGGCCATGGAGGCTACTATTTTTATATATGTGGACATTCGGCTATGGACACGCGAATGTGACCACGCGTGATGATGTGGTCATGGATAGTTTATTTGGACATATGAACGTGGACAGAAGATGTGGATATCGTCTGTCCACATTTTGGTGTACATGCATAATTTGTCTGTCGCTACAATGTGGATATGTGACTGTGGCCATGGAGGCTACTATTTTTATATATGTGGACATTCGGCTATGGACATGCGAATGTGACCACGCATGATGAAGTGGTCATGGATAGTTTTAGGTAGATCTAGCTATGTGACCACAAAATGGTTACAGTTTGGTTAAAAATGTGGTGGATGCGTTTATGTTGATATAAAACTTAACAAACACCAAACATGACGAAAGTAGCAGCAGAACTTATGAATCATAATGTTTTCTACAAAAATGTACCAAAACAGTAATGTTGAAGCGAGAAGGTAGCATGATTCCTAAATAAAGATAAGCATAATTCATAAAAAAAAAAAAAAGGCATTATGTAGCTGGAGATTGCTTAGATTCGGGTAGTAGAAGTGGTCCTATTGTGGCATTCTCCACCGCATCGTCTACACTTGTTTGGAACGGCTTTGGTTTTCTTTTGAGCCTGCATTTGAGAGTGTGTTTTTAGAATCGTGAACACTTTTATATGGACAGACATGGAGAGAGAAGAGTAACTTACAGGCATTTCTCCAGTGGATGGGATGCGAGTAACCTTTGGACGTCCAGATGGCCTGCGAGTTCTAGGAGGCATAAGAATCATATCAGTGACACAATGAGGTATGTCGACATCAGCTGGGTTCCCCTCCGGACTATTGAAGCCCTTATATGTTTCTGCCCAGGTAATTGGTTTGTAGCAATCACCAACCAAAGTTTGATAGGGCAGGCCAAGGGTGTCGGCTAGCAATAGAACGTGTCCACAAGGTATTTTGTATTTCTGATACAGCACACAAGAGCATTTCTTCTGGTCCAATATTACGTGATGCTTTTGGCCGAATATACCGATAACTTCAGCACTTCAGCTTGATACAGAATTGATCTTACTGCCTTTTGTGAGAGTAATGTTGTGTTCCATAATTTTCTCTACTTGTGGGGTGGCCACACCTCTGTAGTTTACTGTTTTTTTCCTTCTAGCTGCGAACCACCTGGTCATCATTCTTTGGATGAAAATTAGTAACTCGATAATAGGGGACTATCTCACCTTCCTCAGTGCCTGGTTGAGCTGCTCAGCTACATTACTGGTCATCATGTTATATCGATCCCCTGGGAAATAAGCCCTGCACCAATGTGCGAGGCCAAGTTTTTCTAAATATGCTGCACATTTCCCATTAGTTGTTTTGACCTTGTTGAAGGCCTCTCTGAACCCTCCAACAGTGAAAGCGAAAGCAGCCTTCCCAACCATTTTACCTAGGCATTTGCTGCTAAACCTCGAAGACACATTTCTCATTAGATGGACTATGCAAGCTCCATGGTTCGCCTGTGGATAGACTCTGCTTATGGCAGCGTTTATAGAGATGTGTCTGTCTGAGATGATTGTTAGGTTGGGACTATCTTCCAAGATCCTCTCGAGCTTCTGAAGGAACCAAGTCCAGGAATCATCGTTCTCGCTGTCGACGACAGCGAAGACGAGTGGAAAAACTTGAAAATTAGCATCTTGTCCACTAGCCGTGAGTAAAACACCTTTAAACTTTCCACCCAAATGAGTTCCATCTATGACAATTACAGGCCTGAGTTTCCTGAAACCTAATATAGAGGCTCCAAATGATAAGAACAAGTACAAAAACCTCTGCAATCCATTTTCATCTGTTTCTGTTTCTATGTCTGCAACTGTTCCTGGGTTTGCAAGCTTTAACATATGCAGATATTGAGGAAGTTTTGCATAAGAATCATCCTCCGATCCCCTGAGGTCAGTAACGGCGATCTCCTTGGCTCTGTAACACTTCATGTAAGAAGCAGAGACACGTAAATCTTCAAGCAGAAGTTGTTGCAAGTCACCAGCTTTTGGTCCCTGAATAGGATCACCATATTTTGACTTATATACAGCAGCTATAACACGAGACGACGCCTTTTGTTTGTAATTGTTCCTCGTGTCAATGCTGCAGGTGTGTTCTAGCTTTGCTTTCCGTATTTCATAGTATCCGGAGTCCCTTATCTCGGCTGCCATTATTCGCCAATCACATCGCTGATCTGGACATTGCAGAACAAAGTAGTGTTTCTTTGTCCTTGTTTCTTTGAAATGGAACCTATTCTTGATGGCGTAAATAGCTAGAGAAATCTGGCAATCCACTTTTTTAGCATAAGCCTTGCCGACATAAACAGATTCGTCCCTATCATCAATGTCCAAGTCTGGAATAGCAGCATAATGGTATTGTGTATCGTCAAACATTGGAGGGATATCGAATTCCTCATCATCCACCTCTTCTAATTTTCTCCGAGGGCGTGGTTTGTGATTCCCTAAAACTGATGATGTAGGCCTGGCGGAACTCTGTCCATGAGATGTTGTCCATGATGCATCTTTTGAATTGTAGGCGCAGCTTTGTACATTTGGTCCGATTGGTACCTTTGTATCGTTCTGCGTATTAGCAGCACCACCGAGAAGCATCATATGATCAAAAGCATCATTTGTGGTGCAGAAAACTTGAATAGGGGTACGATTGATTCCAGCATCATATGGCTCATCAAATCCTCGTATTATATCTGCTGCATTAGAACCTCCATAAGGATTGTCTACCAATGGAGACCAAAACTCGCGATCATAACCTCGGGGCCTTAAGTCAGCATCATCAACTTGTCTAGGTATATCATCCTTGAAAGGTGCATCTTCATCAAGGTCATTGAATCATGGGTCTTGCGTGTCAGAAAACGCATTCCTTAACTTCTGTTCCTGCTTCTCAACCTCTGCTATAACTTCTGCATCTTCGAATTCAAAAGGTATTGTACCTCCTTTCTCGAAAGACCGAAAACCATCTCCTTTACCACAACCGGAACCTTGTCCATCCTCGAAAAGTCCTCTTCTTTTGGTTGGGAGTGTGTCATCCGGTAGTAAAGGCGCCGTCTTGGAACCTTTCACTTCAACAGAACGAAAGGTGTCTCCTTTCCCCAAACCCCATGAACTAGAGCCACCTCCTACCTCTGAAAAACATTGCTTCTTTGTTGGGATTGGTGTTGTGAAACCATTTCCCGTTTCCTGCACGTCGTTTACAAAGCCATCTCCTTTACCCAAACCAGAACAACCTCCCTGGTCGAAAAGACCTCTCTTTTTGGTTGTGAGTGTGTCATCCAGCACTAAAGGTTGAGTCTTTGAACCTGCACTTGAAGCATACCCAAAGTCGTCTCCTTTCCCCAAACCAGATGAACTGGAGGCACATCTTCCCTCTGAAAAGCAGTGTTTTTTTGTTGGAAGTGGTGTTGTAAAACCAGGGACGTTATCCTCCGGGTCCTTAACACCTTTTTTTTGCAAATGGCCGTGAAACTCAGCAAACAAAGTAGGAGAGCTATTAAGGTCAAGGCTCCTGAAGAAGAAGCCAATAGCTCCGTCGTTAGTCAACAAAACCGGAGGAGTCGTTAGCCCCGTCGTCATCTCGTTTGTGTTCTGCGGCCAGTAGCTCAAGAAACAGACATTCCGAGTCCATCTTCGCCGATGAACTCGTGGAGGACGTTTCTCTTCAGCTCATCCATAGTTACTCCAACAGTAACCGGCACAATCCTCGACATTTGTTGTTTATCAATCACAAAATCCCATTTCCCATCAGATGACCAGTCCCAATCCCCTGAAATAACGAGACAGTGATTATTCATTTTGGGGTATCCACGAGATGTCATCCACAGAACTTTGGTTATGTCCACGCAAATGTTAAAGTGAAAGAAATGTGTCTCTAGATTTTGTTTCTATCGATAGAGCAACAAAAGAAAATAAATAAGAATAAGAAAATAAATAAGAATAAAAAACGAAAAGCTTTTATAAGGGTAATATAGGAAAACTCAGTTAAAAAGAAAGGGTAAAGTGCCTCCCTTTCACAAAGTGTCTAATTGTGAAAGGAAAGATCCAAAAAGTGCCCTGAAGTATAAAATTTAAATTTGATAAATCCAAACTGCCCTTATTGCTCTTTCTTTGATTTTTTTCTCCACGACTCATAAGAAGACAAAAATGTATCACACATTTTTAGAACCCTAAAATTAGTACTCTCCAAATATTTTATGTCTATGGCATCAAAGATCTTTTTCTTATTTTTTAGTGTTTCTCCTTTCATCATCGTCAATCTCCATTAAATCTTATTTCAAAAGTTTTTTTTTCTTTCTGAAATTATATTTTTCATTTCTCCTCTTCCTAAAGTTTTTATCCAGATTTCTCAGATTTAATTTGTAAGAATTGAAAATCGCCTGTGACAGAATCTCTGTCGGCATATTGTCAGAGCTCAAAATATGGTTTCTATTATCATTTACAAAGAAGAACCCAATGACGGCCAAAGAATCGCCGCCCTGCGGTAACGACGACAAAAGGATCGCCACCTTATGGTATTAGATTTGGCTTGCTTTTTTTGAAAACCTGCACTTTTGGTAGTTTCCAACTTCTCAAAGGCATTGTTTTCTGATTTGCAGATAATTCGCTACAAATCTAAGAGAATAGTATTTAGGTTCTTTTTTATTCATGTGGACAATGTTATGTTAATATGTGGACAATTAAGCATAGACAGATGAATATGGACAACAGAGCATGGAGATATGAACATGGACAACAGAGCATGGACATATGAGCATGGACAACAAAGCATGAAGAATTGGATGTGAATAATAGAACATGAACTACTAATGTTTTCTTTCATTACTATTTTCTTCCTTCATTTTCTAAACCAATTTTTTTTCAATTACTGTAACTGCAAATGTAACCTCTTCACAACAAATCAATGTTTTAAAGCAGTAAATTAGATTAGAGTGATTGAAATTAGTTAGACATCTATATTTCCATGTTTTCATGAATTTATGGAAAGTAGTAATAAGACATCCATGTGTTCATGAATTTATAGACAATTAAATTTTTTATATCCACTTATTAATGAATTTCGTGGACAGTCTCTAATATTCATGTATTCATGAAATTTCATCATTAGTTTTTCATCCTCACTACTTTTGAATAGATTCTTTGGAGCTTTTCACACTTGACCACTCTAATAAAAGATAAACCACCTTCATGTGTCTTATGATTGCAATTAACAATTTATCCAGATTTTGCTAAATTTAAATTCCTCTATGGTACTCTTAATCTTTCATTCAGTCATTTATTGACGAAATACCTAAATCCTTCAAAAGTACTAAAGTAGCTTTTGGATCTGGACATGGTGGTGAAGACATGGAGGCGCGGACATGGCGGCATGGACACAATGGATGGACATGGTGGCGTGGACATTGTGGCGAGACATAGTGACGAAGATATGGTGGCGTGGACATGGTGGCGAATACATGATGGTGTGGACATGGTTATGTTATTTTGTTTATATTTGGACAAGCTCTTGAAAACTATCCAGATTTTAATCTTCTTTTTGCGAAGCATACAAAATGGATTACCTTCGAAATGTTGACCATATTCTGATATCCATATGGATGAAAAGAACTTGTAAAATAAATGTGCTTGCAAATATTTATATATTGAATATTTGAGAAATGGATATATACTCAAGTACAAATACGAGAAACACAGCCCCCAAATATGAAAGTTCATCTCCAGTCTCCACAATCCATTGGACCATTATCAAACAAAAATAAACTATCAGATCAATATGGTTCATCCTAGAGCAGCACAACCCCCAAATATGCATCACTTATCTCGTTTTCTCTGTGCCTTTGATAGCTTCCTTTCATCTCATCATCTTCAACCCTTAAAAGTTAAACAAAAAAATGTATATTTAAGATTCATTCTAAGAAAGAATTTTAAAGTGAATCTTATGAGATGAACACTGTTCTTGTGACAGTCTCAGATCAAATTAAACTAGTAATCAAGTGCACATATGAGATGAACACTGTTCATGTTTCGTGTGGACATATGTTTGTGTGGAACCATATCTGTGGACATTGTTAAGTTCAATGCATGTTTGAATCTTTAGCATCAGATCTAAGACATGTTTCTTAAGTATGTCCCTAGTTTTGTGAATATCATTGTTTCTAAGACATGGAGTTGCTACTGATATAATCAGATTGATAATGTTGTTAAAGAGAAGGACAACTTTGAAATCTGGACTGTTGTTTAGTGTTCAAAATTTTGAAATCCGGATCATTTTTTATTGACAGCATGGATATCTTAGAATCTTGACTATACTATGACCATTTTTTACTGTCCATATGGACAATGTTAAAACTGAATACAGATGGTGATATGCTTTTGTAACTGTGAGATTAACAATAAATTTTTAGTTTTTTTCTTTTATCATCTTCCAAGATTCAAGCTTTAAATGTTTTAAGGTAGCAAAGATGAACAAGAAATTTGCCTGACACATACCTTCCAACTAAATTCGTTTGATTTACTAGCATTTTATGGTCATAAACTCGTTTGTGTGGACATGTTCGTTTTTCGTGTGGACACGTTTGTGTTTCGTGTGGACATATGTTTGTGTGGAACCATTTGTGTGGACACTGTTAAGTTCTCAAGTTCCATAGCAAGCGAAGCGGTGTCAAACAAAAACTCTGTCATTCTAACTAAATGCTTACCACCAAAAAAAAATTTATCACTAGTAGTTGCAAAATTTGTCCATAATATTAAGAGATAAGACTGAATCTTGAGAACAACAATAAACATGGTAATCTTATATCTCCATCAAGTCTCCATATATGAAAATTGAAAAAAAAAATCACAATTGTAGCATTCTATTTAACAATTCCAAAACCCAGAAAAAGACAAGAGGAAACATATATGCATAGAGCGTAAAAGTACCTTTTTGATCGGAAATAGCTTATAAACCCAACAAGACAGCTAAAATTACTACCCGATGAGATGAGAAATCACCACCCGAGGAGATCTTTTAGGGTTTCGATCTCAAGATCCACAGAGATAAAAAGGAGAAATCTTGTTATGTTGGAATTAAAAACTGATGAAGATCACCATTGTTGTGAATAGGAGATGAAGAATTAGTGAATAAAGTGGAGGAAGACGGCCCAGACTATTGAGAAAGAGGTTATGAGAAAAAAATTGATTTGATTAATGTTTTAAGGGTAGCTTTGACTTTTCTTAGGTTAAAAGTGTGTTGATAGTAAAAAGTACCTTAAACTGTTATTATAGTTTGAGAAAGTGTCTTAATCTGTAATTATCTCTTTATTAAACTCATAACCGTTTCTGGAGGGAAACATAGTAAATAAGATTACTTTAGAGTAAACTGAATATTTCCAATAGACCGGCTTAATTTTCAGGACCAACTCCGTATTGGCTGGGAAGAATAATTCGTCTAATTGGTGTTGTTGTTATTACCAATATTTTCTTTATGTGAATTTGGTCAGTACATTTTTAGCAAAGAAGAGAAATCTGTGTTGAATATTTTTATTATTATTTAGTTTAATAAACATTATCATGTATATTGACGTCCAAATTCACACATTTGAAATAAATAGTTAAAAATGATTAAATATGAAGAATAAGCTTTGATAAGCTTTCTAAACTAAGACGGATCAGCCCAAGACATTGAGAAAAAAAATTCACGACGTGTACCCGAGCCAAGCGCCTTGGATTGGGCGACCGTGTCATTTCTGTTTGTTCCAACGTCTTCTCAAATCTTTCCACCAATTACTCCAAAAGTGATCCGTGCTGTGTCGAGCAAAAAGACTTCGAGAGACGAATCAAACGATTCGACCAGCCGGATTGCCCAACCACAAACCATGCCAAGCCAACTTCCTCAAGGAAGGATTGGGCTAACTGGAAACTCCTTAATAGATAAGAGAGCTCATTTGCCACCAGGCAGTCCGCCATTTGGTCTAGCACGCCACTTAAGACCGTGGACCAGGCCGCCACAAGACCAGTCCGCCACTATGCTCTATGTGCAGTCCGCCATTTGGTCTAGCACGCCACTTAAGACTGTGGACCAGGCCGCCAGAGGATCAGTCCACCCCTCGGCCATGAGCGGTCCGCCCCTCGGCCACGAGGGGTCCGCCCCTCGGCCACGAGGGGTCCACCCCTCGACCACGAGCAGTCCGCCCCTCGGCCACGAGCAGTCCGCCCCTGGGCCACGAGCATCCACCAAATCGCTCCATGCACCAGGCCGCTAGTTAAATCTAAAGACCAGGCCGCCGCCATGCTTTCACTCACCAGGCCGCCACTTACTCCCATTCACCAGCCCACTAATTAGCTTTCAGCTCGCCATTCGTCCCTTCTGAGAGAAAAGGGCGGGCTGAAAGTTCATACGAAAGAAACAGGTGGGCTGAAAGTTCATACAAAAGAAACAGGTGGGCTAAAAGTTCTTACGAGAGAAAAGGGTGGGCTGAAATTTCATACGAGAGAAACGGGCGGGCTGAAAGTTCTTACGAGAGAAAAGGGCGGGCTGAAATTTCATACGAGAGAAACGAGCGGGCTGAAAGTTCATACGAAAGAAACTGGGGGGCTTAAGTTTATACGAAAATTTTATGGCGAGCTGAAAGCTTAGCTCGGAATCGCTCGGGTCAGAACACTGTTCATCCAAGATTTTCCGCAAAAACACTATTCACGGAACACTATTCACGAACTGGATAAAATCAGAAGGACAAAGATTTGGTTTAACGTAAGTCGGATTCGGGATACTGTTCATAAAAACACTGTTCACGGCACTGTTCCTGTACCGATCCAAAAACCAGAGAAAGAGTCCAAGCAAAGTGGAAGAACCAAATCAGGGGCGAACCGAACCAAACTGGAGGTGGTTGGTTCAGAACCAGACCAAGTGGTGACGTACTAAGGATTTGGGCTGCGGATCAGGCTCAAAATCTATCTAAGTCGGCGGATGGCAGAGTAAAAGGTGTCCTACATTTCTAATAAGCTTCTTCAGCACCCTAGGTTGTCCACTATATATATGATAGCTTGTATTAGGCTTAATAGGATCCAATTCCAAATATTAGACTTTCCGTATTGTAAGACGTTAAACTTTTACGTTTTTTCTTGTACTTTGGCAAAAGAGATTACTAAATAAAATAAACTTTCGATTTCGGTCCTCGAGTTTTTATAAAATAGGATTTTCGAACCCCCATTTATTATAAATTTTGATTGTTTGTGTTTTGACTCTCACAGTTTGGCGCCGTCTGTAGGGATGAGAAATATTATAAACCCTAAGAGTAAGAGGATACGAGAAAGAAAGTGATGTCTGCAAATGAAGAGATCAACAACAGAAACAACCAGCCGATCAGAGCAACCCGTCCAGGAGAAGAAGCGGCTTCTATGGCCGAGTTGAAGACGATGCTGGTCGCGGTCTTAGAGAGGCAAGTCCGGTAAGACAAGGAGAACGGAACGGTGGGGGGGGGACAAGTCTTTTAAAAGGGCACCATCCTTTGTGACTTTTGTCGCTCCGGGGGTATCTTCTTTGGTAGTTGCCTTCATTTTATTTTCTGGTTTGATAACCCCTTTTCCAGGTTGCGACCTTCCAGACTTCTCGCCTTTGTCATTCTTGCTGGTTGGTTGTTCATTCCGGTCTTGGTCTTCGGGCCTCATCTCTCTGAGTTCTTGTGTTAAGAGCTTGCTTGTGAGCTTCGTTCTTAAAGCGTGGTAGCTTGCCGTTTAATGGCCGTATAGGTGATGGTGTTTGAAGTAGAGTATTTCGTTGACGTTCCCAGAGTTTATATTCCATGTGTTCCATGGACATTTTTCACGTCTGGAGACCGTTTGTGGCCGACTGGAGCTGGTGGAAGGTTGTTCTGAACCAACCTGATAGTTGTAGGCTCCTCCTACGCTGACTACTTCTAAGTGTACGTAGCCGCCGTTCAGCTACCACCCTTTGTGACATACGTGTACAAATAAGTTCAGCTACCTCCTTTAAAAGGGGGGGGGGAGGGGGAGAATGGATCCATATACACATATACTCCCACAAATTCTTGCCTTTTGGCACACATCTTACCGTCTGTTGCTGATCACAAGAAGACGATTTTTTTAACCATAGTTCTTTAAACATCTATAGACGGATGAAATAAGCACGCTATATAAACTTTTGGATTAATATCCGAAAGGCACAATTTGATCGGGAATGCAAGAAGTGTCTGAACGATAATATTTTTAGCTTATCTTCAGGAGCGTTTCGTAGATTGGAAATACTGTGGAGCGTAAACCGCGAAATAAGCTCGCTAAACCCATTAAATGTGACTCGACAACTTGTTGGAGAGGTATTGATTACTCGAAGCGTAGCGAGAGGTTTTAATAACTCGAGTGAAACGAGACATCCAAGGAACACTGGTCTTACCACATCTCACGAACGAAATACAAAACCGGCCCTGGTATGAGATTTTAAACACGTTCACTGTCAGAAAACGGGTACATGTGTCGAAAGGAAGCCGGCAAGCCACTTTATGCTGGCAAAACGATGTATTCAACCCAGAAAGGAAGACTTTCCTAAACATGCTGGTACTCGGATCAGGGCGCCCAGAAAAGCATTTTCATCAAACCAACTCGAAACTAATAAAACGCCCCTCAGCAAACTACGAGCATACGCACAAGGGTTCGAAGCAAGCCACCGACTTCTTTCGAAACAGGACCGGCAATCTGCTCGGATCTCAGAGCAGGCCGCCATTTGATGGAAGGACCAGTCTGCCAACTGGTGTGAAGAACATCCTGGTCGCCATTTGATGGAAGTACCAGCCCACCACTTGGCATGGAGAGCACCCAGGCCGCCAGTCGCTGCACGATATGTGTCAGGCCGCCGCTTGCTCCGAAGGCCAGCACGACATCATGTCCACGCTCTTGTTATGATGATAAACCAAGCCATAAAATGGCAACCAAAAGAATCAAAGCATTTTTGTATTAAAATATTTAAGTAAGAACAAATCAAGACCAAAATCAGTTCGGAACATGACAAGAAGAGCGCGAAAGCCAAAACATGAATTTGGAAAAAGCCCAACAAAACTAAAATATCAAAGATAGCCAATAAAACTAAGGACTCGGACCAGCGAGGACAAGATCCGAAATCCCGGAAACTCCATCATTCGATCAAGCAAGATCAGCTACTCCAACCGCCACAGCCTCTTCTTCGACTGATCTGGCTCCGGGCGTTGGCAGAACCTTGCTTTTGGAGGAGGCGATCGGCTGCGGCTCAATCTTCTCTTGAACTTGAGCAATCACCTCTTCGAACTGACCCGCCGTTTCAACTATGCCTTTCTTCAATTCAGACAAAGTCTTCTTCTCCTCGTGCAGATTTGGAGGCTTGCTCCCTTGGAGCAAAGCAATGGCCTCAAGATTACTCACTACCTGACCACGATCAACCTCATTAGTCCTTGCTTCGGGTAAAGATCCAACCAACTGCTTCAACTCATCCAGAAGGATGCGATACTTGCCAACAGAAGCCTTCCGACCGTCTGCATAAGCTCGCTGAGCCTTCGCATCGCGTGAAGACTTGGATCTTTCAAGCTGATAGGCCATGATCTTCAACTCAGCATTGATTATCCTAATCGGAATCGGTGCCGAAACACTCCTCCAAGGCAGCAGCGCTGTATTTAGTACCACTGAAGTTCACCACTCCTGCCTCTGCGGCCTCGTCCCCAACTGAGTCCTCGCCAAGTACACACTCTGACACATACAGAGAAATAAGAGAAACCACAATTTCTCGAGCAAAACCAACTATGACCTGCTGGAAGTAGCCCACCTTGACTGCAAGATCAGCTTCCCATCCTTTCACCCTCGCTCTCTCCTCGGGAATGGTCGAACCGCCCTCGAGGTCATCGAGAAATCCAAGTTCCCAGAAAACTCGGCCAGGCACATCTTGTCTCTTTTGGCCTTGGCCAACTCGAAAAGGGGGTCTCTTGCCTTGTCCATAATACGGCGATAATTTTTCACCAAGTCAAATATTTCCTACTTCGAGGCCTTTGAGATGCGCATCTCACAAAGAGCTCGTTCCTCCTCAAGTTTCTATTTGGTGACTACTGCCTTCAGGAGGGCTTTCTGCTTACTCGCTGTGTATCGAGCGTCCTTTTTTTTTACTCTTCTCATACTTGCAAGTTGCAATCGCAGCCTCCTCAGAATTGCACTGTTACTCTCGAATCCCGGCATCATAGGCCATCATGGCTGCATTTTTGGCCGAGAAAAGCTAACATAAGATGAAAGGAAAAACTTAACAAGAGGAACGAAAATCGAAATCTTACAAAACTTTTTAAGGGGAACTTAAATGTTACCTTCATTGTATGAATAACAATCTCCCATAAACGTCCGAATAAACCCAAGGCTCAGGGATAACTGATGAGGAGTCACTTATTATAGATAAGAGCTTCATTGACTCGCAACGATCCCGGCGAATCGCCTTGGTGGCATCAAACATGAAATCGGACCTCGACAACCCAATTGGCTGGGAATGGGCCCTTCGAGCGCTCTTCTTAGGGCCATCTCTGGCACCGGCCACTCCCTTCCCTTTCTCAGCCGCTGAGGCACTCTTTCCTCGAGAAGACCCAACCGGAGGAAGGGAAGAAGAGAGCCCAAGCACAAGTCCCTCAGACACAGGATGAATAGGTAAACTGGTCTCGACAACCTCATAAAAATGGACCGGCATGCTTTCTTGATCAGCTTACGGTTCTCTGTGTTTGATGTTTCATTTTCTTGTTTAAGCATATTTCGTTTTTAGTTTTCATTTATACCAGCGGATGTAATAAGATGAGTTTTCTTTTATTTTCTTGCAACTTACTTAAATTGAGAACCCTAGAGGGTCTCCAGCTGATAGGACTCTTATAAAGTCCCCTTGCAGCCGTGTAACCTTTTTCACACGTTTGATCAATAAAATACCGATTTCTCTTAAGCAAGCTTTAAGCTCTAGCTCCTTCTCGAAACCTAGTGAGACCAGCACGTACTAGCCTTGAGAAGTCCCTTGTTTAATTAAAGGTCTTACACAACCTTTGTGGTACACTTCATTCCCCTCATTCGACCATTAACCGGATCCAACTCAACGACTATCCTATCAAAGCTCATGTCGAGGCTTGCATTGTGTCAGAACGGAAAGCTTGCACATGAGAAAAAAGGTTTCCAACCCAAAGGAGCTCAAAACTGGCACCAAGGGGAGACGGCCCTTTCAAGATCCTTGAGAAGATCAACAACAATTCCTTCCGTTTAGACCTGCCAGGTGAGTTCAAAGTTTATACCACCTTCAATGTATCTGACTTAGCCCCTTTTCATGCAGATGTTCCAGTTTTGAGGACAAAACCTTTTGAACAAGGAGGGAATGATGAGGATTCACACAACGAACAAGGCCAGAAGCCGGACCTAGGGCCCAACGAACCAGGCCAGAAACCGGACCAAGAACCCAACTCAGACGTACCGACCATATTTGAGGGACCAATGACACGAGGCAGAGTGAAGGTCTAACAACACAAATATAACCAGAGTATCCAAAAGATCATCACTCCAATGGACCAAAGACCGGAAGAATCCGAACAACCTCTCGAAGATCCTCTGCTTGGACAGGACAAGGTGCAAGAAGACCAACACTTGAAGGAGAACTTTGACCAGATATGGACGAAACCAGAGGATTGCTAGGGAGCTAAGCGAGTGGACCACCTCACGAGTTTGGAGTTCCGTGGCTCTTATTAACTTACAAGGTTCAAGAATCCATCCTGTCCATCACATGCGAGGACCAAAACTCCTAGAAGAATATCAAAGATCAATGGTCCACAAGAGCTGCCAACTTCGGACCACAACCACAAGGTAAGCGAGGTAATTATTTTTATTCACTTATTTGGACGTACGGTTCTCTGTGTTTGATGTTTCCTTTTCTTGTTTAAGCATATTTCGTTTTTAGTTTTCATTTATACCAGCGGATGTACTAAGATGAGTTTTCTTTTATTTTCTTGCAACATACTTAAATTGAGAACCCTAGAGGGTCTCCAGCTGATAGAACTCTTATAAAATCCCCTTGCAGCCCTGTAACCTTTTTCCCACGTTTGATCAATAAAATACTGAATACTCTTAAGCAAGCTTTAAGCTCTAGCTCCTTCTCGAAACCTAGTGAGACCAGCACGTACTAGCCTTGAGAAGTCCCATGTTTTATTAAAGGTCTTACACAACCTTTGTGGTACACTTCATTCCCGTCATTCGACCATTAACCAGATCCAACTCAATGACTATCCTATCAAAGCTCATGTCGAGGCTTGCATTGTGTCAGAAGGGAAAGCTTGCACATGAGAAAAAAACGGTTTCCAACCCATAGGAGCTCAAAGCTGGCGACAAGGGGAGACGGCCCTTTCAAGATCCTTGAGAAGATGAACAACAACACCAACTGTTTAGATCTGCCAGATGAGTTCATAGTTTATACCACCTTCAATGTATCTGACTTAGCCCCTTTTCATGCAGATGTTCCAGTTTTGAGGACAAAACCTTCTGAAGAAGGAGGGAATAATGAGGATTCACACAACGAACAAGGCCAGAAGCCGGACCAAAGGCCCAACGAACCAGGCCAGAAGCCGGACCAAGAACCCAACTTGGACGTACCGACCATATTTGAGGGACCAATGACAAGAGGCAGAGTGAGGGTCTTACAACAAAAAACCCAGAGTATCCAAAAGATCATCATTCAAATGGACCAAAGACCGGAAGAACCCAACTAAAGGTACAACTCACAAGGTCACCAAGAATCCGAACCACCTCTCGAAGATCCTCTGCTTAGACAAGGCAAAGTGCTAGAAGACCTGCACTTGAAGGAGAACTATGACCAGATATGGACAAAACCAGAAGCTTGCTAAGGAGCCAAGCGAGTGGACCGCCTCAAGAGTTTGGAGTTCCGTGGCCCTTATTACCTCACAAGGTTCAAGAAACCGTCCTGTCCATCACATGCGAGGACCAAGACACCTAGAAGAATATCAAAGATCAATGGTCCACAAGAGCTACCAACTTTGGACCGCAACCACAAGGTAAGCAAGGTAATTATTTTTATTCACTGATTTGAACTTACGGTTCTCTGTATTTGATGTTCCCTTTCTTTTTTAAGCATATTTCGTTTTTAGTTTTCATTTATACCAGCGGATGTAATAAGATGAGTTTTCTTTTATTTACTTGCAACTTACTTAAATTGATAACCCTAGAGGGTCTCCAGCTGATAGGATTATTATAAAGTCCCCTTGCAGCCGTGTAACCTTTTTAACACGTTTGATCAATAAAATACCGAATTCTCTTAAGCAAGCTTTAAGCTCTAGCTCCTTCTCGAAACCTAGTGAGACCAGCACAAACTAGCCTTGAGAAGTCCCATGTTTTATTAAAGGTCTTACCCAACCATTGTGGTACACTTCATTCCCCTCATTCGACCATTAACCGGATCCAACTCAACGACTATCCTATCAAAGCTCATGTCGAGGCTTGCATTGTGTCAGAAGAGAAAGCTTGCACATGAGAAAAAACGGTTTCCAACCCATAGGAGCTCAAAGCTGGCGATAAGGGGAGACGGCCCTTTCAAGATCCTTGAGAAGATCAACAACAACACCAACTGTTTAGATCTGCCAGGTGAGTTCATAGTTTATACCACCTTCAATGTATCTGACTTAGCCCCTTTTCATGCAGATGTTCCAGTTTTGAGGACAAAACCTTCTGAAGAAGGAGGGAATAATGAGGATTCACACAACGAACCAGGCCAGAAGCCGGACCAAAGGCCCAATGAACCAGGCCAGAAGCCGGACCAAGAACCCAACTTGGACGTACCGACCATATTTGAGGGACCAATGACAAGAGGCAGAGTGAGGGTCTTACAACACAAAACCCAGAGTATCCAAAAGATCATCATTCAAATGAATCAAAGACCGGAAGAGCCCAACTGAAGGTACAACTCAAAAGGTCACCAAGAATCCGAACCACCTCTCGAAGATCCTCTGCTTAGACAAGACAAGGTGCAAGAAGACCCACCCTTGAAGGAGAACTATGACCAGATATGGACGAAACCAGAAAATTGCTAGGGAACCAAGCGAGTGGACCGCCTCACGAGTTTGGAGTTCCGTGGCCCTTATTACCTCACAAGGTTCAACAAACCATCCTGTCCATCACGTGCGAGGACCAAAACACCTAGAAGAATATCAAAGATCAACGGTCCACAAGAGCTGCCAACTTCAGACCGCGACCACAAGGTAAGCAAGGTAATTATTTTTATTCACTTATTTGGACTTACGGTTCTCTGTGTTTGATGTTCCTTTTCTTGTTTAAGCATATTTCGTTTTTAGTTTTCATTTATACCAGCGGATGTAATAAGATGAGTTTTCTTTTATTTTCTTGCAACCTATTTAAATTGAGAACCCTAGAGGGTCTCCAGCTGATAGGACTCTTATAAAGTCCCCTTGCAGCCGTGTAACCTT
The DNA here is from genome assembly GCA_900108845.1 of Iljinskaea planisiliqua. Classification (NCBI taxonomy): domain Eukaryota; kingdom Viridiplantae; phylum Streptophyta; class Magnoliopsida; order Brassicales; family Brassicaceae; genus Iljinskaea; species Iljinskaea planisiliqua. Next base: position 5,369,153 of record FNXX01000014.1, read on the forward strand.
TTTCACACGTTTGATCAATAAAATACCGAATTCTCTTAAGCAAGCTTTAAGCTCTAGCTCCTTCTCGAAACCTAGTGAGACCAGCACAAACTAGCCTTGAGAAGTCCCATGTTTTATTAAAGGTCTTACACAACCATTTTGGTACACTTCATTCCCCTCATTCGACTATTAACCGGATCCAACTCAACGACTATCCTATCAAAGCTCATGTCGAGGCTTGCATTGTATCAGAAGGGAAAGCTAGCACATTGGACAAAAACGGTTTCCAACCAAAAGGAGCTCAAAGCTGGCACCAAGGGGAGACGGCCCTTTCAAGATCCTTGAGAAGAACAACAACAGCGCCTACTGTTTAGACCTACCAGGTGAGTTCAAAGTTTATACCACCTTCAATGTATCTGACTTAGCCCCTTTTCATGTAGATGTTCCAGTTTTGAAGACAAAACCTTCTGAAGAAGGAGGGAATGATGAGGATTCACACAACGAACCAGGCCAGAAGCAGGACCTAGGGCCCAACGAACCAGGCAAGAAGCCGGACCAAGAACCCAACTCGGACGTACCGACCATACTTGAGGGACCAACGACAAGAGGCAGAGTGAGGGTCTTACAACACAAATATAACCAGAGTATCCAAAAGATTCTCACTAAAATGGACCAAAGACCGGAAGAGCCAAACTAAAGGTACAACTCACAAGGTCACCAAGAATCCGAACCACCTCTCGAAGATCCTCTGCTTAGACAAGACAAGGTGCAAGAAGACCAACCCTTGAAGGAGAACTATGACCAGATATGGACGAAACCACAAAATTGCTAGGGAGCCAAGCGAGTGGACCGCCTCACGAGTTTGGAGTTCCGTGGCCCTTATTACCTCACAAGGTTCAACAAACCATCCTGTCCATCACATGCGAGGACCAAGACTCCTAGAAGAATATCAAAGATCAACGGTCCACAAGAGCTGCCAACTTCAGACCGCGACCACAAGGTAAGCAAGGTAATTATTTTTATTCACTTATTTGGAATTACGGTTCTCTGTGTTTGATGTTCATTTTCTTGTTTAAGCATATTTTGTTTTTAGTTTTCATTTATAGCAGCGGATGTAATAAGATGAGTTTTCATTTATTTTCTTGCAACTTACTTAAATTGAGAACCCTAGAGGGTCTCCAGCAGATAGGACTCTTATTAAGTCCCTTGCAGCCGTGTAACCTTTTTCACACATTTAATCAATAAAATACCGAATTCTCTTAAGCAAGCTTTAAGCTCTAGCTCCTTCTCGAAACCTAGTGAGACCAGCACAAACTAGCCTTGAGAAGTCCCATGTTTTATTAAAGGTCTTACACAACCATTGTGGTACACTTCATTCCCCTCATTCGACCATTAACCGGATCCAACTCAACGACTATCCTATCAGAGCTCATGTCGAGGCTTGCATTGTGTCAGAAGGGAAAGCTTGCACATTGGACAAAAACGGTTTCCAACCAAAAGGAGCTCAAAGCTGGCACCAAGGGGAGACGGCCCTTTCAAGATCCTTGAGAAGATCAACAACAACGCCTACTGTTTAGACCTACCAGGTGAGTTCAAAGTTTATACCACCTTCAATGTATCTGACTTAGCCCCTTTTCATGTAGATGTTCCAGTTTTGAGGACAAAACCTTCTGAAGAAGGAGGGAATGATGAGGATTCACACAACGAACCAGGCCAGAAGCCGGACCAAGGGTCCAACGAACCAGGCAAGAAGCCGGACCAAGAACCCAACTCGGACGTACTGACCATACTTGAGGGACCAACGACAAGAGGCAGAGTGAGGGTCTTACAACACAAATATAACCATAGTATCCAAAAGATCCTCACTAAAATGGACCAAAGACCGAAAGAGCCCAACTAAAGGTACAACTCACAAGGTCACCAAGAATCCGAACCACCTCTCGAAGATCCTCTGCTTAGATAAGACAAGGTGCAAGAAGACCAACCCTTGAAGGAGAACTATGACCAGATATGGACGAAACCAGAAAATTGCTAGGGAGCCAAGCGAGTGGACCGCCTCACGAGTTTGGAGTTCCGTGGCCCTTATTACCTCACAAGGTTCAACAAACCATCCTGTCCATCACATGCGAGGACCAAGACTCCTAGAAGAATATCAAAGATCAACGGTCCACAAGAGCTGCCAACTTCAGACCGCGACCACAAGGTAAGCAAGGTAATTATTTTTATTCACTTATTTGGAATTACGGTTCTCTGTGTTTGATGTTCCTTTTCTTGTTTAAGCATATTTCGTTTTTAGTTTTCATTTATACCAGCGGATGTAATAAGATGAGTTTTCTTTTATTTTCTTGCAACTTACTTAAATTGAGAACCCTAGAGGGTCTCCAGCAGATAGGACTCTTATAAAGTCCCCTTGCAGCCGTGTAACCTTTTTCACACGTTTAATCAATAAAATACCGAATTCTCTTAAGCAAGATTTAAGCTCTAGCTCCTTCTCGAAACCTAGTGAGACCAGCACATACTAGCCTTGAGAAGTCCCATGTTTTATTAAAGGTCTTACACAACCTTTGTGGTACACTTCATTCCCCTCATTCGACCATTAACCGGATCCTTTGAACGAGTAGCTCATTCAATCGATCGTCCACACTCACCATCAACCAAGAAGTTTGGTTCGTGACACCAAGGGAACCGGCCGAGAGTCAGCGTCGTGCTTGTATCAGAAACTACTAGTCAAATTTGAGAAGAAAAATGAGGTTATGAGAAGTAAAGAAGAAGATAGCTCTTCTTATAGAGAAGGTGGCATTGTTTTTCATGAAAACATAGCGGGACCGCACCTATTCCAAAGATGTATACACAAGAAGAATATAGTAAAAGTTTGCCGACTTCGAATGCAAGAAACTCTTGGCTCACCTATAGGCGTACATCGTACCGTTTCGGTTCATCAATCTCGATCAACACTTTACTTAGAGCTCATTGCTTCCACACACAAAAGTAACGAGCTCGGGCGCTAACTGTTGGGTTCAAAACCCACCCTGTGGATATTAATGAGCCAAAATGTCTCAGTATCTGCACAGAACACTTGTCTGAGGACCGTCAATATCAAGTGCAGGTCGCCGTCTTCTTTTAACAAGGAATGGGAGGCCTGAAAACTTGTCCAAGGACCATCAAGATCAAATGCAGGTCACCATCTTCCTTCAATAAGGAGTGAACGACCTGAAAACTTGTCCGAGGACCGTCAAGATCAAATGCAGGTCTCCATCTTCCTCTAGCAAATAGTGATGGTCCTGACACTTGTCGGAGGACCATTAAGATCAAGTGTAGGTCGCCATCTTCCTTTAACAAGGAGTAGGCGACCTGAAAACTTGTCTGAGGACCATCAAGATGAAGTGCAGGTCGCCAACTTCCTCTACCAAAGAGTGGGCAACCAGAACACTTGTCCGAGTACCATCAAGATCAAGTGCAGGTCGCCATCTTCCTTTAACAAGGAGTGGGTGACCTGTAAACCTATCCGAGGATCGTCAAGATAAAGTGCATGTCGCCATCAGTAAAGAATGGGCGACCAGAACACTTGTCAGAGGCCCATCAAGATCAAGTGCTGGTCGCCATCTTCCTTTAACAAGAAGTGGGCGACCTGAAAACTTGTCTGAGGACCGTCAAGCTCAAGTGCTGGTCGCCATCTTCCTTTAACATGGTGTGGGTGACCTGAAAACCTGTCCGAGGCCCGTCAAGATCAAGTGCAGGTCGCCATCTTCCTCTAGTAAAGAGTGGGCAACCTGAAAACTTGTCTGAGTACCTTCAAGATCAAGTGCAGGTCGTCATCTTCTCTAAACAAGGAGTGGGCGACCTGAAAACTTGTCTGAGGACCGTCAAGATCAAGTGCAGGTCGCCATATTCCTTTAACAAAGAGTGGGCAACCTGAAAACCTTTCCGGGGACCGTCAAGATCTAGTGCAGGTCGCCATCTTCCTCTAAAAAAGAGTGGGCGACCTGGACACTTGTCTGAGTACCATCAAGATAGAGTTAAGGTCGCCATATTTCCTTAACAAGGAGTGGGCAACCTGAAACTAGCCTGAAGACTATCAGAACACATAGAGCAGGTCGCCATCTTCCTATAGCAAATAGTAGGCGACATTAGACCTGTACGAAGACCATCAGAACACACAAAGCAAGTCGTCATCATCCTCTAGCAAAGACTGGGCGACATGAGAGTTAACCGAAGACCATCATACACACGAAGCAGGCTGACAACTCCCTTTTAGGAGAATATGGCGACCTGACAATGCACAAAGCAGGTCACCACTTCCTTTCATCAGAGGATGGCAACCTGACAAGGCACTAAGCGGTCGCCACTTCCGTGCACAGGAAGATGGCAACCTGATTATGCACTAAGCATGTCACCACTTCCTAGCATGAGAAGATGGCGACCAGACCATGCACAATGCAGGTCACCACTTTCTCCCTTAGGAAGTTGGAGACCAGAAGATGGTTAATGCACTTTATCACACAGAAGATGGCAATCTGGACAATGTCATAAGACGGCAACCTGATCCTTCGTACATGCATCCATCACCTGTCTTAACTGAACCGACGAGCTGAAAGTTTGGTCTACTGTTATTCACTTTCTGAACACTGTTCACAGCACTATTCATGAAACACTGTTCACGGAACTATTCGTGAACCGACCCGAAAACCAGAGAAAGAAGCCTGAACAAGATGGGGAGTTAAAATTAGATTGAACTGAACCAAACCAGACGCGAGCTGGATTGACACAAGACCAAACGACGGTGTGCTGAGAAGTTGGACCACAGATCAAGGCCAAGCCCATACAAAAATATCTAAGTCGGCAAAATCCTAGAGTTGACAATGTTCCACATCGCTAGCAGCACATTTCAGCACCCAAAAACGTTTTGTATATATAGAATAACAGGTAATAGGATTTGGGACCATCTCTGAATACTTAGGATTTCGTATTGTAAATCTTTACAGCTATGAGAGTGAAAAATTCACACAGGCAAAACTTATATTAAATGGAGGCTCGAAAATCCCATTTTAAAAAAACTCAATGACCATAATTGAAAGTTTATTTTATTAAGTGATAATTTTGCCAAGTATAAGGAATTTCTAAAAAGCATAATAGTCTTACAATACGAAGTCTAAGTATTCAGAATGGGATGTATTAAACCTTAATACATGTTATCTATGTATACTGAGGGACTTGGGATTTCGAGGTAAGCTACCACCGATGTGGGACGTTGATAAGTATAGCAATTTGTCGACTTCAATGGGTTTGGGCTTTATCTGCGGCCCGTCTTCTAAGCACGTTGTCATTTGGTCCTGTCCCGACCCAGCTCGCCTCGGGGTTGGTCTGGTCCGATTTGAGTTATGTTTGCTATCTTGTTCGGCTTCTTTCCCGGCCTAATGGTCGGTTTGTGAACAGTGTCATTAACAGTGTCTTGTGAAAAATGTTTCGTGAATATTGTTCCAAACCCGAGTAACGCTAAACCAAATCTTCGGGTCAGAGGTTTATGTTTGGTTTATGAACAGTTTCCGTGAATAGTGATTCGAACAGTGTTCCGAGACCGAGTAATGTTGAACCAAACTTTAAGCTCTCTGGTTCAGTCAAGAAATACGTAAATAGATTGTGTGAAGGATCAGGTCGCCCGCAACCATTCTTTGTGAGGTTGGCGACCTGCATTCGGGAGGACCAGGTCACCACCCTCTCTCCCGAGAGAGCGAGCGAGCCGCTCCTTCATCTTCTGATTGTCTAGAGACTCTGATTAGGTCACCTTGAACCGTTCTCGGAGAGGTTGGCAACCTGCCTTCGGAATGACCAGGTCGCCTCTTTCTCTCTCCCGGGGGAGAGAGTGGGCGACCTGCTCCTTCAGGTGATTATGTCGCCACTCTCTCTCTCCCGGGAGAGAGAGTGGGCGACCTGCCCCTATAGGTGACCAGGTCACCACTCTCTCTCTTCCGGTAAAAGGGAGTGGGCGACCTGCTTTTTTCGTATTATGATGTCTTGAGACTATGATCAGGCCGCCTGGAACCATTCTCGGAGAGGTTGGAAACCTACCTTCGGAGTAACCGGGTCACCTCTTTCTCTCGCTGGGGAGAGAGTGGCGACCTGCTCCTTCAGGTGACCAGGTCACCACTCTCTCTCTCTCTCTCTCTCTCTCTCTCTCTATCTCAGGAGAGAGAGTGGGCGACCTGCCCCTTAGGGTGACCAGGTCGCCACTCTCTTTCTCCTGGGAGAGAGAGTTGGCGACCTGCCCTATCGGAGTGAGCAGGTCGACCACATCCCGAGAAACTTGAGTGGCGACCTTCTCTTGGTCCTGACAGTCCTCAGACGACTTATCGGGTCCTCGTACGAGTTTTCAAGTTCTCGGTGAAGTTTTCATGCCTTTGGACAAGCACCAGGTCGCCCACTCTTTTCTTAGAGGGAGATGGCGACCTGCTCTTGGTCTTCATGGTCCTCGAACAACTTTTGGGGTCCTCGGACGAGCTTTCGGGTCCTCGGACGAGTTTTCGGGTCCTCGGACGAATTTTCGGATCCTCGGATGAGTTTTTAGGTCCTCGGACAAGTTTTCATGCATTTGGACAAGTAGCAGGTCACCCACTCTTTTCTTAGAGGTAGATGGCGAGCTGCTCTTGGTCTTCATGGTCTTTAGACAAGTTTTGGGGTCCTTGGACGAGTTTTCTGGTCCTCAGATGAGTTTCGGGTCCTCAAACGAGTTTTCGGGTCCTCAGACAAGTTTTCATGCATTTAGACAAGCAGCAGATCGCCCACTCCTTTCTTAGAGGTAGATGGCGACCTGCTCTTGGTCGTCATGGTCCTCGGACAAGTTTTCGGGTCTTTGGACAAGTTTTCGGATCCTGGGACGAGTTTTTGTGCAAAAACTTAGATTTCTTTGTTCATTATTTTTCGAGGGATGGGTTTTGACCCCAACAACATTATATACGGATTTCTTTATACTCTTCCAAAATATCATTTAATAAAACGAAAATTTTAATCTTGGTTATTGATTTCTTATAAAATAGGATTTTTGAATCTTCATTTATTATAAATTTTGATTATGTGAGTTTCAACTATTACATTAAGTAGAATAGGAGAAAAAGCTGATTGTATTCACTAATAATAGGACTGACAAAAAACTAATAATATACCAAATTTACTAACAAGCCATGAGTCAATCTTTTTTTTTTGTTTTTTGCGTGAATAACATGTACGGCAAAAGAATCTGATCCAAAAACTAAAAAAGTATTGTCAGCGAATAATCAACCATCGAAACCGTGTATGTTTTAGAATAACCCATATATTTTAGGAACAAAATAAAATTATTATAAGAATAATAAATAGCCAAAATTTAAGAAAAGTCGTACGTGGGGCTAAAACTTATGGATTCTCAACTGTCTGTCACCCCCATCTGCTTAAACGCGGGTACTTGCTTCTGAATGACGACACTTATATTTTATACAATAAACAAAGAAATAAATGTTACAAAATCACTAAGCAGTCGATAAGGACATAACGCCTATAACAATTAATCTAAATCTAGTCATAATTTAAACATTAAAAATTATTACATTGATTTAACATATATTTAAATTTGAAACTTTTATTAAAATGTTACTGGTACAGCATTTTGGAGAGAATTATATTTTTATCAGCCAATCAACTTATATAAATAAACATTATAGAAGCTTGTAAAAACTGCTAATACTCAACTGCTTATTTTCTCTATACGTTATTATAAAGCTTTTTGTAGAGTATTTAAAATTTAAATATATAAAAATTCTAAAATAATTATATATGATTAATTTATTTTATTAAATAATATTAAAGAATTATGTTTATATTTAAGTATATTTTTTTATTTTTAAAGTAAATATTTATCTCAACTTTTTTTTATTATATGTATAATTATAAATATAAAAATTAATAAATAAAATTTTAAAATAAAATAAAATATTATGATAACTATATTGTAAGTAAAAAAAAATATATATATAAATATAATGCATATAACTAAATATATTAAATACATTTTATAAATTTATATATAATCGCTCGAAATCAAAAACTTAAAAATATATATTGATAAGAACATACAACTTCAAAACATATAACTTCTACTGCTTACTGATACAACTTAACTATCAACTATACTAATCATACCCTTATTATATATTTTTATCCATTTTAAATAAAAATTAGTAATGAATTCATTTACTACAAAAGTTTAAATTTAAATTTAACGTACAAAAGAATCAATTTAACAAAATTTAATAAAAATAATCAAATAAAAGTTAAAGGTCATATTTACATTCATCTACATTCATCACATACTCAATATTACTGCAAAAATGTCAAATCAGGCTATATAAAACACACAAAAAAGAATTATTTAACTACAACATTTACCAAACAAAAAAGTTTAATAATATCAGAATCATAAATACGATAAAATTAACCAAAATGATAAAACAAATAAAGAGAGGTAAATTGAAACTTAAACTTAGACTAAAATTCAAAAAATTTAATAAAAAGTAATATATTAATGATTTTCGGTTTAAAACCCAATAAACAAAAAAAACAAAGATATTTGAACTGAACCAAACCAGAATGGATATGGTATCAACATGGTGACCAGTTTCTATTAACCGAAAAATACTGAACCAAAACTGAACCGAAATCAAAATTGAACACCCCTACATAGAACTTCACTTATGTTTTTTAATTGTATTGTTAGATTTCAAGTTTCTCTCTTTTTCTCCAAGAACTTTTGCTTTTGCAGTTTTTGTGGAGAGACCAACGTGATCTTCAACAGTGAGAAGGGTTACAAATGCACCTCTAGTAATTATAGGGAACATGGAGAAAAAAATCCAAGCTCCCAAATACCACAGAGAAATAGAAATCAAACCAAAAAAGCATGAAAAAATATAGTTAAAAATAATAGTAAAGAGACTTTGAACATAAGACTTAGAAATGAAGATGATGAGATGGACGATACTGAAACAATTTTGATACCAATGGAAACGTTTATTATCAAGCCATCTATACCCAAGGATGCTACAAAAACACAACCTAAGATTAAAACCACTTCCAAATGCAAGAAGAAAAAGACACCAAATCTTCAACGCTTTGACTATGATGAAGCTTTTAGAGATGTTATAGTAATATCTGCATTGTAGCTTAATGAAGAGACACTAGATGTCCTTAGGTTGAGAAGAAATTTAAAATGGTGCATTGAAGCTTTGAAATTGAAAAAGATGTTTCAAATGGAGCTTCCATATATGAGAATATGACAAGGGAGCTTCTCGAGAAAGGTACCCTAACTTTCTTATTCAAAAATAATGTGGAAGCAAAAGATGGAGTCCTTTCTTTCACCATAGGAGGCGCCAACCACTCTATAACCATCAAAAAGGTGTTTGAACTTTTTGTATTTACTTGTCATTCCAACACCTCATTAAAGTAAGGAGAGAAGAACTATGCCAATTGGAGCAGACTTGCTCACCTCTCTCTAAGGCCTGGAAATTCTAAGGCAAGTCAAATCACTCATCGAGTAGTGAAGTTTATGCATCAATTACTTGTCCAGTTTATCTTCATCTGAAATGAGTACAACATAGTGGATAGAGATGAAGGTTTGATGCATATGACTCCCTTCCTTGAAAATCCTGAGATGGTAAATATTGGATATCATCTAGCAAGAAGAATGATTGATATTAAACAAGATGTGACTAAGGAGTTCAAGAAAACAAAGATGATCACAGAATTTGAAGGTACAACTATGGCTATGGCACTTGATTGTGGAGTTGAACTGGATGAAGGAGATAGAGTGTATGAAGCAAATATGCATGACCTTTTTAAACTTCAAAGGAAGAAGGTCCTCCTCGGAAACACGTTTGCCTACACATACACTCTAGCCAATGATGAGCAGAAACTGTATATCACTCTCCCAAGTAAACTACTTCCAGCCTTAAGTGACAGTAACCTATCATTTTATCTTCCAAGACATGAGATGTACAAGAGATACCCTAATAATCAGGTTTATAAAGTTAGTCACCACTATGTTATGAAGGCACATAAAGCAAGACTGACGAAAAATTATAGCCATCCATCAACCTTTAAAACCAACAAGTTCTTACTCTCCCTTGCAGCCATCCAAAAATGTGAGATGTAGGTCTGCTAAGGATCAATGAGTTACATACTTTACTAACCAAGAGTGTGGGGTAAGATTACAAGTGGAGAAGAGGATAGAGATGAATATTAAAATGATTAATGGTGAAAAAGTTTGTACCACAGTTTTTCTATTTTACTTGAACCAAATATCAATTTTTAATTTTTCTCATTATAGGTATTAGATCAAGAAAACATGATTCAATCATAGTACTTTCTATCCCTTTCTACCACTCTTTGATCATGAAAGACTAACTCATTTATAATTGGATTTCACCTTAATCCCTACCACCTTTCATACCTCATGCCTTCCTTATTCTTTCTTATATGCATAGATGTGTTACAACGTAGGAGAAAGAGGACCAACATAGTTTTCAATCAATGAAGCTTCAATAACATGGAAAACAAAAGAAGAAGCTATCAAACATTCTTCACACAAGATTTTCACATTGATGGAAGGTATATATTCTTGCCTTTCAATATATATCTTGAGCAATAAATCATTACTCCTTTTATTTTTCTAAGAAAAAGCGAAAAAGAGGAAAGGAAATTGGTTGCTCCTAGAAAGATTCTTATAGGGGTCAAAATCCACAATTCGGAGATTGATGAGCCGAGAAGTTTAAGTATTCGCACGAAAGACTTTTCCGAAGACCACTAAACACAAGGAACAGGTCACCATCTTCCTCAAGCAAATAGTGGGCAATCTGAAACTTATCCGAAGACCATTTAACACAAGGAAGGTCGGCATCTTCCTCTAACAACGAGTGGGCGACCTGAAACTTGTCCGAATACCATGAAACACCAAGAGCAAGTCGCCAGCTCCCTTACGAGAGAAGATGGCGACCTAAAACTTGTCCAAAGACAATCAGAACACTAAGAGTAGGATGCCAACTCCCTTTCGAGAAAAGATGGCAACCTGATCATTGTCCGAGGACCATCAGAACACAAAGAGCAGGTCGCAAACTCCCTTCTGAGAGAAGGTGGGGACCTGATCATTGTCCAAAGACAATCAGAACACAAAGAGTAAGTAGCCAATTCCCTTCCGAGAGAAGATGGCAACCTGATCATTTTCATAGGACCATCAGACCACGAAGAGCAGGTCGCCAACTCCCTTCCGAGACAATATTGCGACCTGATCATTGTTTTAAGACATTCCGAACAGGAAGAACAGGTCACCAACTCCCTTCCGAGAGAAGATGAAGACTTGATCATTTTCTGAAGACAATCAGAACATCAAGAGCAGGTCGCCAACTCCCTTCCGAAAGAAGATAGCGACCTGATCATTGTCGGAGGACCATCAGAACACGGAAAGCAGGTCGCCAACTCCCTTGCGAGAGAAGCTGGTGACCTGATCATTGTCCGAAGACAATCAGTACACGAAGAGCAGGTCACCAACTCCCTTCCGAGAGAAGACGGCGACCTGATCATTGTCCGAAGAAAATCAGAACACGAATAGCAGGTCACCAACACCCTTCTGAGAGAAGATAAAGACCTGATCATTGTCCGAGGAGCATCACAATATGAAGAGTAGGTCGTCAACTCACTTCCGAGAGAAGATGACGACCTAGTCATTGTCTGAGGACCATCAGAACACAAGGAGTAGGTCGCCAATTCCCTTCCAAGAGAAGATGGCGACCTGATAATACACAAAGTAGGTCGCTACTTCCTCCGAGAGAAGATAGCGATCTGAACACGCAAAGAGCAGATCGCTAACTCCATCTCATGGAAGATGGCGACCTGAAACATGCCATAGCAAGTGGCGACCTGATCTTTCGTACATGCATTCTTCACTAGTCTTGACCAAACCGGCGAGCTGAAAAGTTTGGTCTAGCATGAATCAAATTCAGAACACTGTTCACGACACAATTCATGAATCACTAATCACAAAAAACTAATCACGAAACTGTTCATGAACCAGTGAGCTGAAAGTTTGGTCTAGGTGTTCACTTTCGGAATACGATTAATGGAACTGTTCGCGAACCGACCACAAAATTGGAGATAGAAGCCCAAACAAGACGGCAAGCTGAAATTAGATTGAAGCGGACCAAACCAGAGGCGAGCTTAATTGAGACAAGATCAAACGACGGCGTGCTGAGAAGTTGGGCTGAGGATCAGGCCCAAGCCCATCAGAAAATATATAATTCTGCTTATTCTTAGACTTGACAACGTCTCACATCGCTCGCTGCGCTACTCAGCACCCGAAGACGTTTCATATATATAGAATAACATGTACTAAGTTTTAGGCATCTGATTTTGAATACTATAGACTTCGTATTATAAGACTTTACAGCATTTACGAAATCCTTTTCACTCATCAAAAACATCAATCAATAAAACCAAACTTTTAATCTTTGTCCTTGAATTCTTATAAGATATGATCTTTGAACCTCATTTATTATAATTTTTTATTGTGTGACTTCAGACTCTCAGAGTTTGGCCCCATCTGTGGGGACAAGAAATATTATAAACTCTAAGAGGAAGAGGATACGAGAACGAAAACGATGTCTGTAGACGGAGAAAACAACGACAGAAAAAATGGAGGAAACAACCAACCGGGTGGTGCGGCCGACCCAGGTGTAGCAGCGGTTTCCATGGCTACATTTAAAACAATGTTGGAGGCCATCCGAGAGGAAAGCCGAACCAGGAGTGTTCCTTCGGGAGGAGACTCGGAGCATATCTGTCAGCCAATCGGAGGAAGGCGTCTCCGATTCTTGCCGCAAACGGTGGCTCCAGGAAGACAAGCGTTAAGCTAGCATACCCCAGTCGGGACAAAGGTGGACCCATCTGGGCCGCTACCTCTACAGCATAAGAACACCGCCGGACAGAACACCGATCGACCAGCATCAACAGTAAGTGAAGTGAGGATGAAAATGGAGGTTAAACCGGAACACCAAAAACTGAACTGGTAAAGATGAAGGTGAGACGGATGACGCGGAGAGGGACCTCACCTGACAGAATCTTAGACCGGATCGACACCCCTTGTGGAACAAGTGAGGGATAGGCCTGGACCGGAGGCTACTAGAACAGACGGCCAAGGATGGATCGATTGGGACCATTAGGGGCTGCGGAATTCTCCTAGTATTATCACTCTCTAGGGCCGAGGATATGACTCACCACGATACCTTTTAGGAGGTTTGTTCATGGAAGTACCCCTTGTCAACAACTGAATGTTCATAAAGAACAAAGAGAAAAACAATCTTTAAAAATTGAAAGAAAGATCAAAAGTTCTTATTGAATTCTAAATGTTTACAACTTATAGAAATCCAGGTCAAAAGAAAGTAAATGATAATGCGGAAAACAATACATATAACTCAGGTAAAACAGCTGGCTCAAAGACTGGTCAAGTTAACCCATGGGATACTTGGTTGAATGTTCTTGGCCTGGGTCCTTGACTTGGATCATGGTCCGAAAGGCCAGACCAGCTGGAATGGCCGAATATCCCAAGCCCTTTGTGAGACTAAGGACTATGGTTCCAACATCGGCTTGGAACTCTATGGACCAGTCCTTAGTGAATGGACCATGGGATAGGTCCATGACTTGATCATCAGCTCCGATTGTGCACCTTGGTCGAGAAAAGGGATCTCTCAACCAACTCCTGGTTCTACCTGAATCAAGGCCATTCTGTCTTCACCAATCACTCTATCTGACCCACTTAAATGGTGAATATTGTGTATGGGTCGACGAATTCGAAAGTCTAGTCGAAGATCCTTTATGAGCTCGTTCCCCGGCCATGTTGGGTCGATGCGGTAACCATGCGGTCGACAGCTTCCGTCCCATGGTCCACAGTCATATCCTCATGAACAACCTCCATTCCTGGGCCCAACGATCCTATTCCTGATCCCGTAGTGCGGTTCATGTCTTGAGTCCCATCATTCCCCTCCTCTTGAAAAGGATTTTTCCACAAATTCGGATCATCTACAGCAAAAGTGGATAAGTTAGAAACATTGAAACTTGATGACACATCATACTTACCTTGAGATCGATCTGGTAGACATTGTCATGAAGCCGTTTGACCACAATGAATGGCCCATCTTTCCTTGGCATGAGCTTAGATTTCCTTCCTGAGATGTATCCATACTTGATCCGTTGATTGAAAGACCACCTTACTCCTGCCCTTGTTAGCATACTTTTCATATTACTTGGTCTTGGCTTCAATATTAGCTTTAACCTTCTCTTGTGTTTTCCGAACAATCTCAGCTTTCTTTTTACCATCAACACTCAAACCGTCATTCACAGGCAAATGCATTAGACCCAAAAGTGACAAAGGGTTAAATCCATACACGATTTCAAAGGTAGAGTACTTGGATGCAGAATGAATCAAATGATTGTAACCAAATTCTACATGCGGCAACTGTTCTTCCCATGTCCCTAAGATCTTTTTAATCAAGGACCTAAGCAAGGTAGAAAGTGTCATATTCACTACCTCAGTTTGTCCATCAGTTTGCGGATGACAAGTGGTGGAGAACAAGAGTCTGGTTCCTAACTTGACCCGCAAGGTTTTCCAAAAGTAACTATGGAACTTAGCATCATGGTCGGACATAATGGTTCTAGGAATGCCATGGAGTCTAACTACATCCCTAAATAAGAGTTCAGCTACATGGGATGCATCATTAGATTTCAAACAAGGAACGACATGTGCCATTTTGGAAAACCTACCAACAACCACAAATATGGAATCCCTACCAGTTCTAGATTTAGGCAATCCTAAGACGAAATCCATCGATAGGTCAGTCCATGGGTGAGATGGAATCGGCAAAGGAGAATACAAACCTTGAGAAGATTTCTTGGATTTAGCCTCTTTGCATATGACACACCAGCTTCATATCCTTTCCACATCTTTTCTTAGACCAGGCCAGTAGAAATGGTCTTGGAGCACCTTGAGTGTTTTAACTGGACCGAAATGTCCCATCAGGCCTCCACCATGAGCTTCTCTGCGAAACACTTCCCTCAAAGAGAAAAGAAACTCTTCTAGCCTATAGTACTTACCCACAGCGTGTCTAGCACAAGCCAACTAAGGGATTTTGAATTCCGAATCGTGCTCATACAAACCTTTATTGAATTAGAAACCTGAAGCTTAGTACCAAGGGTGGAAAGAAGAGTATACATGTGGGATAAGACATTCACAACTACATTTTCCTTACCTTGTTTGTACTTAATGACATATGGGAAGGTTTCGATAAACTCTACCCATCTAGAATGCCATTTGTTCAAATTTTGCTGGCCCTTGAGATGCTTCAAGGACTTGTGGTCTGTATATATGATGAATTCATTCGGCAGAAAATAGTGTTGCCATGTTTGGATTGCACTAACAAGGGCATAAAGTTCCTTGTAATAGGTCGCATAATTGAGTGTGGCTCCCCCAAGCTTCTCACTGAAATAAGCCACTGGATTTCTTTCCTTCATAATAACAGCACTAATACCAACCCTTGGGGCATCACATTCGATTTCAAAAGCTTTAAGAAAGTCAGGAAGAATAAGAAGTGGAGCGTTTGTTAGCTTCCCTTTTAGAGTCTGGAAGGCATCCTCCTGAGCTTGTCCCCATTTAAACATAACGTCTTTCTTGATCACCTCAGTAAGTGGAGCAGCGATAGTACTAAAGTCTTGTACAAACCATCGATAGAAACCGGCTAGGCCATTGAAGCTTCTGACTTCACTCACGGTTTTAGGACTTGGCCCGTCTTTGATGGCCTTGACCTTCTCTTCATCCACCCGAATGCCATCTGCCCCTACAAAAAAGCCCACGAAGACTAGGTTATCTGTTCCAAAGGTGCACTTACACGCATTGGAAAACAATCGTTCCTTTCTCAGAACCTCTAAGACCTTTCCTAGATGTTGCACATGCTCAAGCAGGCTACGACTATAAACCAAGATATCATCAAAATAAACCACTACAAACTCTCCTATGAAAGGCCTAAGTACATGGTTCATCAATCACATAAAGGTGCTAGGGACATTAGTTAAGTCGAAGGGCATGACCAACCATTCATATAGTCCCTGCTTGGTTTTAAATGCGGTTTTCCACTCATCTCCCTCTTTCATCCTAATGTGATGATAACTTCTCCTAAGATCTATCTTAGAGAAAATCCTTGATCCATGCAACTCATCTAACATATCATCTAGCCTAGGAATAGGGTGACGATACTTAACCGTGATGTTGTTTATGGCCCTGCAGTCCACACACATTCTCCATGTTCCATCATTCTTTGGAACCACCAAGACTGAAACTGCACACAGACTCAAGCTTTCCCTAATGAATCCTTTCTCCATAAGCTCATCCACCTGTCTTTGCGATTCTTTAGGCTCCACCGGATTGGTCCTGAAAGCCGGATGGTTGGGAAGAGAAGCGCCAGGAACAAGGTCGATTTGGTGTTCAATGCCTCGGATAAGAGTATATGGAGTTTAACGTTTCAAACGTTGATCATAGTTAGAGATGTGTTTTAGGTTCAGGATGAGGAGAAAAACATCCTTGGACCTGTCCAACAGCAGCTTAATTTCGTTCGAAATCTCCGGTGCTTGGTTAGTTGTCATTAGTGTTTCTAAAAAGACAATTAATAGATAACGAGCTTGAGAAGACTTAGATTTCCTAACCTGGCTGGACTTGATTAGGAGATTGGATCCTTTAGCCGGGGCTTTAGCTTTCTTTTCCATGTCACGGCTCTCTTTCCTGGTGTATCTCTGATGGAGTTAATGGGACCAAATGGATCTTTTTCCCGTTGTGATCAAATGAATGGCGGTTAATGTAGCCATCATGGACAGCTCTCTTGTCAATTTGCCACAGTCCTACGAGTAGGATATGGCTGGCGTCCATAGGCAACACATTGCACTCAACCTCATCTTCTACCGACCTATAGTGAGTGGAATGGTGACTTGTTCCTTTACTTGGAGTTCTCCATCCCTGTTCCGCCACTCCAGTTTGAATGGCCGCAGATGTACTAGTTTGTAACCCCAATTTCCTAACAAGTGAAACGCTGGCAACATTAGTGCAACTGCCTCCATCTATTATCAAAGAGCATACCTTGTCTTACACGATACTTTTTGAATGAAAGAGATTCTCTCTTTGCTCTTTTTCCTTGGGTTTGGAATGTTCACTAAGGATCAACCTTGTGACCAAAAGCTGTCCCTGAGCTGGCAAATCAAGGGGAACATCCTCTTCATCGAAGATTTGACCGGTATCTTCTTTCTCCTCCTCGGATTCAACCTCACCATTCTCCAACAATATCATCACCTTCTGGTTTGGGAATTTGTTACGTAAACCCTGGCACTTGAAACAACGAACGTCTCTACCTCTACTCGTGGATTCCATGGCTCTGCCTTTGTCAAAGCGAGATGGTGGGTTAGTTTTAAAATAAGAAGAAGGAAATTGATTTTGCACTGGACCTTTTTCTTGGAAACAGGCTTCGGAATAGAAGCGGCCTGGTGGCTTGTACTTGTTGGGTAAGTTGGCTTAGCAAAACCCCTCCTCTTGGACTACTGTTCGATAAGAAGGGCTTTGTGAAGCATTTCTTCTATGCTCTCAAACTCTTGCAGCTCCATCCAATCCATAATGTCTCGGTTCAATCCCGCAAGGAAACTGGACATGGTAGCTTCCACCTCTTCCTCTATGTCAGCTTTCAGCAAGAGAATCTCCATGTCCTGAAAGTAGTATTCCACACTCCTCGTACCTTGTGCCAAACACCTTAGCTTCTGGTGCAGTTCCCTGTGATAATGACTAGGCACAAATCGCTTTCTCATTAGTAGGGTTAGTTCATCCTAAGTAAAAATAAGTGGTCCAGCGGCTCTTCTCCTCAGAGCAACCACTTGATCATACCAGTTTATAGCGCAACCCTCAAATTTAGAAGCTGCTAGTATAAAATTTTCATCTCAGAAAATTTTTAACAATCAAAGGTGAGCTCCACCTTTATTTCTTACTCAAGGTAAGCGTCTGGATCATTCTCTCCTAGAAAGAATGGAATCTCCATCCTAAGACCTCCAAGGTTGTCGTCCGCTCTTCTGGCAAAGGGGTTGTCTTCTTCTCTCACCCTCTGACCTCTCCTAGGTTGAAGCGATCGAGTCTCCATGTGTTCCTCCTCCTCATCTTCTTCTTCCGATTAGTTTGGTCTTCCTATGGTCCAGGCTCTCCTTGAGACGTGTCTTGGCCGACCAAGTTGATCTTCCTGGACTCTGTCTAACCTCTTATGAAGTCCTTCCAATCCTTCATTCATCATTTGCAGAAACTGTTCATTCAAATAGGTTAGTTGCTCATTAGTCAAACCGGCTCCGACAAGATCATTTCCATTTCCAGCCATCTTTAGAACACCTGAAAATACTTAACAACCGAGTTAGCAAATAACAAGTGATTGGCTCTCAGTTTTACACACGGCCAAGGATGAATCGATTGGGATCGTTAGAGGCTTCGGAGTTCCCCTAGTATTCCCACTTACTAGGGCCGAATATATGACTCACCATGACACCTTACAGGAGGTTTGTTGATGGAAGTACCCCTTACCAAGAACCGATTGTTCACAAAGAACAAAGAGAAAAACAATCTCTTAAAATAAAAAAAAAGATCAAAAGTTCTTATTGAATTCGAAATGTTTTCATCTTATAGAAATTCAGGTCAAAATAATGTAAATGATAATGGGGAAAACAATACATGAACTCAGCTAAAACAGTTGGCTCAAAAACTGGTCAATTTGACCCTTAAGTTCCTCGCTTGCTGACCCTTGGGCTACGTGGTCGAATGTTCTTAGCTCGGGTCCTTGACTTGGATTATGTTCGAAAGGCCGGACCAGCTGGAATGGTCGAATGTCCCAAGCCCTTTGTGAGATCAAGGACTATGCTACCAACACCGGCTTGGAACTCTATGAACCGGTCCTTAGTGAATGAGATATGATCATGGAATCAATCAATCAATCAATCAAGGCTTGCAACTTCATGGGCTGGATTTGAAGAAGAAAAGATCTCATTTGAAGCCTAAAATTACCAAGAGAATACTCATTTTCAAGTTCAAGCTTTGACTGCATTTATTGATTTGTGTTTCTCTCTCCTACATGCAGTTTTGAGTCAAATTTCAATTTCTTAGAAACTCTGTATGTAAGGCTCTTAATTATGACGAAAATGACTTTTAATTCTCTATTTAACGAGCCCCAAAATCATGAATAACATAAGTTTCGTTTTCAGTAAAAATCAGAGAAGTTTCTCTTTCAAAATGTGATATCTTGTAATTTTTGGAACTCCATGTTCATGGTGTGTCATAACTATGTTCATGGCTGATTTAGACTTATCATAGATCCTTTCACAGATCTTTGTGGCATCTCTCGATCCATCTCTCTATCCATTCCTTGTTAGTGTGTCACATCTAGTAAGTTGTCGATCCCCTTTGGTGCGTAATATCCAGAGAATCGATCCGCCGGTAAATCAAGAGTCTTCTGACCATTCAATCAACATCTCCTTGTTCTTCATGGCTTCACAGTCTGCTAAATGAAGGCTTATCCATTTTGCCAACTTTAGAGTGCATAGTCCTTAGAAGGATCACATCAGTATGGACCATGGGATAGGTCCATGACTTGATCCATCAGCTCCGATTGTGCGCCATGGTTGCGAAAAGGGATCTCTCAACCAACTCCTGGTTCCACCCGAATCAAGCCCATTCTGTCTTGACCAATCATTCTATCTGTCCCACTTGGATGTTGAATATTGTGTCTGGGTTGAAGAATTTGAACGTCCGGTCGAAGAGCCTTTCTGAGCTCGTTCCTGGGCCGTGTTGGGTTGATGCGGTAGACAATGCGGTCGGCAGCTCCCATCCCTCGGTCCACGATCAGTCCTCATGACAAACCTCCATTCATGGGCCCAACAATCATATTCCCGATCCGGTAGTGCGGTCCATGTCCTGAGTCCCATCATCACCGAGGAAGAGGAAAAAGTACTCTGGGTCGAGCAGCAACAGCAAGCCGAGGAGCAAGGCAGAACAAGCCCGTCGAGCAAGATGCTGCTCTCCACAGGCCTGAAGAGCGAAAGGGACGAGCTCCGAGCCAAACTCGACCTTGCGTCAAGCGAGATGAAGATGGTGTGTTCCTAGGTCCACGAGGCCATTAGCGCAGCCCCATAAATCAATCGGGTCTTATAGAAGACCTAGAAGATCCCATTCACGTCTCGAATCACGAATGTGAAGCCTTTCGATTCTGGAAAAATCCAAATCCCATACTATGACTGGACATCAGATCCAAAAGCTCACATGCCAGCTTTTCGGATCGCCATGGGCCGAGCCAGGCTCAAGAGCGAAGAAAAGGATGCCGATTTCGGTCTCCTATTTGCCGAGCACTTTAAAGGTCCGGCCTTAACATGGTTCTCCTGGTTAAAAAGGGACTCGGTTGACAATTTCGATCAGCTGTATGCGGTATTACTGAAACATTATTCAATGTTCATAAGCTGTAGACGTCTGACGCAGATTTTTGAACGCTGTCACAAAGACCAACGGAGAGTCTCCACCACTTTATTGAGAGGTTCAAGGCGGTAGTGTCTAAAATTGACGGTTTTAGCGACAAAGCCGCAACTGATGCTCTGTGAAAGTCTTTATGGTTCAAATCCCATTAGCGGGAGGAGATCACCCTGAATGTTCTGCTAACCATCCAGGACGCTTTACATCTCGCTTCAAACTTTGTAGTTCACAAAGAAGACATGAAGATTCTAACGAACCAGTATGGCCCACCAAAGCCGGAGATCAGGGGTCTGACCCAACCATCTAACGTCCTGATGAAGCTGATATTTAGACAATTTCACAAGTTTAAACCATCTTTTCTAGGATTTTTTAGACATTTGACTCTCGTTTAGGCATGTTTAGGATGCATATGCATTGCATTTTTCTTATCAGGTTTTGGAGGAGTCTATTAAGAGTTTTCAGCACAATTGGAGTGAAATGAAGCTAGGATGACATGAAACCAGACTAAGGAGGAGACTGAGAAGAGAGGAAGACATTTTTGCAGTCACAGCGGCCAACCACAGCGGGGAGGCAAGGCCGCTGTGGAAGGCCGAGCCGAGAATCACATGGAGCGACAACCACAGCAGCCAACCACAGCGGGAAGACATGGCCGCTGTGAGCTTATGCGAACGTGGGAGCGACGGTCACAGCGGGGGCGCTACCCCGCTGTGAGTTTTAAAACCACATCGGTCACTGGCAGCGGTGTCCCGTGACCGCTGTGACCCGAAGATTTCCTCTTTGACTTTTGATTGACCAGGCTTGCCTTTTTTATCCTACCCAGTTTTTCTTGGGCCGGCCCAGTTTGTTGGGAAGGCCCAATCTTTTTAGAACACTACTATAAATAGTCTTAAACCTAATTTGTTTAGGGGGGCTATTACCCTTTGAAAAAAAAACTTTTAAAACTTCGGTTTTTGTTTGGATTTTATGAAATATTTTCTTCTAATCTCTGTTTCTTTGATTTGATTTCACTTTCTTATCCTCAAAATCTCTTGATTATACATATTTCCTTAATGGGTTTTATGGATATTAAGATGATTAGTGAGTAGTTTTCTCATAAGTCTTTGGGTTAGGTAGATTAGGATGATTAGGTGTTAATTGATGATGTTTAGGGCTTAATCATGATAGATCCTATCTTTTAGATTGTGTTTAATGCTGGGTTAGACTTGATCATTCTGAACCTAGAACTTAGGGATTTTCATGCATTGAAAGTGTTTGATAAAATTCCTGAATGAAAACCTTTAAGAACTTAACTTATTTGACCAATGGGAATTGATGTCTGAAATGTTAGGAGGCTAGTGAGACTTGGTTTTGAAGCTTGATTATCTTAAGATTAGCCAATGGGAATTGATGTTAGTCATTTGATTATCATAGGGTTAATGCCATAGGAGTGGATTAACTAGTTTAGTGATCTTAGGCTAAAGGATCAGCTTTTATTAGTTTGTATTTGCATCATTCATTAGTGTCTGATCACCCTAAAATCACTTGCCTTAACCCAAGGGCTTAGTTCTTTTAAATTCTGGTTTTCAATCCTTTATTTCTGCTTAAGTACTCTGTTTCCTTTGTTTTCTTGATTGATTGATTAGGTTGTTAGATAACAATAGACTCCTTGAAAATATCTGATTGCACTTAGATTAAGTAAATTATGCAGCTCTTAGTGTGTTGAAAACCCAAGTTGGATTGATTCTCAAGTACTTCAATGATATGAGTAGGTTGAGTGATTGATTAGTTTAAGAAAAAACCTATTATCAATTTGGCGCCGTTGCCATCTTGGGATTGATTTTAACCATTAGGAGTTTGTTTTTCCTTGAGATTAAGTCTTGTTACATCCTGAATTCCCACTTTTTCTTCTTGCTCTCTTTGTTTTGCAAGGTGGATGATCACTAGGAGCAGAGGTCCTACAGACTTAATTCCTCCTGTTGAAGACATCAGAGCATTGGAAAGGGATATTGCAAGAGGCAGAAGAGTTCAGGAAAGAGTGAATCATTTGCAAAGGTTGGGTCACACTATGGAGAACCAACCACATGATCATCAGGATCATGAACCCCATAATGTGAACCATTGGAATCTGCCGAGAGCTCAAGGGAGTTCTTCAAATTCCAATCCTCAAGAGGATACCAATGCTTTGCTCAGACAGCTTCTAGAGGGACAAGACAGATCTGCTATTGAAATTAGCAGAATGAAGAATGATTTCAATGCCAAAGTGGAGAGCCTACAACAACATCTGAAAGCTTTGGACAACCAGGTTGCCCAAGTCTCCTCTGCATCTAAAAGACCTATGGGTCAGCTCCCTGGAAAACCTGAACCTAATCCTAAGGAATATGTTAATGCTATTACCCTAAGGAGTGGAAAAGAGTTGCCCTCAGGGGTTCTCATTGAGGACAATAAGATTCAGGTTGAGGAGGAGATTGATGAAACTTTGAATGAAGAGACACCTAAGGAAGATATTTCAACTGAGGTTGATATTGAGAGTTCAGTGAAGAAGACTAGTGGGAAAGAGGTTGACTACAAAGGAAAAAGGAAAGGTTTGTGAAGAGATTACTGCCACTCCTCAGAAAGGTTCTGCATCAACATCAAAGGAGACAGTGTTCCAACCACCACCCTATGAACCCAAACTCCCTTTTCCAGGAAAATTTAAGAAACAACTTACAGAGAAGTATATGGCTATTTTTGATAAACAGATGAGTAACATTCAGGTCACTATGCCCCTCATAGAAGCCTTCTTGATGGTTCCACAGTATAACAAGTTCTTAAAAAATGCTATCAAGGAGAATACCCAGGACCTACAGGGGATGGTTGTATTGACTCATGAAGTGAGTGTTATAATCTCTAGACGGAATGTTCCTAGGAAGCTCCAAGACCCAGGGTGTTTCACATTGCCCTGTAATTTGGGACCCTTAGCTTTCCAGAGATGCCTTTGTGATCTTGGAGCAAGTGTAAGCCTCATGCCATTATTCATTGCTGAGAGTCTGAGATTCAATTCTTACAAACCCTGCAGGATATCCCTGATACTAGCTGATAGGTCAGTGAGACTGCAAGTTGGAATGCTTGAAGACTTACCAGTCATGGTGGGAAATTTTGAAATTCCAACTGACTTTGTGGTGCTGGAGATGGATGAAGAGCCAAAGGACCCATTGATCCTTGGGAGACCCTTTTTAGCCACAGCTGGTGCAATAATTGATGTCAGGAAAGGAAAGATAGACTTGCACCTTGGAAGTAATCATGTCCTTAAGTATGATATAAATGAAGTCATGAAGAAGCCAACCATTGATGGACAAGTTTTCTGGATTGAAACCATGGATCAGTTGGCTGATGAATTCCTTGAGGAAATGGCTCATGAAGACTCTTTACAATTGGCTCTGACCTCAAGGAGAGAGATTGATGAATTAGGACCAGAGGGTAAAGAGTATGTGAAGCTTCTGGATTCACACGAGGCTTAAGAAGGGAATACAGAGTTTATGGAACTCCAGCATGAAGTACATCATGTCAACATGGTTAAGAACGGAAACATCAAAGAAGAAGATAGCAATGATTATACTAGCACTAAGGATGACTGGAGTGAACTCAAGGCCCCAAAGGTGGACCTCAAACCACTTCCAAAAGGGCTAAGGTATGTCTTCCTAGGCTCTAATGATACATACCCAGTCATAGTTAGTGATGAACTGAATGATGAGGAAATGGCTAGCTTAGTGCATGAACTTAGAAAGTTTAGAAAAGCTATTGGTTATTCATCAGATGACATTAAGGGCATTTCACCATCTCTTTGCATGCATATGATCCACTTGGAAGATGAATCTATGACTTCTGTTGAACATCAAAGGAGGTTAAATCCAAACTTAAAAGAAGTAGTTAAGAAAGAAATCCTTAAACTGCTAGATGCTGGAATCATTTACCCCATATCTGATAGCACTTGGATTTTCCCTGTACATGTTGTCCCAAAGAAAGGTGGAATCACTGTAGTTAGGAATGCACAAGATGAACTCATACCCACTAGGATCATCACAGGCCATAGAATGTGCATAGACTATAGGAAGTTGAATGCTGCATCTAGGAAAGATCATTTCCCTTTGCCTTTCATTGATCAAATGCTAGAAAGACTTGCAAATCATCCTTATTATTGCTTTCTAGATGGGTATTCAGGGTTTTTCCAAATTCCCATACATCCTAATGATCAGGAGAAAACCACTTTCACATGCCCTTATGGTACATTTGCATATAAGAGAATGCCTTTTGGTCTTTGTAATGCACCAGCCACTTTTCAAAGATGTATGATGTCCATATTTTCTGACCTAATTGAACATATCATGGAAGTCTTCATGGATGACTTCTCTGTGTATGGTTCTTCCTTCTCTGCTTGTCTGTTGAATCTATGTAGGGTGCTAAAGAGATGTGAAGAGACAAGCCTGGTTTTGAACTGGGAGAAGTGTCATTTTATGGTCAGAGAAGGGATAGTGTTGGGACACAAGATTTCTGAATGTGGAATTGAGGTGGACAAGGCCAAGATTGATGTCATTGTTGGACTAGAACCCCCTAGGAATGTGAAAGGGATCAGAAGCTTTCTGGGGCATGCTGGCTTTTACAGAAGGTTTATTAAGGATTTTTCAAAGATAGCAAGACCTCTTACAAACTCCTCTGCAAGGATGTAGTCATTCAGTTTGATGAGGAATGTCTTGAAGCTTTCAAGATGATTAAGAAGGAGTTAGTGAATGCACCCATAGTTCAGCCTCCAAACTGGGATCTACCTTTTGAGATTAGGTGTGATGCAAGTGACTTTACAGTAGGAGCAGTTCTTGGGCAGAGGAAAGAGAAAAAGCTTCATGTTATCTACTATGCAAGCAGGACATTGGATGAAGCTCAGATGAGGTATGCTACAACTGAGAAGGAGCTTCTAGCTATTGTATTTGCCTTTGAAAAATTCAGATCATACTTGGTGGCCTCCAAAGTTATTGTCTATACAGACCATGCAGCCCTGAGGCATCTCCTGGCCAAGAAGGATGCAAAGCCAAGACTATTGAGGTGGATATTGCTTCTTCAAGAGTTTGACCTAAAGATTAAGGATGAGAAAGGAGTTGAAAATAGAGTTGCTGACCATTTGTCAATGCTGAGGATTGAGGAGAGTATTCCAATTGATGATGCATTTCTGAAGAGCAGTTGCTGGCAATTCAAGCTGTGATAGAAGCTCATGATACTAGAGTTAAACTTGAGGAGGTTAGGAGTTTGGAAGAGAAATCACTTTGGTATGCTGACTTGGTAAACTACCTAGCTTGTGAAAAAGAACCTTTAGGTTTAGAAGGTTATCAAAGAAAGAAGTTCTTTAAGGATGTAACAAGATACTTTTGGGACGACCCATACTTGTACAGATTGTGCAAGGATCAATTGTACAGAAGGTGTGTAGCTGAAGAAGAGGTTGAAGGAATCTTGCTGCACTGTCATGGGGTAACAAATGGAAGTCACTTTGCTACCTTCAAAACAGCCACTAAGGTCCTTCAGGCTGGATTTTGGTGGCTATCTCTTTGGAAAGATACTCATGAGTTTGTATCCAGATGTGATCCATGCCAAAGAGTGGAAAACATCAGCAGAAGGAATGAGATGCCCCAGAACCCAATTCTTGAAGTTGAAACTTTTGATGTTTGGGGGATAGACTTCATGGGACCATTCCCATCCTCTTATGGGAATGAGTACATTCTGGTTGCAGTTGACTATGTTGCCAAATGGGTGGAGGCAATAGCTTGCCCATCTAATGATGCCAAAGTGGTTTTGAAGATGTTCAAGAGTATCATATTCCCTAGGTTTGGGGTACCTAGAGTTGTAATCAGTGATGGAGGTTCACACTTCATCAACAAAATCTTTAATAGCTTACTAAAAAAAGCATGGGGTGAAGCATAAAGTTGCAACACCATACCACCCCCAAACCAATGGGCAGGTTGAGGTATCAAATAGGCAGATTAATGCCATTCTGGAGAAGACTGTGGGAGTGACTAGGAAGGACTGGGCAACTAAGTTGGATGATGCCTTATGGGCTTATAGGACAGCCTTCAAGACTCCTCTGGGAACAACACCTTTCAATCTCATTTATGGGAAATC
The DNA here is from genome assembly GCA_900108845.1 of Iljinskaea planisiliqua. Taxonomy (NCBI): domain Eukaryota; kingdom Viridiplantae; phylum Streptophyta; class Magnoliopsida; order Brassicales; family Brassicaceae; genus Iljinskaea; species Iljinskaea planisiliqua. Next base: position 5,395,839 of record FNXX01000014.1, read on the forward strand.
CTGTCATCTACTTGTTGAACTGGAATACAAGGCTTTATGGGCAGTCAAGCTTCTGAACTTTGACATTAAATCTGCTAAGGAGAAGAGGTTGATTCAGCTAAGTGAACTGGATGAGATCAGAATGGATGCATATGAAAGCTCTAAGATTTGCAAGGAAAGGAGCAAGGCTTTCCATGACAAGAAGATCCTACCAAGAGACTTCAAGAAAGATGATCAGGTCTTGTTATTCAACTCCAAGCTGAAATTATTTCCAGGGAAGTTGAGGTCCAGATGGAGTGGACCATTTAAAATCAAGGAAATGAGATCATATGGAGCAATTGTTTTAATCAACAAGGAAGGTGGAGACTTCATAGTCAATGGCCAAAGACTCAAACCCTATTTGGCAAATGAATCCATTGAGGAGGGAGGATCAGTTGCTCTCTCAGACCCAACTCCAACCTAAAACCATGGAGAGTCAAGCTTAGTGACTTTAAACAAGCTCACTTGAGAGGAAGTCTCATGTTATCATTTGTACATATTCTTTTCTTAATTTTGGTAGATTAATGTGTTTGTTAAATTTCTGCAGTGTTTAGGATTGGAAAAAGAGTCAAGGAGAAGCATTCAAGTGCAGAGGAAGCCAATTTGAGAGGAAAAGTGTCTGGAGCGGCCACACACAGCGGTGGTACGCGACCGCTGTAGCGTTCAACAAGGAGAAAATGGCTAAGGAGCACAGTGGGGTGTCACAGCGGTGTCCCGTGACCGCTGTGAGGTTCTGCGAATGTGACAGCGGGGTGTCACAGCGGTGTCCCGTGACCGCTGTGACGTTCTGCGAACGTGAGAGCGTTGGTCACAGCGGTGTCTCGTGACCGCTGTGACCTTTTAAAACCACAGCGGCCTGATGCAGCGGTGTCCCGCGGCCGCAGCATCTTTAAAACTCAGGTTTGACTTTCCTTTTTCGCGTTGACTGGTCTGATTTTAATGAAATTAAACCAATTTTGACCAGTTTTAAAAAACAAATTCTCCTTCTTCTCTCTCCTTCACGCGATTTTCTCCTTCTCCCTCACCCCTCTTGCGATTTTTTGCTCCCCATTTTGTCAAATCTTCACCCAATTTTCTGATTTTTTGTTGCTACATTTGCGAAATTCTTCAACCCATTGGGCAACACTTGTTCCTTTCTCGATTTTCATCTGCTCAAACCAAGGTATGCTTCCTCATCTCTCAATTTTCGCCATCTCTAATGGGAGGAATTTCAGAACTCAAATTTTTTGATGCATGATGATTAAAACTTGTTCCTCTTGGCTAGATATCCTTGTTATTGAGTTATTTGGTGATACCCATGTGAAATTCAACCATATTTGCAAGTAATTTGAGAATTTGAGAATTAGGGTTCTTGAGAATTGGGAGTTTTCGAAAATTTTGGGGAAAACTTGTGATTCTAGTTTCTATGGGTACAATTGAACGTGTTAAGGCTAATTGCAAGATACTAACTCATTCTGATAACATTCACTTCATAAATGTTTCATAACTTGGTTAGTTTCTTGTGTTTTAGTGAAATTTTGTAATGTGTGACATGTAAAGGATGAATTTTGGTGGTGTTTAGACAATTTTAGGTGGCTGGTTTCCTTGAAATTAAAAAGCTTATGCTCTCTAGCATAGAACTTCAATTAGGAATACCCCTTTTGCATTAGAATTACCTAGAGATTGTTGGTGTTCTAATGTGATGTTCTTGGTGATGTTATTGACTTGTACCTTCTTGATTATGTTTGAGCAGCTACACTATGAATGGAAACACAGGAAGAACAAGAGCACAGATACCCTCAAGGGGCAATGAACCAGCTCAAGGCCAACTCCTCCCCCTCTGCTTGCTCTTGAGGTACCACTCCTCTACCTTTTTGTATATATTCTTTAGTTTTCTTCATTTTCTTATTTTATCTTTGTGTAGTCTCTCTCTCTTGCTTATTTTCACACTGAGACAGTGTGAAATAAGTTTGGGGGAGAAGCTCAGTATTTGATCTTGTGTTTTCTTTTGTTTGTCTCTTGCATTGTAGATAGCTATGTTTTAGAAAAAACCAAGAAAATTGAAAAATTTAGAAAAAAAAAAAAAACCAAAAACAAATTCATTGTAGAATCATATCTTTCTTTATTTTTAGGATTGAGTCTAGATTCATTATAGGTTTGCATTTGCATATGCATGGTGGAAAATGATGAGATTGCCTTGTAGAGGTTCACTTGGAAGATTGAGAATAATGCCCTTGCTAGTGGTTTTAAGTTGCTTGAACTTCACTTAAGAAATAGGAAATTTCATTGTTAGATGAGCTTGCTTTGAAAACTCATATCGTTGTGAACCTTGCATGATTGCCAAAACTTACCTCATGAAATGATAGGCTCAAATTTGAATCTACTTGTCTTGCTAAGGGGCTGACAATTCTTTCTCATTGATAAGGCTTGAGTTTTCTTTCCCATTTACCACTCTTATGCTAACCCAAGCATCACCCCTCACCCTTTGCCTTGAACCTCATTTATTAACCATCATTGAATTGCTTGAGTGAGGCCTATTTCTGGATAGCATTTACATGTGCAAAATCTTGAGAGTATTGGGGATGACAAAGGTTGTTCTTCATTATAGCTAGCTATAGAACCTCATTAAGCTAGCAATTAGGTTGGGAAGTGAAATGCTTACTAGTTTGGAATGGGAAATAAAAGAAGTGAACAATCTGCAAAAGGAAAGGAAGCCTCTAGGGATTGCTTGGAAAATAAGTGAAAGCTCTAAGATTAGAATAGTATCTCCTAGTGCTTTAAAAGAAGTCAAAAGAAAACAATGAAAAGAAAAGGGGATAGTAAAAAAAAAAAAAAAGAGAAAAGAATCAATCTAAATAAAAGAGCTATGTGAAAAGTGAAAACAAAATCATCCCTAGTTGATTAGCAAAAGGAAATAGATGTTCATTTGGGAAGAGTTAGCTTTTGAGAAGTTTTGGTTTGAATAGTGAAAAGATTAAGATGCTTCAAAAAGAATGGGAGTTTTAGTTCATCTCTAGGACTGGGTAGAACAATGAGGATCAACCTTTGTATGCATGAGTTGTTCCCTTTCTTAGATAGATTTTGTGCAATGTCAAATGCTCCTTGTTTTGAGAGTTAACCAACCAAAAGAAAGAAATCTCAAGCCACCACAAAAGATCTATACCAAGGGCAAATGAGATTGATTGACACTCCCTTAGTAAAAATGCACTTAAACACTTTAATGAATGTAAGAGGTTGTTTTGGCTTGATTGCTTGAGTTCCATTTGGTTTTGATGATTAGAGGTTAAATTTGAATAGCAATGAAAGAGTACAAAGTCTAAGTTGTTAGTTCATGCAATTTTTAACCACTTGGAAGGACCTTAAGCTGAATTTTTTTTTTTTTTTTGTGGCTCTGATTCCTTATTTTCAAACCTCTCTCCCTTTCTCTTTGTGGCTTTTCTTGTGGACAAGCAAAGGATAAATTTGGGGGAGTTGATATTTAGACAATTTCACAAGTTTAAACCATCTTTTCTAGGATTGTTTTAGACATTTGACTCTCATTTAGGCATGTTTAGGATGCATATGCATTGCATTTTTCTTATCAAGTTTTGGAGGAGTCTATTAAGAGTTTTGAGCACAATTGGAGTGGAATGAAGCTATGATGACATGAAACCAGACTAAGGAGGAGACTGAGAAGAGAGGAAGACATTTTTGCAGTCACAGCGGCCAACCACAGTGGGGAGGCGAGGCCGCTGTGAAAGCCCGAGCCGAGAATCACATGGAGCGACAACCACAGCGGGAAGACATGGCCGCTGTGAACTTCTGCGAACGTGGGAGTGACGGTCACAGCGGGGGGCACTACCTCGCTGTGGGTTTTAAAACCACAGCGGTCACTGGCAGCGGTGTCCCATGACCGCTGTGACCCGAAGATTTCCTCTTTGACTTTTGATTGACCAGGCTTGACTTTTTTATCCTACTCAGTTTTTCTTGGGCCGGCCCAGTATGTTGGGAAGGCCCAATCTTTTTAGAACACTACTATAAATAGTCTTAAACCTAATTTGTTTAGGGGGGCTATTACCCTTTGAAAAAAACTTGTAAAACTTTGGATTTTGTTTGGATTTTATGCAATCTTTTCTTCTAATCTCTGTTTCTTTGATTTGATTTCACTTTCTTATCCTCAAAATCTCTTGATTATACATATTTCCTTAATGGGTTTTATGGAAATTAAGATGATTAGTGAATAGTTTTCTCATAAGTCTTTGGGTTAGGTAGATTAGAGTGATTAGGTGTTAACTAATGATGTTTAGGGCTTAATCTTGATAGATCATATCTTTTAGGTTGTGTTTAATGCTGGGTTATACTTGATCATTCTGAACCTAGAACTTATGGATTTTCATGCATTGAAAGTGTTTGATAAAATTTATGAATGAAAACCTTTAAGAACTTAACTTATTAGACCAATGGGAATTGATGTCTGAAATGTTAGGAGGCTAGTGAGACTTGTTTTTAAAGCTTGATCATCTTAAGATTAGCCAATGAGAATTGATGTTAGTCATTTGATTATCATAGGGTTAATGCCATGGGAGTGGATTAACTAGTTTAGTGATCTTAGGCTAAAGGATCAGCTTTTATTAGTTTGTATGTGCATCATTGATTAGTGTCTGATCACCCAAAATCATTTGCCTTAACCCAATGGCTTAGTTCTTTTAAATTCTGGTTTTCAATCCTTTATTTATGCTTAAGTACTCTGTTTCCTTTGTTTTCTTGATTGATTGATTAGGTTGTTAGATAACAATAAACTCCTTGAAAATATCTGATTGCACTTAGATTAAGTAAATTATGCAGCTCTTAGTGTGTGAAAAACCCAAGTTGGATTGATTCTCAAGTACTTCAATGATATGAGTAGGTTGAGTGATTGATTAGTTTAAGAAAAAACCTATTATCAGAAGCCACGACCCGCGGATCTACCGAAGTACCGACCCAAGAAGAAGTAGAGGTTACAGTGCCGGTCATGCGAAATACACCACAGACGAGGTCAGGAACCCGGAACCTACGTGAAGAGTTCAACCAGCAAGTGGAAAGCCTCATCACCCTATTGGAGCATGAGGAGCTTAAAGGAAGGCTACTCAACAAGGAAATACTTGAAGAACTTCCAACCGGGCCGATAGAATAACTCAACCCAACCCTAGGCCGAACGATGGAACCAACCGGAACCACGAACGGCCCAACGACCATCCCCCGGGGCATCACGTTCTTGCCGGTGCTACAAGGACTAGCGACCACCAACATCTTCCACATATCAGCCCTTACGCTTGGAATGGAGCAACCAACTTCTACTCCAGATCAGATGGTCCAAGACGGCCCGGCCCACAGCCAGCTACCAGGGTTCAACCCACGGTAAGTTTGTACTTTTGATTAATTAACAAGTTTCCTTTTCTTTTGTCGCGCAGGATTTCTTTCCTTTTCTTTTGTATCCTTTTCTTTCTTTTCGTTAGGGACTTGTTAGTAAATTCGACCAAGTGTTAGGTCTTTTCTTAATTCTGTATTTTCAACCCAAGTAGGTCAAGGCTGCAGGAATATTTAATAAAGTCCCCTCATTCAGTCTGTACACAGTTTTTACCTATCAATAAAATAACCGGAGTTTTCTTAAGAACCCTAGCCGACTAAGCTTCCTGCGTGTGAATCCTCAAGTGAATCGGTTTTTTACTTATCAAAAGGTCTTTCATCACTTTGTGTGGCGTCTTTCAAACCCCCAGCAATCGTCCCATTTATTGAGCACCTTGGAGAGAGCCTGTCGGCTAGCCAAGAAGCTTCCTTCCCGTGTTCTCCAGGCAAAGAGTGCCTGTCGGCCAGTTGTTCGGATCACAACCTCCACCCTCGTGTAGAACCATCAATTTGGGGCTACATCATCTGGTATCAGAGCCTAGGCTCGGAAATCAGGTTGTATATCATCTTTCTTTGCTTGTTTTCTTTCTTGTTTTGCGATTTATTCATTTCATTCAAAAAAAAAACAAATTGTTCGTTTCTTGTTTCATCTTCATAGTCGTTCGTTCTGTTAGGTTGCTAGCTGTGATTTTTGTGTTTTGTTTTACTCTCTCTGCGTAAACCTGCATCATCTCACCCGCTTAGACCTTGCTGTCGATCTAGGGTTTTGCATAAGAACTTTCCTAAATTGATAGTTTACAAAGAAAAAAAGAATATACTGCATATTTCCTTTTTGGTTATTTGTTGCCTTTTCTTGTTTCCTTTATTTCCATTTAGTCTTCTCTAGATTTTCCGTATCTGCGGTCATTCTTGCGTTATCATTCCTTGCCTGTTTTTTCTTTGGCACCTACGATTTAGAAGCCCATAACCCACTTGGTCTTTAAGGGTTTGATTTCAGGACGCCATGGGAAGCACCAGCGATGATGCCCTTGCACAGATACTCGCCAATCTCCAAACCATGCAGGAGCGTTTGGATAGATTGGAACAACGCCGTACCGAAGATGACTATACTTCGGACACGCAGAGTACCCGCGAACGTACACGGGACATACGACCACCACCAGCACCCGACCAATCCAGGAATGACCGGGACAGGCGCCGGGAATCAGAGGAGGAACCACCATGGCAAGGTAAGCATTTAGAACTAACACCTCCTACTTTTGCAGGAAGGATCAATCCGGAGGCTTATCTGGATTGGGAGAGGAGGATGGAGTACATCTTCGAGTACTACAACTACTCGGATGTACGAAAGGTGACGTTAGCCGCGGCCCAGCTTAATGACAACGCGCTGGCCTGGTGGGAACGAGAGGTGGCCGAACGGAGGAGGCGGCACCAACATCCAATCACCTCATGGGCTGACATGAGTTACCACCTCCGCAAGAGGTACGTACCCGTTACTTTCCACAGGGATCTTCAGAAGAGGTTTCGGAAGCTGAGCCAAGGAAACCGGTTCGTGCAGGAGTATGTCAAAGAATTCGAGACCCTCAAGAACCGGCTAGAGGTCAACGACTCGGTCGAGACTCTGATGGCCCAGTTCTTGGACGGATTGCAAGACCACATCGTCCATAAGGTGGAACGTCAGACGTACAACGACTTGGATGAGTTGCTGCATGTGGCTATCCAAGCCGAACAGCACATCAAGCGGAAAGGAGCCGCTATGAGCCGGACCAAACCCAAATGGAGCTCACATCAGCCGCGGAGCTTTGACACGGGGAAGGCGGCCGTCGTAGATGACAGGGCCAAGAAGGCCACCCCAGGAGCCCCGAAACCTACCACCACACCAGGTAAGTTTCCAAACCCACGAGCTAGAGACATTACTTGCTTTAAATGTAAGGGAAAGGGTCATTACGCGAGAGATTGCCCAAGCCAACGGGTCATGGTACTCCGCGACAATGGAGAGTATGAGTTCGAGGATGAGGCACCACCGGAACCAGTCGAATCTGAAGAAGAGGTGACTGATTACCCTGAAGTTGGAGAGATCCTCGTCACCAGGCGAGCCCTCAGTGCTTTGTACGACCCAGACACCATCCAGCGGGAGAACATCTTTGGTACAAGATGTAGCGTAGAGGCTAAGGTATGTAGTCTCATTATCGATGGAGGTTCCTGTACTAACGTGGAAAGCAGGTACCTGGTAGATAAGCTCGGTCTCCTTAAGACCAAGCATCCTCGACCCTACCGACTCCGATGGCTCGATGACAAAGTGGAGCTAAGGATCAGCGAACAGGTCCAAGTGCCTTTCAGCATAGGTAAGTACTCCGATCAAGTACTATGTGATGTGGTTCCTATGCAAGCAGGTCACATCTTGTTAGGACGCCGGCAATTCGACAAGGAGACTCTCCACAATGGCCGGATCAACTACTATAACTTCATGCACAACAACAAGAAGCACAACTTGGCCCCACTCGCCCCACAAGAGGTTTTCGAACTTCAGAAGGCCATGGACCGAGGAGCCAAATAAGATAAGGTAAGTAAAACCAACCTTTTAGTAACCCCTAGTACCGTTAATATAACCCTTGCTATGAAAGAAATGGTACTACTCATGATCTTTAAGGAAAGTATGATTTCAGGTTCTGAGGAGGATACACCCTTGCCACCGGCGATCAAGACACTTCTGGAGCCGTTCGTGGATGTCTTTCCTGAGGAGATTCCACTCGGCCTTCCCCCAGTCCGAGGAATTGAACACCAGATCGACCTTATCCCTAGTGCACCATTGCCGAACCGAGCTGCCTACCGGATCAACCCCGAAGAAGCCAAGGAGTTGGAGCGACAAGTCCAGGACCTGATGTCCAAAGGATACATACGCGAAAGTCTGAGCCCCTGTGCCGTACCTGTAATCTTGGTGCCCAAGAAGGACGGTTCGTGGCGAATGTGTGTTGATTGTCGGGCCATCAACAATATCACCATCAAGTACCGGCACCCAATCCCGCGACTGGACGATCTTCTGGATGAGCTAAGTGGAGCAACTATCTTCTTCAAGATCGATCTGAGGAGTGGCTACCACCAGGTCCGGATGAAGGAAGGCGACAAATGGAAAACAGCCTTCAAGACCAAACGCGGATTGTACGAGTGGTTGGTCATGCCCTTCGGCCTCACCAACGCCCCGAGTACTTTCATGCGGCTCATGAACCACGTTCTGAGAGCCTACATCTGTAAGTTCGTGGTAGTTTATTTTGATGATATACTTGTGTATATCACCTGTTTAGAGGATCACCTTAGCCACCTAGAACAAGTTCTATCCACCCTTAGATCGGAACAACTTTATGCAAACCTTAAGAAACACATCTTTTGCACTGATCAAGTTGTTTTCCTATGATTTGTGGTAAGTTCGCAGGGTTTAAAGGTGGATGATGACAATATTAAAGCGATCCAAGAATGGCCTACCCCTACGACGATCGGACATGTTCAGAGTTTTCACGGATTGGCCAGCTTCTACAGGCGATTTGTACGAGACTTCAGTACTATAGATGCACCCCTGACTGCAGTTATCAAGCAGAACGTCCCATTTAGCTGGGGACCGGCTCAAGAGGAAGCTTTTCAGAAGCTCAAACAGAGCCTCACCCAATCACCAGTACTGGTACTCCCTAACTTCACTCAAACATTTGAAATAGAGTGTGATGCCTCTGGAACAGGTATCGGAGGAGTTCTGACCCAAGGAGGCAAGCCGGTTGCTTTCTTCAGCGAAAAGCTCAGTGGAGCTTCACTCAATTACCCAACCTACGACAAGGAGCTATATGCCCTGGTATGGTGTTTAGAAGTTTGGCAACACTATCTACTGTCAAAAGAGTTTGTTGTCCATACAGATCATGAGACGCTAAAGCATTTGAGAGGACAAACCACACTTAAGAGGCGACACGCGAAATGGCTGGAGTTCATCGAAACCTTTCCCTACGCCATTAAGTACAAGAAGGGCAAGGAAAACGTCGTAGCCAATGCTCTGTCCAGGAGACATGCCCTGATCACCACCATGGAGACCAAGATCATGGGTTTCGAGCACATCAAGGACGCCTACGCCGAAGACCCGGACTTCAAACAAGTTTTTGAGGCGACCCCCACGGCTGCAATCGGAGGTTATTACCAGCATAATGGTTTTCTCTTTAAAAATAAAAATTTTTGTATTCCGCAGGGTTCTATGAGAGAACTGTTAGTGCGTGAGGCCCACGGAGGAGGTTTCATGGGCCACTTCGGACAAGACAAGACGCTCAGTGTTCTCATGAAGCACTTCTACTGGCAGCATCTGAAACGAGACGTGGAGCGCTTCTGTACCAATTGCATCACCTGCCTGATGGCTAAATCCAGGTCACATCCCCATGGTTTGTACATGCCATTACCTATTCCTAACTTACCATGGGTAGACATTTCTATGAACTTTGTTTTAGGACTGCCCAAGATCAACCATCGAGACTTTATCCTTGTGGTGGTGGATCGATTCTCCAAGATGGCCCACTTCATCCCATGCAGCAAGTTCAATGATGCCACTCAGACGGCTGACCTGTCCTTTAAAGAAGTCGTGAGGCTACATGGAATTCCCCAGACCATTGTTTCAGGCAGGGACTCCAAGTTCATGGGACATTTCTGGTGAACCCTTTGGAAGAAGCTGGGAACGAAGCTTCTGTTCTCGACCAAATTTCACCCACAGACCGATGGTCAAACAGAGGTAGTAAACCGGACACTCACAACCCTCCTGAGAGCTACGGTCGGTAAGAATTTGCGAAATTGGTTAACTTGTTTACCCTTTACCGAATTCCCATATAGCCATGCTAGACACTCGGCCACTAGGCAGTCCCCATTTGAAATTGTTTATGGGTTGAACCCATTATCCCCGTTAGATCTCACGACTCTTCCCCAAGCTATTTACTCTAGTGCAGAAGGAGAAACCAAGGCCGATTTCATGAAGAAACTCCATCAACGGGTTAAGGACAAACTAGAGAAGAAGACGGCCAAGTACAAAGAACGTGTGGACCAAGGCCGAAAGGAGGTCACGTTCGAACCCGGAGACTTGGTCTGGCTGCACATGCTCACAGAACGATTCCCAAACCAACGGAAATCCAAGCTCGCACCAAGAGGAGATGGTCCCTTCCGAGTTCTGGAGAAAATCAACAACAACGCCTACAAACTAGAACTACCAGGTGAGCTAACTATTTCTCCTACGTTTAATGTTACTGACTTATCTCCTTTCCATGCAGATGATCCAATTCTGAGGTCAGAATCTTTTCAAGAGGGAGGAGATGATGAAGTCACGACCCGCGGGTCTACCGAAGTACCGACCCAAGAAGAAGTGGAGGTTACTGTGCCGGTCATGCGAAATACACCACAGACGAGGTCAGGAACCCGAAACCTACGTGAAGAGTTCAACCAGCAAGTGGATAGCCTCATCACCCTATTGGAGCATGAGGAGCTTAAATGAAGGCTACTCAACAAGGAAATACTTGCAATACTTGAAGAACTTCCAACCGGGCCGATAGAAGAACTCAACCCAACACTAGGCCGAACGATGGAACCAACCGGAACCACGGACGGACCGACGACCATCCCCCAGGGCATCACGTTCTTGCCGGTGCTACAAGGACTAGCGACCACCAACATCTTCCACATATCAACCCTGACGCTTGGAATGGAGCAACCAACTTCTACTCCAGATCAGATGGTCCAAGACGGCCCAGCCCACAGCCAGCCACCAGGGTTCAACCCACGGTAAGTTCGTACTTTAGATCAATTAACAAGTTTCCTTTTCTTTTGTCGCGCAGGATTTCTTTCCTTTTCTTTTGTTTTCTTTTCTTTCTTTTCGTTAGGGACTTGTTAGCGAACTCGGCCAAATGTTAGGCCTTTTCTTAATTCTGTATTTTCGACCCAAGTAGGTCAAGGCTGCAGGACTATTTAATAAAGTCCCCTCATTCAGTCTGTACACACTTTTTACCTATCAATAAAATAACCGGAGTTTTCTTAAGAACCCTAGCTGTCTAAGCTTCCTGCGTGTGAATCCTCGAAGTGAATCGTTTTTAGACTTATCACAAGGTCCTCCATCCCTTTGTGTGGCGTCTTTCAATCCCCCAGAAATCGTCCCATTTACTGAGCAACTTGGAGAGAGCCTGTTGGCCAGCCAAGAAGCTTCCATCCCGTGATCTCCAAGCCAAGAGTGCCTGTCGGCCAGTTGTTCGGATCACAACCTCCACCCTCGTGTAGAACCATCCATTTGGGGCTACATCACGTCCCAAGCGAGAGGTTAAGCGGGTGTAGTACCAGTTAAATCAACCACGAAGAGTCGAATTCCGGAAGAGTGCACAACTAGCAAGTGAGCACAGAAAATCGTCCCAGCGAGCAGCACGCGGGAAAGGAACTTAGAATACCTGGAACCGCAACTCGGGCTACGATGAAAAAGCCTTATGCGATTTCCAACAAGCTCATGGTCACTCGACCGCAAACTACAAGACCGTTGCGAGAAGACGCGCAGACAAAATTTTTGGCATGAGATTTCGGAGACTCGGTAGCGATGGAAAACATTGGAGCGATGAAAAAGAATGCCGGCCAGCAACACAATGAATCTGATGAGGAGCGTCCTCGAAAGTATTTTAGAAGCACCAAAACGAGGAAGGATGTCGGATGAGGAAGCCCCCGCGAACAACCGGTGAAAGATTAACATGATCATGGGAGGCTCCCAGTACTTCCGAGACACGGTCGCTTCCATCAAAATCTTTCAGCGAAGAGGAGACAAAGAGTCACACCACCAGAACCGATCTCTCAAGATGAAGGTCTTATCTCTTCCGAGGAAAGTGATGACGAAGGACTTGACCAACCCCACGATGACCCTCTGTTGGTAAAACTACTCATCAATGACTGTGATGTGTCAAGAGTCTTGATTGACACGAGAAGCTCGGTCGACGTGATATTATGGGAGACAATGTGGAGGATGTACATTAGTCTATCAGACGTCTAACCCAACCCGCGATCGCTGACCGGATTCACTGGCAAAGTGACCATGACGGACGTAACAATCCGACTTCAGCTCTATGCTGGCGGAATCACAAAGATTGTAGAATCTCGTGGATCAACTCAATGTGCACCGTCCCATCACCATATAATTTGTGCCTGAAATCTCATCTCAGAGAGGAATCAAGACAGTCTGGGGGAAACCAGAAGGAGTCACAGATTATCTTCTTCGCCAGCACAACCTCCAGAACGCGACAGTCCCACCAAAAGAAAATCTGAAGCGAAAAAACGGATTATAAATGTGTATCACCAAAGAAAAGAGTTCGCAGGTCGAAGGAATTGAAAGCTCCAAGACATCAAGGATAACACCAAGCATTAATAACCATTCATAAAACCAAAGAGTATCTTCGACGATACGCTGGTCCAAAGATCGGAATTCCCGGCAAAGCATCCCCTTCAGAATGCTCTAGTTAATTGAAATATCCAAGATGAACAAGAACCAAATGACGATTCAGAGATGCTCAAGATCCCAAAGGTTCAACATAAAATAGGATTCAAAGAGCCAAAAAAATTCAACATACAACAAGGTATAATGACCCTAATAAAAGAAAGAAACAGAAGTACAAAGAACAAAGAGGAATAACCTTTACTATCCTTATCTATGAAACAATCCTCCAAGGCGTCAGCGCGGTGATTAGTACCATTGAAGCTCACCACTCCGACCTCCGCGGCCTTGTCGTCAACTGGGTCCTCGTCAAGTGCGCACTCCGCCACATACAGAGAAACAGGGGAAACCACTAGCTCTCCAGCAAAATCATCCATCACTCGCTGGAAGTAGCCCCAAGACTTCGTATAAATCACTGGGCCAGTCCAAACAAGTATAAGAGACTGAAAAAAAAACAAGGAACAAATGTGTTATGAAAGTTTCGAGTACTTAAGAGAAAAAAAAACGAACATTCATCTAATGCCTGTGGGCATCTACAACGGGTGTCCACTTAGTCTTCATCTTATCAACAAACTCTTGGTGAACTGAAGCATTGTTCACGGGAACATAGAAGAATATCTCCTTCCATGGCTTGGTGTTGCTATCAAATCCAACAGTGAGGACCTTAGCATGAGGAGGCTTAATAGCAACATAATAATAGAGACACTCCTCGCTGAATCTTTTGATTGGGAAGAGGTTAAGCAAATGGATTAGCTTCAAATCTAACCCACATTACATACTGCGGATCACCGCCCCCACCAAGTGGCGCAGTGTTTGAGGAACATGCTGAGAGATCGCAATCTTACAGTGTGCCAAGTTCTACAAGATCAACTTCAGATTCAAGAAACTCTTAGCTCGCCTATTGGCATACATCTTACCGCTTCGGTTCACCAATCTCAATTAAAATTTTACTTAAAGCTCATCACTTCAGCAAACGAAATGGCCAACACCCACCCTTCGGAAATTGATGAGCCGAGAAGTCTAAGTATTCGCACGAAAGATTTGTCTGAAGACCATTAAACACAAGGAACAGGTCGCCATCTTCCTTTAGTAAAGAGTGGGTGACCTGAAACTTTTCTAAAGACCATTAAACACAAGGAATAGGTCGCCATCTTCCTCTAGCAAAGAGTGGACAACCTGAAACTGTAAGAAGACCATGAATCACCAAGAGCAGGTCGCCAACTCCCTTCCGAGAGAAGATGGCGACCTGAAACTTGTCCGAAGATAATCGGAACCCGAAGAGCAGGTCGCTAACACCCTTTCGAGAGAAGATGGCAACCGGATCATTGTCTGAGGACCATCAGAACATGAAGAGCAGGTCACTAACCCCCTTCAAAGAGAAGATGGTTGAACACGAAGAGCAAGTGGCCAACTCCCTTTCGAGAGAAGTTGGCGACCTGATCATTGTCCGAGGACCATCAGAACACAAATAGCAGGTAGCCAACTCCCTTCCGAGAGAAGATGGTGACCTGATAATTGTCCGAAGACATTGAGAACACGAAGAGCAGGTCGCCAACTCCCTCCCAAGAGAAGATAGAGACCTGATCATTGTCTGAAGACAATCAGAACACGAAGAGCAGGTCGCCAACTCCCTTCAGAGAGAAGATGGAGACCTGATCATTGTCAGAGAACCATCAGAACACAAAGAGCAGGTCGCCAACTCCCTTCCGAGAGAATATGACGACCTGATCATTGTCCGAAGACAATCGGAACACGAAGAGTAGGTCACCAACTCCTTTCCGAGAGAAGATGGCTGCCTGATCATTGTCTGAGGACCATCATAACAGAAGAGCAGGTTTCCAACTCCCATCTGAGAGAAGATGGTGACCTGATCATTGTCAGAAGACAATCAGAACCCGAAGAGGAGGTCACCAACTCCTTCCGAGAAAAGATGGCGACCTAATCATTGTCTGAGGACCATATAACACGAAGATCAGGTCGCCAACTCCGTTCCGAAAGAAGATCGTGACATGCTCTTCGCATGTTCAGGTCGCCATCTTCTCTCAGAGGTAGTGGCGACCTACTTTGTTCATTACCAGGTCGCCAACTCCTTTTCGAGAGAAGATGCCGACCTGGTAATGCACAAAGGAGGTCGCCACTTCAACCGAGAGAAGATGGCGACCTGAACATGCAAAGCGCAGGTCATCAATTCCATCTCAAGGAAGATGGCGACCTGAAATATGCCACGACAAGTGGTGACCTGATCCTTCGTACATGCATTCTTCACTTGTCTTGACCATACTGGCGAACTGAAAAGTTTGGTCTAGCGTTACTCGATTTTGAAATACTGTTCACGAAACTGTTCACAAACTATTCACAAAATACTATTCACGGAACTGTTGACGGACTATTCACGAAATACTATTCACAGAACTATTCACAAAATACTGTTTACAGAACTATTCATGAAACACTATTCATTGAATAATTTTCGCGGAACTGTTCGCGACCGACCGCAAAACCGGAGAAAGATGCCCAAACAAAATGGCAAGCTGAAATTAGATTGAACCGGACCAAACCAGAGGCAAGGTGGAACGATACAAGATCAAACGACGGTGTGCTGAGAAGTTAAGTCGCGGATTATGCCCAAACCTGTCTGAAAATATCTAAGTCGGCATATTCCTAGACTTGACAACGTCCAACATTGCTAGCTGCGCTTCTCAGCACCCCAAGAAATTTCATTTAAATAGGATAGCATGTACTAGGTTTTAGGCATTTGAATATGAATGCTTTAGACTTTGTATTGTAAGACTTTACAGCATTTACGAAATATTTATACTCAGAAAAAAAAGTCAATCAATAAAACGAAACTTTCAATCTTGATCCTTAAGTTCTTATAAGATAGGATTTTCAAACCCCATTTATTATATGTTTTGATTGTGTGAGTTTCTACTTTCACAAATCTCTAGACTAAAACAAGTCCTAATTGATGATGAGTATTTCATAAGAATTCCCAAGAAAACACTAAGGGAGGCTTATTGATTAAGAATTTGAGAGTATTTGGATATTTATGAACCCAAGGAGATTTAAGAAATCTGGGATTTGATTCGGGATTTGACATGGGATTTGATTTAATAACTCAAGAGAATTGTAAGAAACCAGGGATTTGATTTTTAAAAATAATTCTGTAATCTATACTATTAAAACATGAAACATTATAGAATAAACCTTTAGTCATGTGTTGTATTACATGTAATGCCACTGTGTTTTAGTGATTTTTCAAATGTTCATTAAGAGTATTTTAGTCAAATGATATATTCTAATTATGATTACAATTTAAATAAAAACTAAATCAAACTAAATCATATCATATTTTTTAAATCGTAGAATATCTATTTTAAACAATCATTAACTATCTCTAAATAATTATGGAAATAAATTATCTCTAGTAAACATATTTCCAAACAATACAATAATTAAATATGTATCCAAATATCTAAAAATAAGAAGTTTCACTTACATAATTAATAAAAAAAAAAAATAAATAAAAACATATATCTTAAATTAAAAAAACAAATAATAAATAAAGTTAAATAATTTAGTACATTAATTATTTTTACAAATCATAAAATTAAATTTAATAAACATACATATAAAACAACATGAGTAAATAAATTTTTGAACATATTTCAACTAACAATAAAATGAAAAAATTAATACAAGAAACTCAAACTTAATACTAATATGTGTCTAATTTATAAAATGTAAATTTTTAATTTTGAAAAAAATATTTAAAATAGGCTGATATATTTTCAACTCAATAAATTTAAACATTAAAAATTAGTCAATATATATATATATATATATATATATATAGAGAGAGAGAGAGAGAGAGAGAGAGAGAGAGAGAGTAAAACAGGTGTAAATATTTAAAATTAGGTTGATATATTTTATTTTTACATTTTATTCCATCAGAATATGTACAATATTTAGACAATTGCAAAATAAGTTAAAAGATACATTTTGATTATAAACGGGTGAAGAAGAAAATTTCCGTCCTTATGGACGGGCCGGAATCTAGTAAAATTTCAATTTTTAATTTTTAATTAATTATTTTTCCCATTTTAAAATTTTTGATTTACTTTTTTTGAATTGAAACTTTTTTTTAAAAAAACTTCAAATACCACCATATGAGCTGATATTTGTATTCATTAATTTTTAACTATAAATTATCTCTCAAATCCCTTCAAATCCTATTTGATAGAATTGATTGATGAAATTCCAAATTTCCAATAAGCTGGAATTTTAATGGATTTTACAAATGATTAATCCAATAAGCTGAGATTTTATGGAATTTGTCCAAATATCAAATCAAAAAAGAGATGATTTATAAAAAAAAAAAAAAAAAAATTCAATCAAACCCCTAATCCAATAAGCCCCCCTAAGTCTAATGGGGGTGTATTGAATCAATGATTTGAAGGGATTTGGAGAGATTTGTATTAAAATGAAAAATTCATTGTTATTGGAATATGAATTTTAAAACTTACTTTAAAATCCAGTGTTATTGAACTTGTACTTTTAAATTTATACTATTAAAACAGAAAACATTATAGAAAAAACTTTTAGTCATGTGTTATATTACATGTAATGCCACTGTCTTTTAGTGATTTTTCAAATGTTCATTAAGGGTATTTTAGTCAGATGATATATTCTAATTATGATTAAAATTTAAATCAAAACTAAATCAAAACAAATCATATCATATCTTTTTAAATCACAGAATAACTTTTTTAAAACAACCATTAAATCTCTCTAAACAATTATGGAAATAAATTATCTCTATTAAACATATTTCCAAACAATACAGTAATTAAATATGTATCTAAATAATCTAAAAATAATAGGTTTCACTTCCTTAATTAATGAAAAACGAAAATAAATACAAAAACATATATCTTAAATTAAAAAATCAAATGATAAATATAATTAAATAATTTAGTACGTTAATTATTTTTACAAATCATAAAATCAAACTTAATAAACATACATATAAAAAAACATGAGTAAATATATTTTTGAACATATTTCAGCTAACAATATAATGAAAAGAATCAATAAAATAAAAATCAAACTTAATGCTAATAAGTGTATAATTTATAAAATGTAAATTTTTAAATTTAAAAAAATAATTTAAAATAAGCTGATATATCTTTAACTCAATAAAATTTAAACATTAAAAATTAGTCAATATATATATAGAGTAAAATAGGTGTAAATATTTAAAATTAGGTTGATATATTTTATTTATACATTTTATTAAAATTAGAATATTTAAAATATTTAGACAATTGCACAATAGGTTAAAAGACAGGTTTTGATTATAAACGGGTGAAGAAGAAAATTATCGTCCTTATGGAAGGGCCAGAATCTAGTTCTACTTTGAAATCCAGTGTTATTGGAAATATTTTAAATAATGGATTTTGGGAGAGTTGTTGGAATTTCAAAGTGTTTTGGTGGAATTTCTTAGTTAAAAAAAAAAAAAAAACAAAAACTCATGATTTTAAATAGAATTCTAAAGTTCCCTAATTTACTCCAAACATCTAAAACTCATTAGAAATCAAATTATCTCAAATCTTCTCAAATGATATATTCAATACACTCCCCCCCCCCTCTCTAAAAGAATTATGCACTAGCAGAAATGAAATGATCTTGTGATTTTGCATACTATCTTGCACTCGTGGAGTTATATGGTAACCCTTAAACACTTTTAAACCTTACCTCTAAACTACCTTTTAATACCTAGACTTGTTTTCCTTGGATGGTATTTTTGATGAGAAATCACTGAAACTATAAATGAAAATAAAAAAATTTGTGGATTTGAATGGAGTGTATTTGTAGGCATTGAGTTCACATGATGGATCAAGGGACTAGAGAAAGTAGGTTGAAAGTGAGTAAGATTTTACATGGTTCATTGTTCAATGTGGTATGCAGATCTACAAACAGTAGGTACGATTTTTAAGGCTCTCAAGTTCAGATATTTTTCAAACCTCTTTTCTAAAACTGAATTTTCTATTTTGTTTGGGCACAAACAAATATGCAAGCCTTTGGAAGGTTATAACAGTGGTTTTCACATATTTTTAATAAGTTTTTTAGTATGTTTTATGAGTATATTGCCATAATTTTATGTCTTTAGATGTAGTTTTCTTATATTTTGGCCTTTTCAAGTTTTTTTCAAAACAAAACATAAAAATGATGCAAAAAGAAGTAAAGTAGTCCAAATAGAGATCCAATAATTGAGTTTGCCCATGAGTTTTGATCATCTTCTTTTTGGTTCAGAGAATTGGTATATTTAAATACTATAAAATATTATAATTTAATTTTCATCATCACTTTCATCACTAAAGTAGCTGTCTTTCTTCTTTGGAGTCTTCTTTCTTCTCGTCCCAACCGCTAGCTTCTTTCCAGCTTCATTGTCCACCAACGAAGCCAATTCTCCTCATCAACCCTCTTCACCACAATTGAAGATATTTCTGACTAATCCCTCATTTCCTCAGAAAATGAATTGAGGATTGAAGTGTTGATTATAGGAGGAGAATGTAATGTATTGATTAAGGCCTTTCAAAAATATTTTTAATGAATTCATTAATCTTAGTTTTATTATATTTTCAGAGTACTTGCTATATAAGATAATGTAATAAGAGAATATTATTGTAATTAGTCAATCTTTAATGTCTTTTGTACCTACTATATATATTGTACAAACTCATCTAATGAATAATTAAGCATTACATTCTATATAGTATCAGAGCCCATTGATACATAAACCAATTCAAACCTCTCTTTTTCTTTTGGTAACCACTCCTCTTCTTCTCCACCACGTTTCAATATGTCTTATGAATCTCCAGCCTCTGAGACAATTTCTGTCTCTGATACAACCACCCTCTTCAATGTTAACATGACAAATGTCACCAAGCTCAATGCTTAAAATTTCTTGATGCGGAGTTTTCAAGTACACGCCTTACTCGATGGTTATGCCCTCACAGACTATCTCGATGGATCTGTTGTAATGCGTGTCAACGATGGGGTTTTCACCACCAACGCTGCCTACACTCAATGGAAGCGACATGATCGCTTTATTTACAGTGCTCTCCTCGGAGCAATATCTACATCCATTCAACCTCTTCTCGCAAAAACGTCTACCGCTTAACTCTCACATCGACATATGTGAAACCCAATCGAGGACATATCATACAACTGAGGCAACAGCTTAAACAATGGACGAAGGGTAACAAGTCCATTGACGAATACTTTAAGGGCCTCACTAGGCGGTTTGATCAACTCGGGTTACTGTGGACGCCTATTGAGCATGAAGATCAAGTCGAGTTTGTCCTGGAAGGACTCTCGGAGGATTATAAATCCGTTGCGGATCATATCAAGGGACGCGACATCTCAACGTCTCTTACTGAGGTTCATGAGAAGCTCTTGAACCATGAAGCCAAGTAGCAAGCGTCTGGTAACTCCTCCACCACTGTTCAACTCACTGCTAATGCTGCATACCGAAGCAACAACAACAACTTCAAGCACAGAAACAAGGGCAATAGTGGTAACACGAACTGGCAGTCACAACAGCTTACTCATCACCAACAGCAATACAAACCACACCCTTACCTTTGGAAATGTCAAATACGTGGTGTTACCGGTCTCACCTACACCAAGCTAGAAGCTCTACCTACTCCACTCTACCCCCTTCCATGCCTTGGCAAACTCGAGCTCACATGGTTTCAGCTCCACACGCAACAGCAAACTTGGTTATGGATAGTGCAGCTACACATCACCTAACATCGGACCTACACAACTTGTCACTCCATCACCTTTACAGTGGAGGCGAAGAGGTGATCGTTGCAGATGGAAACATGATGCCAATCACACACACCGGTTCCGAATTCCTCCCTACACCTTCTCGATCTCTTGCTTTATGAGATGTTTTATGTGTACCTAATGTTTAGAAAAATCTTATTTCTGTCTATCAAATGTGCAACAACAATAACATCTCTATGAAATTATTTCCTGCAACAATTCAGGTGAAGGATCTCAGCACGGAGGCCCATTGCTTCAAGGGAACACTAAGAATGAGCTGTACGAGTGGCATGTCACCTTACCCATCACCGCACTCTATTTTGCCTCACCTTCACCAAAAACTACACTCCAATCGTGGCATTCATGACTTGAACACCCATCCTATCCAGTTTTAAAATCTCTTGTTTCTCATTTTTCTTTGCCCTCCTCTGATTATTTACAAAAATTGGTACCTTCTTCCAATTGTTTAATCAATAAAGCCATAAGTTGCCTTTTTACACCAATACTATTACCTCCACGTCTCCCCTTAAATACCTTTACAATAATGTTTGGACATCCCCTATTCTGTCCAATGACAACTTCAAGTATTATCTATTTTATCGTTGAGAACTGATTCAAGGCGAAGATTGACACTCTATACTCTGACAACGATGGGGACTTCATTGCTCTTTGACATTTCCTTGCAAAACGTGGTATTTCTCACTTCACAAGCCCACCTCATACACCGGAGCAAAATGTTGTAGCCGAACGCAAACACCATCATGTTGTTGAGACAGGAATGACATTACAGACACAAGCTTTAATGCCTCCTTTCTATTGGATGTATGCATTCGCTACTGCGTTATACTTACTCAACCAGATGCCCACTGAAGTTCTCAACAACGATTCTCCATACATGAAACTGGTCCAACAAGCACCAAACTATCACAAATTCAATATTTTCGGATGCTTATGCTTCACGTGGGCCCGACCATACAATAAGCACAAGTTGGAATGCAACTCTTTACCTTGTGTGTTTCTCGGGTATAGTCTTAGACAGAGTGTATATCTATGTTTGGAGAGACAAATAGGCCGTGTTTACATGTCTCGTCATCTGCAGTTTGTTGAATCAACCGTTCTATTTGCTCCGGCATTGACCCCGTCGACCCCTCTTACTGTCTGTGGTGAGCTCACCGGACACCATCCACCATCCACCCACGACTATCCAACTTTGTCCGCTCGTACCAGCTCATTCCACCGCACCCCCAAGCTCCTATCTTCACCAGTTACCGCCGGTGTTACAATCACCAGCTCAATCCACCATGGGTTCCTCATCTTCATCCTCTGCATCCTCACATGAGGATGACATTAATCATGTGGGCCAGAACATTTCATCAACTTCTGGCCCATCACTGCAACCTCAGCCACATGTGCACAGCCTATTAAACACAAGCCCAAAAAATACAAATCAAATCACTTCCTCACCACGTACAAGCCCAACACCACCACCATCGTCTTCCGCTTCACAGCCCCCACCACCACCATCACAAATTACAGACCCCGAACCTCAGTCACCACCCGTACAAAACCACCACCAAATGCAAACCCGCGCGAAAAACAGCATGCGAAAACCAAACACCAAATATTTCCTTACCAAAAAAAAACACACACAAAATTTCCAAAACCGTGTCTGAGGCTTTGCGAGATGAACGGTGGCGTCAAGAAATGTGTGAAAAATACAATGCCCAAATAGGCAACAACACTTTCAATCTTGTGCCTCCCAATGCTTCTCTGAACATTGTTGGTAGCAGGTGGATATTTACTATCAAATATCACCCCGATGACTCTGTTGACATGTATCAAGTGAGATTTGTGGCCAAAAGCTACCTGCAACAGCCATGAGTTGATTTTATGGAGACATTCAGCCCTGTAATCAAAACAATCACCATAATGATCGGTTCTCCATGTTGTTGTAACTAAGAATTGGAGCATATTACAACTTGGCGTGAATAACACATTTCTCCAGGGCAATTTCACGGAGGAACTGTATATTGCACAACCCCCAGAATTTAGTGACTCTAACCGACCTCATCATGTTTGTCGGTTAAATAAAGCTCTCTACGGTGTAGGCCAAGCATCTCATGTGTGGTACCAGGCACTCTGGATCTCTCTCCTCTCCCTTGGGTTTGTGAATTCTCTTACAGATGCATCACTACTTTTATTTTGCCAAGGCAACCACTATGTTTGCATCCTTGTTTACGTAGACCACATTATAGTGACTGGAAGCAGTGATTTCCTGCTTACAAGCGTTATCTCCTATCTCACGGATCGGTTTTCACTCAAAGACCTTGGAAAGTTGAGTTATTTTCTGGGCATTAAAGTAACGAGGACATATGTTGGGCTTCATTTGATGCAGAAAAAGTATATCCTCGATTTCTCTACAAGACGAACATGGCTGATGCCAATCCAGTTTCCTCACCAATGTCACCGACACCTCGACTCTCCCTTACTTCAAGGACGAAGCTCGCCAATGCTCGCTAGTACAAGACCATCCTTGGCAGTCTACAATACCTTTCTCTCACCCGCCCCGACATCACTTATGTTGTCAGTCGCCTTTCCCAATTTATGCACTCGCCGAGTGATCTTCACTGGTATGCGGCAAAGCGAGTTCTCAGGTACTTGGCTGGAACCTCTAACAATGGTATTCGCCTTCGTACCGATACTCCATTGCATCTCCATGGCTTTGCAGATGCAGACTGGACAGGCGAGACTTATGATTATGTCTCCACTAATGGCTATATCATTTACCTTGGTGGCAATCCGATCTCTTGGTCCTCTAAGAAGCAAAACGGTGTAGGTCGGTCCTCTATGGAAGCTGGATATCGGGCTGTAACTAATGCAGCCTCTGAGATCATCTGGTTATGTTCCCTCTTTACCGATTTCGGCTTGACACTCCCGCTTACTCTAGCTCTCTATTGCGATAATGTCGGACTTACCTGTGTGCTAACCCTGTGTTCCACTCATGGATGAAACACATCACATTGGATTATTATTTTGTTCGGAAACACGTTCAAGCTGGAGCTCTTTACATCACTCATGTCTCTACAAAGGATCAGCTTGCGGACACACTTACAGAGCCTCTCCCACGGCTACGCTTCATCGATCTGAATCACAAGATAGGTGTAACAAATGTTCCCTCATATTGAGGGGAGTGTAGAGGATAATCAAATTAGAGAATATTATTGTAATTAGTCAATCGCTAATGTCTTATGTACCTACTATATATATTGTACAAACTCATCTAATAAATAATTAAGTATTTTATTCTATACTTGCACATTTCTAATGAATAAAATTTAGAATTAGTAGTGTTGATGAAACAGAGTTTGTGGTAATTAGAATTTTAAAATTGTTTGAGAAAATAATTTTCGATTAACTAATTTTTCACTGTAATTTTTTTTTTAAATCTGAATTTTGTTTTTGTTATTTTTCAAAGTTGATGTGTTAAAAAAATAGGTATGATGTGTCATTTTTTTGTAAGTTATAACTACTTTTTAGATAAAATGTTTAAATTTATTTATACTAAATGACTTTCCTGTCATACGCGAAGAAAAATAGTAATTAAATATAGTTAGATGAGATAAATTATTTTCTTTATTTAAAAAAAAAATTATAAAAGATACAAACATTTATTAAAAGAATTTTTGATTTACTGTGGAATAAATCATTTGTTGATTAATTCTTAAGTCTATTTAAATACAGTAATAACTTTCATCATCGTTTTTTATCATTTTCATTCAAAGATATCTTGGTTATTAAACCCTGTTGATCGATTTTATTTACAGATTAAACGCCCTTCGAATAATTAGGTAAGAAAGTAGTGTTTCATAACGGTTTTGCGTTTACAAATTATAACGTTAGCGTCTGACACCTTTACTGTAAGTAACTTAATTGTTTTTAGAATCTTAACTCTCTTATATTAATATAAGAGGAAGAAGATTAACTCTGATATATATATATATATATATAACACTCGTGACGTTGGCAAAACAATATATACATAACATATGTGACTGCAGCAAACGTAAATTAAAAGTACTCATAATGGGCCTTCCAAATTATGTTTAGGACTAGGATTTCATCAATTTTATCTCGATTTCATCAAATTATATATATATATATATATATATATATATATATATATATATATATATATATATATATATTTATATATATATATATATTTATATTATATATATAATCAACAATATTTATCAAAATAATAATTTATATATATATTTAATTTATTAAATTCACATATTATCAATAGTTAATTATTTTTATATTATATTTGTGTTATTTTAAAATATCTTTGTTAATTAATTGACTATTTTTAGTATGCAAATTTTTATATATCTTAAAAATATTTAGATATTAACAAATGTTTTTATTTGAAATATTTGTCACCTTAAATTATTATAATTTTCTTTGATAAATATTTGATAGTTTGTATTTTTAGTATATGAAAAAATTTTATATCATAAACTTATAGTTTTATATTCATAATACACATATATTTTTCATCATATAAACTATTTTTTCGTATTTAACATCAATATTTTTAGGGGGAATTGCTGATTTTAACCCATTACTTAGTTTTGAATTCAAATCTAGACCTCTTATTGGACATTCGACAAAAGTAACTCATAGGGGTAGTGAAAATACCAGTTTCTCCCTAACGACTAAACAAAAGAGCCAAAGGAAAAATGACCCTTATAAAACCCTGAGAAGTCTACGCACGAAGTTAAACGTAGACTTCTATAAGAAGTCTACTCAGTGATTATATCTTAAATTTTAATTACAAAAATATAAAAATTAATTTGATAAAAAAAATTTGTATACATAAATAACATATACTTAATTATCACCTATATAAAATAAAATTATATAAAACTCAGTCATTTTAAACAAATAAAGTTTTCATATCAAGTAAAAGTATAATAGTAGACTTCATAACTTCTATATGAAGTCTACTCCGTAATTAGACCTTAGATTACAAAAATTAATTTGATAAAAAAATTGCATACATAAATATCACATACGTAATTATCACCTATATAAAATAAAATTACTTAAAACTCAGTCATTTTAAACAAATAAAGTTTTCTTATCATGTAAAGGTATAATAGTAGACTTCATAACTTCTATATGAAGTCTACTTCGTGATTAGATCTTAGATTTTAATTATAAAATTTTAAAAAATTAATTTGATAAAAAAATTGTATACATAAATCACACATACATAACCTTCACCTATATAAAATAAAATTTCATAAAAATCAGTTAATTTAAGCGAACGAAGATAAATGACGGTAGAAACCAAATACATGTAATGTTGAAGTATAGGGTTTGATATAGATAGATAGTGTGGTTATGGTTTTGATAAAAAGAAATCTACATAAAATCAGAGTTTAATATTACATTAAAGTATATTTAAAAAGCAAAATTAAGAATAAAATAATGACTAAATTGTTTAATATTAGATTTTATGTAACTTATCAATTTAGGGGTTAGGGGTGTACTATTCATTCGAGGTTTAAGGTGAGAAAGGTTACGTCATGAAGTCGTCTTGAAGTCTCCTTAACCGTCTCCTGAACCGAACTTTTAACGTAACCGGAAATTGACCCCCTTATATAAATTAGAGTCGCCGACACTAACCCTAATTTCTTAATACGGCGCGTATCTCTCTCTCACTATACGGCAATTGTCTCTTTCTCTCCCTCTCTAACAGATCTGAATCTCTAGTAAGCCTCGAAATCAACTTGTTTATAGACTTGTTTCAAGTATATTGATGATTTAGATGTCTATTACGTTTTGCAATGATTTGTTGTTTGATTTGTACACAGGGATGGGTTGATACAGCTACAGTCAACCATCGAGTAGTTCGAAGAATCTTTGGAGTGCCGGAGAACTAGAAGTGACATCCCCAACTCCTATGCGTAGATCTCGAAAATCTGGGTTTCCCGACCGATGTTTCTGCGGTTTGGTGTCTGTCATGAAATCATCCACTACAGATGAAAATTCGGGTCGTGTATTCTATGGATGCAAAAACTATAAGATAATAAGGCTGTTGTTGTGTTGTTCGTTTTCTATTTGAGTGTTAACTATATTAATATGATGGTGGATATCTATATGCTTGTTTAGGATGGTGGGCATCATATATTCAAGTGGTGGGATGAGGCTCTGACGCAGGAAATTCAAGATCTCAGAGTCGCCCTAGAAAAAAAAAGCAGAATGCAGGGACCGAGTAGCAGAAGAGACTTCTGCTTTTATGGCTTGGATTGATGCAGAGTTAGCTCAACTTTGCTATCTAATTGACGAGCATTATCCCATCATCGTTATGAAGAAGCAGATGGTGGCTGGTGTAATCATCACAGTCAGTTGTCTCACAGTCATATGTCTGACCATCTACTTTTGTATTCCCCTTTTTAGATCTTAGTTTAGGATTAGAGTAAGGTCTGTAATATGAATTCCTCCTTCTTGAATAACTGAGTCATCTGGCATATATATTTGGCCATTGTTGAAATTTCTGGCAAATTTCATAAGAACATAATAGAACAAAAGTAGACTTCTCGAGTACACTCTCTAGTAGACTTCTCGATCCAGTAGACTTCTCGCTTAAGTGTACAAGTGAAATCTACTGGGGAAGTATAAAAGTTCAAAACTGAAAATTTGAAAATCTGAAATTGAAAATCTGAAAATTTGAAAATCTGAAAATCTTAAAAATTGAAAATTTGAGTAGACTTCGCTGTGAAGTCTACTTAGGCGGGAAGTTAAAATTTATAGGCCGAAAATAAGTAATGATTGTAACAGTTGACAAATAATAAAATATAAAAATAATTAGAAAAGTTGTCAGTAAGAGATGATGATTGTCTCGAGAACTGTAACCGTAAAGCTCAGTATATACATTGTATTTACTGTTTTGTGTTAAAAAAAACAAACCCCTAAGCTTCCGCCGTTTTCTGTCGCCAAAACCCTAAGCTTCCGCTGTTCTCTGTCGCCAAAACCCTAAGTTTATGCCGTTCTCCATCGCCACTCCTCGTCTCAATCCGGTAATCTCTCTTCATCCTATTTCTCGTGATTTATCGATATGTGTATTTTCTTAATCGAATTGGTTTAATCGCATTCTCTTATCTCCCCTTATATAAGCGCCCCTCCTCGACTCCCTCACCTCCGTCGCCTCTCCTCGACTCCGTCGCCTCTCCTAAACTCTGTCGCCTCTCCTCGACTCTGTTGCCTCTCCTCCACTCTGTCGCCTCTCCTCACCTCCGTCGCCTCTCCTCACCTCTGTCGCCTCTCCTCGACTCCGTCGCCACTCCTCGCATCCGTCGCCTCTCCTCGACTCTCGTTGCCTCTCGATGCCTCTCGACGCCTGCTACAAGATATCCTGTTTCGTACTTCGATTATTCCATCACCACCGCTTGAGATTTGTATCTCGCCCCCTCGCTGTAAAATGGTAAAGTCAGCCTCCTTTTTTTCCTTCATAAGTAGACTTCTCGAGTAGATTTCTCGAGTAGACTTCTTATTGTAGACTTCTGGTTAAGATATCTAGTGTTGGATTAAAGTGTAGACTTCTTCTTGAGTAGACTTCTTCAGTAGACTTCTTATTGCGTAGACTTCTTGAGTAGACTTCTTCTTGAGTATACTTCTTATTGCGTAGACTTCTTGAGTAGACTTCTTCTTGAGTAGACTTCTTTTCCTGCCTTCCTTTCCTGATTGTGGCTTAAGTTTTGCAGAATGGCAACGCCAGTGTTTCCCCGAAGGCAATTCAGAAAAGGTGATGAACCACAACCACTAAAGAGCATAGCCTACTACATCAACGACTCCAAGCTATTCCCCGCCTTGGAACAAGCAATTCTTCCAGATGAGTGGAATGAGTTAAAAGAGTCGAGACTGAGTTTCTTTTTGAAGTTCTACAAATTGGATTTTGGATGGGCATTGCGGGTGGTGCATTATATGCTCAGGTTCCAGCTCGTGTGCAAGAAGAAGTACGAAATTTGGAGCCTAGTTGGAAATAACCCATTGAGGTTCTCTCTCAATGACTTCGAGTATCTCACGGGATTCAATTGCAAGCACGTTCCAAACGTGGAGCAACCCGACGTAGATGTAACCCCCGAGATGCAAGAATTATGGGGAAGGTTGGGTGTCCATATCGATATCGGTCCAAGTATTGATGATCTGACACATGCGTGTACGTATTCCCCTACCTGGAGTAGGGAGGATCGTATCCAGTTAGGGTACGTAGCCATTTACGGTGGCTTTATTGAAGCAAGGAAATCAAGTTCATCCACAAGGATTAAGCTTGCCCGCCTAATAATGGATATTGACGAGTTTGAGGAAGGGTAGCATACAAGAACCTCATCGAGTCGGTCAAGGAGAAAGACTTGACCAGTCCTACACCAATAATGAGTTTGTGGAAGTGCTTCAGGTATGGGCTTATCAGACCATGCCGGACTTTGGACACCAATACGGATGTCCCATTGTACATGGAGACTTAGTTGAACCAATTCTGGCCTACAACGGACAGCGGGGTCGGAAGTATATGAAAGAGAACATGCTTAAGCAGGCAACTTATCAAGTACACTTCCTTGGTAGACTTCTCGACTATACTATATTGACTGTTTAGTAACGTGGGTGATGTATTTTTTTCCCGTAGACCCGCTTTAACCACTGCGCGATGAAGACACCGTCATAAATGTTCCCATTGTGGGATGATGATGATGAAGAGGATGCCGAGATTGATAACGTTGTCAAGGCAGTGGTGGGTCAGTTCTCTGACGGTGTCACATGGGTGTGGAAGAAAAATGAATGACTTATCGATGGTGTTAATGTGTCAAACAACAATTTAAGCGAAGCAAAGGTCGCTGTTGTGGACAACAAGCAGAAGCAGAAAAGTGAAGTCGAATCAGATTCAGAAAGTAGAAAGAGGTCTCGTGTAGAGAGCTCTTCTCGGGTAGACGACACCAGGCTGAATGTCGTGGAGGCATTAAAGACTTACTTAGATAAATGTGTCGCATCATTCTCTTCGGATGTCGTGGAGGCATTGAGGGAAGGCTTCACCAACTGCGCGGGAAAGATAGAGGTCATGTCTGAGAAAGTGGACGCTGTCGAGCATTCCATTGCGAAGATGTCGGAGCAGGTGAAAACTGCAAGGACTGACGAGCATGGCAAGTCTAATGACAAAGAGCAGCATGGTCGGGTTAGTTCCGATCCCTCTCCCCTAGAATAGAATGATGTGAGAAAACATCATAGAAAACCAAGAAAATATGGCTTAGTTTAAAAACACATGCATTTCAGTTATGTTAGAATGTTGCAAATCGTGTTCTTCTTGTTCAAGTAATTCCTTGTGTTCGTGTTTACTAAATTTTGTTATGCTAACAAAATAAATTTATTCAAGTTTCGTGTTTCTCATGTTCAAGTTGTTCCTTAAGCATTTTCATTTATGGTATACTATTAATATGCAGAAAACTCAAGCAGAAGAAAGCGTTAACGATGGCAAAGGCCAAACACCACCACCTAGTGTTGAGTTTCTTGGGAATCATGAACTCACGCAGGAGGAAATTGCGGCTAGATTAGAGAAACAAAACAGTAGGAGAAAGACTGCTCCGATTACCACAGCCGCAAAATTGGATAGGCTGACCAGAGAAAAAGCACAACAGAAAGAGGAAGAGATTCCCCCTTTGTTCCAGCGGCCAAAGGAAAGAACCCTCAATTGCGGTGGGTATGACCCATTTGCACATGTTGACAAAGAGAAGACGAAACAAGTTATTGAGTGGCTTAAGACACAGCCGTAAGTACTAAATTTGTTAATATTGTAGTTACTAGTTTCAAGATTGACATGAAATGTTATTTGTTGGTTTCAGTGATTACCCAAAAAGAAAAAAGAGTGGTACCGTTGAATGGTGGTACATTCTCCGCACTCGACAGCAATGGCTTAAAGACACAGTACATTCTTTTAAAAAAATTCATATGTAGACGCATTGAGTAGACTTCTTGAGTATACTTCTTGAGTATACGTCTTAAGTAGACTTCTTGAGTAGACTTCTTGAGTATACGTCTTGAGTAGACTTCTTGAGTAGACATCGTTTACTTATTTGCTACATTGCAGCACTTGGATGCTGCGATTAATCTCCTCCGGAAGCACATGTCCGAACATCCTGAATGGTTCCGGTCGGGTAGAATATGCATGTTGGATACCCCTTTCGAGACGATGTGGTCGAAAAAGTATCAAACCATTAAAGACTGCACACCAAACCCCAATGGACTAGGGCGAATACTACCAGCGGGAGCGTATGAACTCCATTCAGGAGATAACCCACAATACTGCTAGTCAAAGAAGATGTGCGGGGGGGGGGGGTTGAGATCGACGACATATACGCTCCAATGCACATAGGTACCGACCATTGGATAGCTCTATGTATATCTATCTCGAAGAGACACATCACCATATGGGACAGTGCAGAATCAATGTACAGAGACGCCCAAGTAGCTGAGACGGTGGAGCCTATCGCGGTGATGCTGCCATACCTTCTTCGGGAGAGTAGACTTCATTAGAAATACAGAGGTTGGGGGGGGGGGGGTTGAGATCGACGACATATACACTCCAATGCACATAGGTACCGACCATTGGATAGCTCTCTGTATATCTATCCCGAAGAGACACATCACCATATGGGACAGTGCAGAATCAATGTACAGAGACGCCCAAGTAGCTGAGACGGTGGAGCCTATTGCGGTTATGCTGCCATACCTTCTTCGGGAGAGTAGACTTCATTAGAAAGAGTAGAGTTCATTAGAAAGAGAATACTTCATTACAAAGAGTATACTTCATTACAAAGAGTAGACTTCATTACGAAGAGTAGTCTTCATTACAAAGAGTAGACTTCATTACAAAGAGTAGACTTCATTAGAAAGAATAGACTTCATTAGAAAGAGTAGTAGACTTCGTTACAAAGAGTATACTTCATTACGAAGAACAGACTTCATTAGAAAGAGTAGACTTCATTACAAGTAGTAGACTTCATTACATCTTTAAAGGAATGGTACAAACGGGACACAGAAGTACTCTAAAAAAATTCTCAAATCCCTTATCCAGAAACATTCGTCACACATCCCAGCATCCTTCATTTCATCAGCGTACCAATAGTACCATTGATTGTACGGAGTACAAGTGTAAGTTTACAAATTGGGAAGCACAAAATTATCAAACTCTTCCTTTTCTTGGATAAAGCAGGCAGCGAAGGAGGCCAACCCCATTCAATTAGTAGGACACGGGTACTTACTGCACGGATAGATTTCCGGGTAAACTGAGATAAGTAAGAGGCATTGTTGTGAAATACCTTGTGTAACATTGCATAGGTATACAAAGCAAACACAGATCCTCCATCAGCTGCCAGTTTAATCCTTTCCACCCAATCCTCAAGCCTCTCATATTGGTAGTAGTCTTGAGTGCCATTCAGGAAAATCGCGTCTGGATTTCCATGTGCGTAACACGTAGCCATGAACGCTGAACCGTACCAGTGATACGAATCCATCCTAAATAGATTCGCGGATGCGTAGACCGAGGGACGTTCTGAATGCGTAGACCGAGGGACGTTCTGAAACGTCTTTCAGTGTTTTGCAAGTTCTCTTCAAGTTAAAGAGATCTACCAGAGAATTATTGACGACGCATTGGATAATAAACTCTTGAATCTCTGTTGGGAAAGAGAGTAAAGACGATTCGACCATTCTGTTTACGCTTTTTTGTTATTAATGAATATTAAGAAAGAAGACAATGAAACTGGTAAAGAAGACAATGAGGAAAGAGGGCATTTATACTATGTAATAGGAGTAATAGTCGAAACGACACGTACATAAGGTAAGTGGAGACTCCTCGATATAAACAAAGTTATTTATTACTTAAACGAAGTTATTTATTACTTAATAAACAAAACGACACGTACGTAAGGTAAGTATAGGCATCATTGCAATGAGTAGACGTCTCGAATAGACTACTCGAGTATTTGACATGTAAAAAGTAGGCTTCATTACAAAGAGTAGACTTCATTAAAAGAGTAGACTTCATTACGAAGAGTAGACCTCATTAAAAGAATAAACTTCATTACAAACAGTAGACTACATTAAAAAGGGTAGACATCATTACGAATCCATAACGAAGAGTAGACATCATTGTCCGTCTTCTCTCATCACATATAACAAACAGCAATCATGTGAACAAAAATTGGGAACATACAAGAATACAATTTGCATATTAAGACAGAACAATACGAACCCTGACGGAGAGTAACTTATACAATGCGGTCGAGTATGTTCAGGTTGTCTGCAATTTGAACAATTGTAATGCTTGTGTAACTTTCTAGGTTTGGTCCCCTTCTTCCTTGCCATTTCTAAGCAAGTTTGCCACCTCGATTTATTCTGCCTCCCAGGAGCACGCTTAACAATTGGACGAATAAGACTTGGAAAAGTTCTGGTTTCTGCAGTAGATGCGGATGCGGGGAAAATATTACCCGAGTATGTCACAAACAAATACTGAGTCGTATACGTAGGACATACAAGCGTAGAAAAATGAACATGTGCCTTAGTTGCAGCTGCAATAGCATGTGAACATGGTACTTTCTCCACATTAAAAACACCACACACACACTTTCTAGCTTCCAGATCAACCATACAATCTCGTGTTCCACCCTTAACAAAGAAGTGCCAACTGTCTATGCGTTTAACTGTCATCTTATCTGCATAATGTTGACGAATGGACAATAAATACTCAACCCCGTGGCTATGACAAGTATTGAGACTCAAAGCATCTTCCCGCCTTTTACAATGCCACCTCGCTAACTTCTCTCGAATAAAATCAAGGAGAAACCATATGGGGAATCCTCGGGCTTGCTTAAATACAGAATTGATAGACTCTGCGATGTTACTTGTCTTTATGTTGTATCTATCTCCGGGAAAGTGAACCCGTGACCATAACCTTGGATCCGCATTCTCCAAGTATGTTGCAAGTCTGGGATTTACATGTCGGAGTGCATCCATATATCGGTTATAGTCGGAAACCGTATGCGCATAAGCAACACCTTTCACCAAATACATGAGCTGCTTCCTACGAAAATTTGTGACAATGTTTTGTTGTAGATGATAGTTGCATATTCCGCGTGTTTCCCAGTGTATAACAGTGCTGCATGCTTTAGCTCTGGAGGAGTGCCTGTCAGAGACTATGACAATCGAATATTTGTCTGAAAAACAGCCGCACAATTTTGTGAAAAACCACTCCTAAGAAGCATCACATTTAGAGTCAACGATTCCAAAAGCCAACGGAAATATCTGAAAGTTGCCATCCTGCCCGGCCGCAACTAGCAGCACCCCTCCATACTTCCCAGTTATATGAGTTCCATCAACCACAATAACTCACCTAAAGTACCGTAAACCAGCTATTGAAGATCTGAAAGATATAAACAGGTACTTGAACCGATTCTTCTCATCATGTACAAGGTCAGTGACACTTCCTGGATTTGATTTCTCAATTTCATACAAATAAGAAGGCATCCTCTCATATCCATCTTCTGATGTGCCCTTTACCATTTCTTGAGCATATATCAAAGCTCGGTAAGAAGTCGTATAATCCAGGTTCATCCCAAACATCGCGTTCATTGAATCTATGATATGCTTCACCACAATACCATCAATGATTCCAATGCGTTCTATGAATAAACTTCCAATATATTTCGGAGTGCGATGTCTACGGATAGCTGCTCGGTCCGACACAGAACAAGTATGCGCCTTCACATACTTTTTCGCCCAAAACGTGTTTGGTTCATTCTTCACACCCGCTTTAAGCATCCAAATGCATCTATCCACATGACATTTTGCCACAAAAAGTCTTCGTTGACTTATATACTTTGAATGTGAATTTTAACATTACGATCGTAAAATTCTGCTCTGATACAAGCTTTTCTTTGCTAGGAAAGCTCTGCATGACAAAAATATTGTCCAACCAGGTGCCATTGGACAGTCCACCTTGAACACGACGACCCACAACATCAGGCGAGATATGATCCTCATCCTTAACATCATCGTCATCCTCATCCTCATCTTTCACTTTCCCATAGTCACTGTAATCCACATCTAACGCATCACTCTCATCTTTTAGATCCGCGTCTACACCATCCGCCGCACCACACTCATCATCCTTCTCACCCGCAATACCATTAACACCATCCGCATTTTCGTCCTCCTTGTCCCATGCTTCCATATCTTCAACATCATCATAATGCAAATCCTCCACGCGTCCCTCCACATCGATATTCCCAATATCCATGCTCCTTCTGGTTACACAAAGGCGCACAACATGTTCTTTACCTAACTCGATAAAGCTATGAACTTGTCTATCACTTGTCACATACGTAGGAGGTCTATCTGTAGGCGTTTGTTAAACCATCACATCTGGTAACGGATAAGATAACTCCACAATATCTACTTTCGTGTCCACGCGGAAATCATCTTCTACCATTTGAAGAAGCTCACTGAGTGTACAACCATCTCTCAAGCTGAACATTCTCCCTCCTTTGTGTTTAACCACTTCGAAATGCCAAGATTGATTTTGCATCATCTATACTCCGTAAACAACTGGTACGTGAACCACCATTCTCTGTAAAAAAAGACAATCAAAACACATTAGAAATCTAAGTACAAAGAGTAAACTTCGAAGTGAAGTCTACTACTAGTGACCTAGCTGCAATATGAAACAAGAAAACTGATTCAGCAATGCATATAACAAATAAAAATGTCAAACTCACACACAAGCAAGTATGTTGGCTAAAACCAACGCATGAACAAGAAAATCTTTAAAATTTGTTATAAATATGCTATAATTATAACTTTAATAAAATCCTACGTAGTAGACCTCTATATGAAGTCATCCGCGTAGACTTCGTATGAAGTTTAATACTAGTGACCTAGCTGCAATATGAAACAAGAAAACTGATTCAACAATGCATATAAGAAATAAACATGTCAAACTCACACATAAGCAAGTAGGTTGGCTAAAACCAACACATGAACATGAAAATCTTAAAAATTCGTTATAAATATGCTATAATTAAAACTTTAATAAAATCCTACAGAGTAGACTTCTATATGAAGTAATCCGCGTAGTCTTCAGATGAAGTCTACTACTAGTGAGTTAGCTGCAAAATGAAACATGAAAAACTGATTCAGAAATGCATATATCAAATAAACATGTCAAACTCACACACAAGCAAGGAGGTGTGCTAAAACCAAAACATGGACAAGAAAATCTTAAAAATTCGTTATAAATATGCTATAATTACAACTTTAATAAAATCATACGTAGTAGACTTCTATATGAAGTCATCCTCGTAGACTTCAGAGTCTACTCTCCCGGGTTACTTTTGCAATTGCAAATAAACGAATCAGACTTCACCCGACGTCTACTCTCCCATACAAAAACTCGGCTTCCCTTGGGCTTTTGTAGCCTCATTTACTCCTTAATGGAGCTTATCCTCCGCGCACTTCTTTCACTTGTTTTGAATGTTAGATTTACAGGGAATTTGGTGTCAATTGAAGATTTCCGTCTCCTTAGATCCTTTATGGGTTTATGTTCGGATGATCAAGATTTGCTGGTATTGCAAGGTTCTTCCTCCCGGCTTTATGATTTTCCTGCCATGGTTGCAGAGCATCTAGCTCTTTTGGTTGCAATTGTTGTAGCCATTTATATAGGTGTTTTGAAGCTTGTCTTTTTGTCAGACTGTCAAGAATTCATTCGTCTCCTTTCAGAGAGTTGGTCAATTGAATTTCATCGGTCTTATTCGGTATTCGGGCCTTTATGTGCTCCTTTTATGTATTGTATTTTCAGTTTTTGCTTAGCTTAGTCTTTGATATGGAAAATCATTTGGCTAGTTCTGCCTTTCTACCTTGTAACATTTTCTCCTTTAATGGAGTTTGAGACTTTAAATTAATGAAGTATCGTTTGAACAAAAAAAAAAAAAAGACAAGTCAAAATCTATCGAAATTGGATGGTTGATTTATAATCTCCGGGGCGTTCCCATGTCTCGTAGTTGTGTCATAACCATCTCAGCAATGCTCAAACAAACCATAACAAATACAGAAACTTTCCAGAGTCAGATGTGAGTAAATATTATGAAGGGTAGCTTTAGATAACATATCAGTAGCTACATGTGAAAGACCTATGTGAGCCGCAATGCATAGACCTTCTATAAATAGTATGTAGTTAAGTTACCGGTTGCTAAGCACTTGGAAAATAATTACCGGTAAGTAGAAGACTCACCATTATAATTGATATGACCATTCATCATCAATAAATTTTCAGAAATCGTAAAACAAAAAAACTAAGTTAAGCCCCCACTTCTACCAATTAGGGCTACCATCCACACATTATTAAAGTTAATGTAGATACGCAAATCTCTAATGACATCACACTTATGCATAGGTTCTGCTAGAATAATTACATCAGGTGTAATAGTAGACCCCTGATACGATCTTCTTATCAGAAGTTCAATTGGGTGGATGGTGCTGGTTGAAATCTGGACTGAAGCACTTTCTTTCAGCCGGTCGAATGAAGTATGGGCAAAGTTGTTAGATGGAGCCGGCTCAACTAGACTAAAGTCGCTCTTTGAAAAGGCTGGTCGGATGGTCTAAGCGGATTGATGGCGGATTATTGGTCGCCACAAAGCTTATGACAAGGCTTGGATAAGACAAAAAAAAAACTCTCTTAGCTGAATCACACAAGCCTTAGGAAATTTAAGAGAAGAATGTTTTCAAGAAAACTCAGTTTTGTTTATTGATCAAGGTGTGAAAATACAATGTTTTGAGGGGACTTTATATATTAATCCAAACAGCTATACTCTTCTGGAAATTTTTAAAGCAAATTACATTGAATGGAAAACAAGATTTTAGGACTTGAATTTGAAATATAGCTAAAATTATTTTTTAACTACTTAAATGGAAAATCAATATTAAAGCAAGAAAAAAAAGATTTGTCAACAAATCAATATATTCAAATAAATCAAACATACCTTAGTCTAATATGTAGCATTTGTGATAAATGGATGAATGTGGACATGTTGGTGGCCTCCTTGCTTAAATGGGTGAAATGCTGAAAATGGTAAGCTTTTGGCCTTCTTTCAGAAATGATATTTTATTTGCATTATCTTTTGGACCAACCCACATGTTTTGGTTTTCTCCTTGGCATGCCGGTTTAGTCTTCAATCTTCCTTGGTCTTCGTTTTGGTCCTGGGTGGCTCGTATATGGCTGGAAACAGGTTGGCTGATTGGATGCTAGTTCTTGGAATCACATCATCCTTTCCTCTTTCTGAAGGTTATGCCAACAGAACTGATTCATCTGCATCAAAATTTGCTAAGTCAGATACAATAAAAGTTGTGGAAATGTTAAACTCAGTTAGAAGATCAATCTGATAGGTGTTTCCATTGATCTTCTTGATCACTTAATTTGAATGGTGTGGCTCTTCTTGGTGCCAACTTAGACTTTCTCTAGTTTGGGAAAATTCAGTCCTCATGTGTAGCCAAACCCAATCTGCTGGTTCAAAGTTCACTTCTTCGCGGCCTCAGTCTACATGTTTCTTTGTCTGGTCATTCTACGTCTCGATGTTCTCCTGAATTTTTGGCGTATCTTCTTAACAAACTCGGCCTTGGCTTCTCCATCTTGACTGATTTGTTCTTCATGTGGTAGTGGTGTGAAGTCCAAAGGGGTATGCAGCTTAAAACTATATAATCTCAAAAGGTGATAACTTAGTAGTAGAGTGTGGCATTTGATTATAAAAAAAAAATCAATTAAAGGAAGACATTCAAGTCAATTTTTTAAAAATTGTTACCGATTGTGGTCACAAAGTCTTCCAAAAAGTGGCTTAGGAATTTTGTGTCCCGGTCTGAGATGATTGTCCTTATCAAGCCATGTATTCTGACCACTTCCTTGAAAAATTGATCAGCGATCTGTGTATGTGGCATCATTGGTTTTGTTGCAAGGAATGAAATGTGCTATCTTGGAAAATCTGTCTACCACTCCAAATATGGAGTCATGATGCCTTATCTTGGGAAGTTTTTAAAACAAAAAGATCATAAACAAATCTACCATGGCATGTCAGGAATACATATGGGAATGTAAAGACCATGAGGATGTGACCTGGATTTAGGTGTGGCTAGAAGAAATGCTCAGCTATAATACTCTTGGTTTTGTACACTGTGGGAGTTGAAACTCGTACAAATAAATTTAGAAGTATAAATTCAGGGATCCGAAATTTCTGGGAAGAACTCAAGAAAACAGATTGGGAAAAAGATTTTTATTGACTTTTTGTACAATGTTTGTAAACAAAAGTATTCTAATGCCTAAGCAGTAAAGTATAAGTTTAAAGGCTTGATCACTTTATTAGATAGGAAGCGTACAATATATATAGGGTTACACGAGAGACTTTAGGTATAAGTAATTACAAATAGATCCATAAATATTGTTATAATACATATCCTTTACATGCCCCCTCAAGACGGAGGCAGTTGAATGACTCCGAGCTTGGTTCGTGATGTGGTAAAGTGAGTGTGAGGCAGCGGTTTTGTAAGCATATCAGCCAACTGGTCACGAGTAGAAACATGAGAGACCCGAAGCATACCAGATTGTATTTTTTCTCGAATGTAATTGTAGTTAAGAGCAACATGCTTCATTCTAGAGTGGAAAATCGGGTTTGCACAGAGGTACGTTGCTCCAACATTATCGCAGTAGACAATAGGAGATATTGGTAACGTCAGGCCGAGTTCCGTGAGGAGAGAACAAATCCACCGAACCTCAGTAGCAGTAAAAGCAACAGACCAATATTCAGCTTCTGTTGAGGACCGAGCTACACCTTTTTGTTTCTTGGAAGACCACGAGATTGGACTCTTGCCGAGATATATGACAAACGCATTTGTTGACGCATAATCATCAGTGTCCCCTGCCCAATCAGCATCCGAGAACCCATGTAGATTGAGCGGACTGTTAGAGTGTAAGAAGACGCCATGAGTTAGTGTACCAGCGAGATACCGAAGAACTCTTTTGGCAGCCTGCCAATGATCCGTAGTAGGGCAATGCATAAAGAGAGACAATCGATTGACAGCATAAGCAATGTCTGGGCGAGTGAACGCGAGGTATTGTAGGCTCCCAACCACCATTCTGTATTCAGCCGCATTAGCAAGAGCAGTGCCAGAGAGAAGAGTCAGCTTTGGAGAAGTCTGTAATGGCGTAGAAACTTGTTTTGCATTCAACATGTTTGTCTTGATGCATAGATCAACATTGTATTTCCGTTGCATAAGATGTAGGCCCTTTGAAGTGTGATTAACCTCAACACCAATAAAATAATGTATATCACCAAGGTCATTAATGGAGAACCGTGTAGCAAGAGAAGTAATAACACCTTGGACAAGATTTGAATGATTTCCTGTGACTATGATGTCATCCACGTATACACAAACATAGAGGAGAACAGAGTTATAACAGTAGATAAATAATGATGTATCAGCTAAGGAATTTGAGAAGCCGGTCTGGAGAAGATGATCTTTGAGAGGCATGTACCATGCACGAGGTGCTTGTTTGAGTCCGTAAATGGGTTTATTGAGACGACAGACATGATGCGGCCGAGAAGGATCAACAAGGCCAGGAGGCTGAGTCATATATACTTCTTCGAGAAGCCTCCCTTGCAAGAAAGCGTTGTTAACATCAAGCTGTTTAATAGGCGAAGACTTACTCGTAGCAATTTCAAGGACAAGACGGACTGTGGTGGGTTTAATAACCGAACTGAAAGTTTCTGAGTAGTCAACCCCATGCTGTTAATGGAATCCTTTGGCAACAAGCCGGGCCTTGTAGCGATCCAGCGTTCCATTCGGATGATATTTTATCGTAAATATCCAACGGCAACCGACGACATTCTGGGTGGAAGACGGTGGTACCAAATCCCATGTGTGATTTCGAAATTCAGCATCAAACTCTGTGCTGATAGCATTTCGCCAATTAGGATCTTTTAGGGCCTGAGTTATGGTGGTTGGTTCCAGCAGGAGAGAAGATTTCAGTGCCGTGGTTAGAGTAAACTTTTTGGTGGGTTTTGTGATTTGATTCTTTGAGCGAGTTCGCATAGGGTGAGTGTTTACGGGTTGTGGTGGTGGTGGTGGTATAGCCGGTTCAGAAGTAGGTAACGATGGGCGTGGAGGCAGAGAGGTGGAAGTGGAAGACGGGGATGGTGTGGGAACGGTTGTTATTTCTGGGTTTGGTTGGTTTGAAGATGCAGTTTGTGTTTGAGAATTTGATTTTGTGGCTCGTGAGGAGCAGTAAGATGAGTGGAGTCAGAGACAGAAGGCAATACCTGAGTTATCGGCGGTGACAGTGAAATAGGTGACGGTGACAGGTGAAGGTCTAAGCTGGGGGGCACTTCACGAAGTAAGGGCAGGCGAGTCAACAGAGCTATGTTGAATGATGAGTTTGTCGTATCTGTCGAATCTGTAGAGGAGTGAACAGGGTGGAAAGGAAAGGTACTCTCATCAAAGTGAACATGTCGAGAGACATAGACACGATCTGTCTCTGGATCTAAACAGAGGTAGCCACTCTGAGTGAGAGAGTAGCCAACGAACACACATGGCTTGGACCGAGCTTCCATCTTGTGAGCAGTGTGTGGTCGTAACCACGGAAAGCAAAGACAGCTAAAGGTGTGAAGCTTGCAGTAGTTTGGAGTCGTACCGAAAAGCTTTTGATATTGAGACTGACTTGCCAAGACTGGTGTTGAGAGTCGATTTATCAAATAGATCGCCGTCGTAAAAGCATACGGCCAGTAATGTCTCGGTGCCGACGCCTTTGACCTTAGTGTAAGACCTGTTTCAACTACATGACGGTGCTTACGTTCCGACAGACCGTTATGCTCCGGAGTGTGAGGCGGTGTCGTAAGATGAGAGATACCATTCTCGGAAAGATAGCTGCGTAACACCACAAACTCTCCACCATTGTCAGAGTAAAGTGTTGCCATTCGAGACTTGAAATGGTTTTCTACAAGGGCTTTAAAGGCAATGAAGACGTTTTTGACTTGGGATTTTTGTTTAAGTGGATATAGCCAAGAGTAACGAGTGTAGTGATCCACGATGATGAGGTAGTATTTGATATTGTCTACAGAGGTTATAGGAGATGTACATACATCGGTAAACAAGTAATGAAGGGGTTTGAGACAGTGGACGACTGAGCAAATGGGAGCTTATGGCTTTTATTAGTTTGGCAATCTGAGCAGAACAATGTTTTTGAGGAAGATAAAGAAGAAACGGGTAATGAAAAATGTGAAATCATAGAGTTTAGAATATGTAGAGCTGGATGTCCAAGTTTCGAATGCCACACTTCAAGCGACGTCTTTGAACTTGGTGCAGCAAACAAAACTGTGGCTTGTGGCGGAGAGACTGGCCACTCATACAACTCGTCTTTAGTTCTGCCCTGAAGAAGAAGTGCCCCCGTGCTGAGATCCTTCACCTGAAAATGAGCAGGGAAGAATTCAACCGAGACTTGATTAGAGTTGCACAGACGACAAACCGAGATCAAGTTGATGTGAGTATCGGGAAAACAAAGGATTTTATGTAACATAAGATTCTTAGAGGTTAAGGGAAGAGTTGCGGAACCCGTATGCGAGATAGCTAAGCCGGAGCCATCTCCAATGGTCACATCATCACCACCAGTGTAAGGTTGATGTAAAGCAAGGTTGTTTAAATCCGACGTTATGTGGTGAGTAGCACCACTGTGGAGAAGCCAGTTGTGAGCAGCATACGGTGGTCCAACGAAGAGATTCGCACGAGGTTGCCATGGAGTGAAAGGAGAGGACTGTGGCGATGGGACCGATGAATGAAGAGACACAAGTTGAGGACACTGGCGGGCGCTGTGTCCTTGCACCCCACAAATCTGGCAACGACCTAAATACGGACGACTCGGTCGTTGATCATTGCGAGAACCAAACTGTGGTTGTGGTTGCGATGAAGGAGTGTTGTTATTGCGACTCCGGTTGAACGTACGGTTGTTGTTGTTGTTGTTGTTGGTGTGGTTATGCTTCTGAGCAACGTTGGCAGATGCAGGGAGC
Organism: Iljinskaea planisiliqua; assembly: GCA_900108845.1. Taxonomy (NCBI): domain Eukaryota; kingdom Viridiplantae; phylum Streptophyta; class Magnoliopsida; order Brassicales; family Brassicaceae; genus Iljinskaea; species Iljinskaea planisiliqua. The sequence goes on from FNXX01000014.1 coordinate 5,438,658, forward strand.
GACAGAGTGATTTCGGAGGACAGAAGTTTCGCCTCTTGATTTAAGAGACGCTCATGGACTTCAGTGATCGAGGAAGGTGTGTCACGACTCTCAACTTGATCGACCACTGGTTTGTACTCATTGGGTAGCCCTTCAAGAATCAGATCAATCTGATCCTCATAATCCATTGGTTTTCCAAGGATCGAAAGTTGATCCAATCGAGTAGTGATACCACGTAAGTACTCATCAATACTCTTGGTTCCTTTCGTCCATTGTTTGATCTGGTTGCGGAGTTACTTGATGTGTCCTCTGCCTGGCTTTGCGTAGGTAGAGGAGAGAATTTGCCAGATATCAAGTGCAGTGGTAGCAAGAGAGACAACCGGCTGGAGAGAAGTGGTGATTGCACCAATAAGACCACTGAAGATCACAGAATCTTGACGCTTCCAAAGTAGGAACTCAGGATTTGCAGAGACGGTGGTGCCATCTGTGATTGTTGGTGTTGGATGTGGTGTAGATCCATCGAGGTGTCCAGCAAGGCCATGACCTTTGAGAAGAGAGTGTACTTGAAGGCTCCACATGAGATAATTAGTGGAGGAGAGCTTAGTGACATTCACCATATTGACGTTCAAAACAGAAGTGGTGGTGACGTCAATGTTCTCGGCAGTCCTAGAAGCCATGGAAGGAGGCTGTGTTTGAGTTTGAGTTTAGGGTTGCAGTAAAATTTAGGTTTTCAGGAAAATGTATGCTCTGATACCATATAAGTTTGGAGGCTTGATCACTTTATTAGATAGGAAGTGTACAATATATACAGGGTTACACGAGAGACTTTAGGTATAAGTAATTACAAATAGATCCATAACTATTGTTATAATACATATCCTTTACATAAATTACGAGAAGAAGGGCTAATTTAAAAGTGTACAAAATGATGTCTATATATACTAAAGGGTTTCAACCATCATAAATAGTTCTAAGCAATGTGGGACGTTGGTAACTCCATTTTCTCGGCGACTTGAATAGTACAGGCTCAGCCTGCGAGTCTTTTCTCTTCCAATTCAGCCCAATCCTATCTTCTGCGTCCAGTTTAGTTCTTCCTTTGGATAATTGCGGTATAGCATATCGACTTGGTTTATGCGCGAAATTCTCGACAATTTTTAGTATTGAAACAGTGCGAAGTTTCTGTAAAATTACACGAAGTGTCTGTACAACAACATGATGTTTCGGAAGAAGTCTTTGAAGGCAAAAGACAGAATGAATCAGTTTGGAAGCTTGGACAAGATGGATTTAAGCTTGGAGATTACAAAATCCAGATCGGGTAAAACGAAATCCAGCTTGGGTGATCGGAATAATTCAGCTCGGAAAGTTCATAAGCCAACTCGGGTTTGTGAGCCTTTCAGCTCAGGGATGATGCACTTCTCAGCTCGGGATGGTGCAGCATTCCATCTCGGGGTTGTGTCTGCGGTAAGTTCGGGAGTTGCCTGTCAAGCTCAGGTCATCCCAAGCTTTTATTAATGGAACCATTTTATTCAAGGATCATCCTTCATTTGACATTAGTGTGTATCAAGCACCCAATTGTGTTTCGTCTCTTCCGGGGTGCGAGACCAAAGGGAGGATGTCCATTTGGTGCCCGGACCAGGATGTAGGCATCATGGTTATGCGACTGACAAGGGCAAAGGCTTTGTTGAGGGAGACGCCGAAAAGAAAAGCAAGTGTTCTTCTCGGACACGCGATGCTGATGGTGGATCTTCTGATCAACGGAAGTTTATTTTTGATGTGACTAAGGCCATCCATCTGGATGGTCATGGATCTGGGAACCTGTTTTTAATGATTCAGCATCCGAGAACTGACCTTCCTCTGGTCGAAACCATTGTAGGTAAAAAGGCATATCATGATGCGGCTTAATTTGGGCTGAGGGTAATTTACCGATATACACAATTTTAACTGTTTTATGGCTAAAGGTTGCTTTGTGACCGTTTTATTTTTTCGATTGCAGCTTATCTCATCCTTTAATATTGGGGTAAATTCTTCTGAGAGTGATGTTCTCGAAGAAAAGCATCGTGGTGACAAGGCTTTCGTGGAGGCTGAGCTACTAAGGAAGCAGGTCGAAGAGATAGAAGCCGAGACTTGTGCTAGGATGGCAACCCTTGAGCGAAAGAATGTGAGGCTTAAGATGAAAGGATCCCGAGAGGCAAAGCTAGTACACGGCTTGGATGAAGCAGATGCACGTCATGCCAGAATGTCATCACTGTTCGAGACTGATTCAAGAAAAAGAGGAACGACTGTGTGGCCAAGATGAACAAGGCACTTAGGCTTGGTCGTCAAATTCTTTCCAAGAAATATCGTGTTTGATTTCTGAGTGTGTGGGCGGCCATTTATGATCTAGAGGAGACTAAGGCGCAGGAGGTCCTTCTTAGCCGAGCGGATTGTAATCTCTTGTCGATCGATACAGTTGAAAAAGATAAGTCATTTTCTATGAAAGCAAAGAAAGCCAAGATTTCAAGTCGTGTTCAAAGATTGAGGGGGATCCTAACAGATTTGAGAGGACTGTGAGCCATCTTAGGGGAGATCTTGCGTTTTCCCCTATTTCTCCTGAACCTTTTAATTCTGTGTTCAGTAGGCAGCCCATTGAAGATATTGCTGCGGAGGCTGGTATTACTGACTTTTCTGGGACCAACGAAGGTGACCCTAGTTTGGTGACTTCATCTCCAAGATGTCCTTGGGGGCTGACTACCCTTGATTGCTTTGCGTTTGTATGTTGTTTGTGTGGACTTTTGAGTCGCCGTTGTAATATATGTTTCGAACTTGTATAATATTTGGTTTAAGTATGTTTTTGAGATCATAGCTTTGATAGTAAATGTCTGATTGATATTGTTTCTCTGTTTCTGGTGGTGGTTCCTTTGTGAACGCATTTCAAGTTTGTGTGTGTGATCTCGACCAATTTTAGGGTTTGTATAATGCCCTAACCGTGCCTACCATTGGCTCCACGACCACTCTTTCGGACCCGTGGGCCCACCCCTGGCTGATGGCCGGTGCATTATTTTTTAAAGGCTCGAGAGACTTGTTTACTGACCCTGCAATTACAACATGACTGTTCCCCCTATTTTGTCCTCACTCAAAAAATATCAAGAATCACTTCCCGATAGATCACCCATCCTTTGACTACTCTAGCTCAAACACATTTAACCCTGAAGTTTTCACTGGATGTGTGACCGCAAACGTAAGTGCACTTTGGTGATATAGGTAGGTAAATCAATTCTCTTAAGCTTTTTCACATATACCACTATATACAAGAAATCAGAATGTTACAATTACCCCCACTCACAAAACGCAACGTCCTCGTTGCGCACCAAGACAAGTCCCAACCGCCTCCCAGGTCACAATTGAGACGGCTAACCAGCACTGATTCCACTTATCAGCAGCCCCTACCAGTGGCTGCACGTCCTCTCTCTCAGGCCCATGGGCTCACCCCTGTCCGACGGCTGGTACATTATTTTTGGAAGGCTTTACTGACCCAACAATCATCACGTTACCGTTCCCCGTTTTTTGTCCTCACTCACACAATATCGAGAATCACTTTGACTACTCCATCTCATGCACGTTTAACCCTCGAGTTTTCTCTGGATGTGTTACTGAAAAAGGTAAGTGCACTTTGGCGACAGAATTAGCCAAATCAGTTCTCTTAAGCCTTTTCTCATACAC